>CM042539.1:6318754-6498754 GCA_023630585.1 Cranoglanis bouderius
CAAAAACAATCATTTAAAGAATGAAAATGTGAGTATGGATGCTAAAATAATTAGTGTCTCTTGCACCAAAGAACATAGGAAAACATGAGCTAAAGCTAACTAACGAGAGCTTTATCGCTAATCTGTCACGTTAGCTAGCATGAGACAGACTAGCTGAGTGCTAATAACTAGATGTCATGATACAAGCTGCTGTGATAACTACAAAGTGGACCTAGCAGCAGTAATGGATGTTAGGTCTCATTCTCGCTGTCACACATGTTAAAGTTTATTACTTTTTAAAAAATTTTTTTTAGCGATTTAGATCTGAAGCTGTCTGATGCTAACGCTAGGGATGGAACAAGTACTTAAGTGAAAGTAGAGATAATTTGTCAAATCGTACTCAAGTAACAAGTTCACCATGGTGCGCATGCATTTCTTCTTTAAAAAAATAGTTTTTTTATATAGTATATGCATAGAAAATCTGGCTTTAAATGTGTAGATACAGTATATTGGTAACCGTGGTAACAAGTGAAGCTGAGAGAAAACAGCCTAAGGGACGATATGTATAATACAAACTGGAATTATTTATTCATTTGCTTGCTTGTTTGTTTGTTTATTAATATGGTAAGGCATATGTGACCTTATTTAACAATAGTTTCACACTCATAGACAGTAAAGTTTGAAGTTTGAACTTGAAAACACACACACACACACACAAACACACACACACACACACACACACACACACACACACACACACACACACACACCGTGCGAATTCATGTCCTTCATCTCCTTCTGCGATGGTTCCACCGGGTGCTCATTTCTAATCCCCTCAGGACCGAGTGTGAGCGCTCGTGCAGAATATGGATTCACACACACACACACACACACACACCATTTCGTTCTGATTCATAGCCCACACCATGATACAAACTCATGTGTGCTGATGTACAGCTCTGTGTGTGTGTGTGTGTGTTTACAGACACTGTACCATAGTAATACGATCCATCCTTCGACTATCTTCCCGCTTTTCATGCTGTTTTCAGCACTTACTAGCAGAAAAGTATCCCGTAATAATACAAAAAGCATCATCCACGATGTGTGTGTGTAACCGTGTGTGTGTGTGTGTGTGTGTGTGTGTGTGTGTGTGTGTGTGTGGTGCTTATTCCCATCTACCTGAGAAATTCCATTAAGCGTAGTCGAGTGAAATCAAAAGAGACGAAGCTGTAAATCGAAATTCGCTGTCGCTGCTCGAATTGATGACATCATGAGGCGTTATTTTTCTCGAACAGAGTCGAAACGTCGCCTCTACCTGAAGAGAGCGATGCAGCGGCGCTTTAGTGATTTAGTCTGTCATCTCCTTGACATATTTTCATGGAGGCGTCCATGTTTTTTCCAACTTTGTAGCTTGAAAATGACGACGTAATTCCGAGATCAAGCCAGTCTTCGAAATCCCGGGTTAAGCCTAAGTGTCGAGGCTCTGATGAGTCGCTCGTGCTCAGCTAGGCGTGTGTTTTTTCGCCCCTCGTCTGTCAGGGTCATGAGGTCATAAAAGAGCACGCGGTTAAAACGCGGCGTGTTTATGTTTCAGAGCCGCAGCCGAGCGTTCGTAACCCTGCTTTATCGTGATCCCCTTCACTTAGCTGCAAAGCTGGGAGCTTCCCTCAGCGGCTCCACTGAGACCAATTATCTCACTTTGTGTGTGTGTGTGTGTGTGTGTGTGTGTGTGTGTGTGTGTGGCTGTTCTGCCACATCCAAACCACCACTTGAAAAAACACATCCAGATATCCAGACAAGAGCACGCACACACACTGAGACGCAACAAAAATACTTGAGGTAAATAACCCTGAGGTTGATTATTTTCCTGTAACAGCACACCCTGAAGTGTTTTATTCCTCTTACACCACAGCAACATTCCACAGGTTCTCACTTAACGTTATAGCAGCTGTAAACAGTCGTTCCCTCACCAGCCTCTCTTTCCAGCTGCTTCCTTTTCTAAATTTTTTCAATACTTTTCAAAATGCGGACTTGTTTTTAGAGATAAAAAAGTTTTTAACAGACGTAAACACAAACGCGCACACACACACACACACACACACACACACACACACACAGAAAGAAACACTGCACAGAGGACACACATGGCAGATTAAGAAGATTATTAAGCCCCGTTGGGAAGGCAGGCGTTACTGTACAGACTGTTTTTATTTCCTGCTACAACTCTGTCCTCATGATTTATCTTCAGGAAGCTCAGCACAGCCGCTGTTCGTCTCACACACTCACACACTTACACACTCACACACTCACACTTCGCTTCCTCACACACTGCCTCAGACGCTTCTGCAAACCCGTAATGCAGCCTAAAGAGGAAGCGTAGTCATAAAGTCATAATCAACCCGACTCCAAATATCTCCATGGTAATTTATCCAGGGGCGGAGCTAGTGAGAGAGATGCAACCCAAAGCTCCACCCCTTCCGGTGATGATGGTGCTCCACGTCATTACTGAGGTTCTACACAGAGCCGAGTTTCTCCTCCTCCTTTCTCCTTTTTAACTTAAACTGACAGAATGTGAGGAAAGTTTCACATCACATCAGACTGCACTGATTTCATTTTTCTTTCTTTCTTTCTCTTCTTGTTTTCTACTCAAGTTGTGCACCACAGCTTTCTTCTGAAACAAGTTAGTTAACTTCTTCACTTCCTTCTTTCTATCGCTCTTCACCTCCGCTCATCGCTCTTCACCTCCGCTCATCGCTCTTCACCTCCGCTCATCGCTCTTCACCTCCGTTCATCACTCCTTACTTCCGCTCATCGTTCTTCACCTCCGTTCATCGCTCTTCACCTCAGGTCATCGCTCTTCACCTTCGCTCATCTCTCTTCACCTCCACTCATCGCTCTTCACCTCTGCTCATCTCTCTTCACCTCTGCTCATCGCTCTTCACCTCCGTTCATCACTCCTTACTTCCGCTCATCGCTCTTCACCTCCGCTCATCGTTCTTCACCTCAGGTCATCGCTCTTCACCTCCGCTCATCGCTCTTCACCTCCGTTCATCACTCCTTACTTCCGCTCATCGCTCTTCACCTCCGCTCATCGTTCTTCACCTCAGGTCATCGCTCTTCACCTCCGCTCATCGCTCTTCACCTCCGCTCATCACTCCTTACTTCCGCTCATCAATCTTCACCTCCGTTCATCGCTCTTCACCTCCGTTCATCGCTCTTCACCTCCGCTCATCGTTCTTCACCTCCGTTCATCGCTCTTCACCTCCGCTCATCGTTCTTCACCTCAGGTCATCACTCCTTACTTCCGCTCATCAATCTTCACCTCCGTTCATCGCTCTTCATCTCCGTTCATCGCTCTTCACCTCCGTTCATCGCTCTTCACCTCCGCTCATCGTTCTTCACCTCCGTTCATCGCTCTTCACCTCAGGTCATCGCTCTTCACCTTCGCTCATCTCTCTTCACCTCCACTCATCGCTCTTCACCTCCGCTCATCACTCCTTACTTCCGCTCATAAATTTTCACCTCCGCTCATCGCTCTTCACCTCCGCTCATCGCTCTTCACCTCCGCTCATCACTCCTTACTTCTGCTCATCATTTCCACTGATGTTAATCTCTCGCACGTCTACCTGCGCTGCAAGAGCAAACACACTGCGTTCAGGAGTGCATTAATCATTCAGAATGGCACACTCGACGTCGGGACACTTTTTATTTTTGGTCTTCTGAAGCGCGACTTTCAGGCGGCTCTTTCTGATGTAACTTTTTGATCAAGAAGGAAAGAGGTTTCTGAAATGAGGCATTTGTTAAATATCACCACAAAGGCTAGTGCTACACAACGCAGTCTGGGATTTAACCGGAATTCTCCGCTACCTCATCGCAAAACCCTCCGGACAGGAGAGAGAACCCCAGATGCACCTCGTTTAACAGAGAATCCAGGTGAATTATCCAAAGCACTTCATCAAAACCAGACATCATGTCAGGAATAAATGACTCTGTGTCACGCTGTTATAGGAAAATAATTAACATCAGGATGGCATGATGAAGCAGAGTTTCAAAATAATAAATAGCTCTGAACATACACTGTTTGTTTTAGCCTTCAGTTTCACCTGTGAAGATTGCATTTGTTGTTAAAAAGGATAAACCAACATGAAGATCAGAGGGCTGTGTATGGGAGAAAAGCGAGCCATTTTGAAGCTGAATTGGCCTTGCTGTTCCAATAGTTTCGGAGGGGGCTGTACCTGTTTTACTCCTCTTACACCACTGCAGTTTGCCAACACTATCAATTACAATTAATTAAAGAACAAAACATAATTTTTATCCATTTACGGTTACACAACATACATGTTCTCACTTGTGTTACAGCAGCTATAAACAGTCGTTCCCTCACCTGCCTCTCCTTTCTCTCTAAGTTAATAAGATGGAAAACACAGCTTCTTTCTTTCTTTCCTCCTTCATTCTCTCATCATAATCAAAACATTCTTATTCTTTCTTTCCTTATTTCTTGCTTTATATTTTGTTTATATATTGTTTTTTGTCCTGGCTCCCTGACCCTGCAATAACTGACACGTTTGAAGTGTGGAAACAGAGCAGAAAATTTTCACACCTTCACTGTGTCTGTTTTCTCTAATCTCTCTCTTTAATACCTGCCCACTCCCTCCTCTACCTCATCTCCTGCCCCCATCTTCTTACCCCTGGTCCAGATGTTTCTTCACCTGGTGGCTCCTTGAGTCTATCTCAGCTCTCACAGCCCCGCTGAGAAGAAAGGAAAGGAGTTTTTTCCCCTCATTTCCTCCGCCTTTCTGTCTCTCTGTCTCCTCGTGTCCGTAGGGAATGACCACTTTACCCCACGCTGTGCTGATTTCACGCACGCCTCAGCGGCCGCTCTGCTCCTGCCCCTCGGAGCGGCACAGATTTTTTTTTTTTGTGACGAGAAGCTAAAATAAGGAATTTTGCAGTGGAGCTGAAATGGCTTTAATGGAGACATTTTGGATATGCATTAAAGAATTGTACAGGACAGAGGCACTGAATTATAGAACAGAACCCGAGGCTGGAAGAAGGAGGATGAGTGGAACTTGCCGCCAAGGTGGGAAGCTTAAAAACTTAGGAATGAGATGTTTGTTTTAGGGTTTGTTTTTATATTTGTTCAGCCATTTAGAACGATAAATAAACTAATACTTACAGAATTAAGGAGTTGGAAGACTGGACCTTCCATCTGTTACTAATAATGACGGCGCTCTGAGGGCTTGTCCCCGCCCACGACAAAACACAAATGGTTCAGTCCGACTTGCACATACTGTATATATCCATAGTTTAAAGGCTAACTACAGTACAGGTGCAACGGCACCATCCTGCTTCTTCTAGTCTTAATATCACATAACAAAAAGAAATAAAGAATGAAAGAAAGAAAAAGACAGAAAAAAAGAATGTGAATAACAGAATTAAAGAAAGGAACGCTTGCACAGTCATGTTTTCCATGAAACTATGCATCAGTGTGGAGTAAAATCTGCCATAAACACTGTTTAAATGTTCACACTGTGCACAGACCTGTAACACAACTTAGCCAATTAAACAGAAGTGGAATTGTTTCTGGTGAACGTGTTCTTCATGCCTCATTAATTACTTGGCGAAGTGTGTATTCTGATTTCACAACAACTGACAAAGTGTAAGTGTGTGTGTGTGTGTGTGTGTGTGTGTGTGTGTGTGTGCATGCGTGCGTGTACACGACAAGGGCAGGCATAGAATAGAAATGGTCAGGGGCAGCCATAGAAGGGAAAAGAAAGAAAGAAAGAAAGAAAGAAAGAAAGAAAGAAAGAAAGAAAGAAAAAGAAAGAAGGAAAGAAAGAGTTTGGGGAAAGGAAGGAAGGAAGGAAGGAAGGAATAGTTTGCAGGAAGGAATGAAGGAAGGAATAGTTTCCAGGAAGGAAGAAAGGAAGGGAGGAAGGAAGGAAGGAAAGAAGGAAGGAAGGAAGGGATAGTTTGGAAAAGGAAGGCAGGAAGGAACAGTTTGCAGGAAGGAAGGAAGGAAGGAAGGAAGAAAGGAAGGAAGGAAGGAAGGGATAGTTTGCAGGAAGGAAGGAAGGAATAGTTTGGAGAAAGGAAGGAAGGAAGGAACAGTTTGCAGGAAGGAAGGAAGGAATAGTTTGGAGAAAGGAAGGAAGGAAGGAACAGTTTGCAGGAAGGAAGGAAGGAAGGAAGGAAGGAAGGAAGGAAGGAAGGAAGGAAGAAATAGTTAGCAAGAGGGATTAAGGAAGGAGGGAAGTAATTATTTTCCTGTTTATTTATTCTCTAGATAGTTTTTATTATTTCTTTCTTTTTTCTTTTGTGTGTGTGTCCCATCAGACATCAACACTCTCTCTCTCTCTCTCTCTCTCTCTCTCTCTCTCTCTCTCTCTCTCTCTCTCTCTCTCTCTCTCTCTCTCTCTCTCTCTCTCTCTCTCTCTCTCTCTCTCTCTCTCTCTCTCTCTCTCCTGGCAGCAGAGTTGGCTTTATTGGGACTCAGTATCTACTGTTTGGACTAGATAAACAGGCATTTGCATGTCTAATGAGATTGGGTGAGCTACAGCTTGTGTGTGTGTGTGTGTGTGTGTGTGTGTGTGTGTGTGTGTGTGGAGATACTCTTTGGACTGGGTGATGTGAGATCAGAGGGGAAAACTGCTGTTTGTAGATGACATTGCCAGGAGACAGTTGGACTTTTCTACAATCACAGCCAGAGTTAAATAACAGGAGGTGAATCCACGAGAATGATTCATTTAGCAGTAGTCAGCTGCTTCACTTCCGGGTTCAGCTGGAGAAATCTTTCTGATCCCAAAATTCGGAGTGCTTGTGGGAATTACAGTTTATTTTTCACATGATGTGAATTCAGCATCAATACAATTTAAAGTGATTCTACTTTGTGACACCAAACAAAATGTTCTTATGATGAGAGCTCGTTTTGGAAAAACAGTATGTTGGAGTAACTTTGAAATAATGTAAAACTCCAACGTCCTTTCAAGGCCATCGTTAAATCGAGAGGGGTTAGAACCCGCAGAGTGAGAGAGAGAGAGAGAGAGAGAGAGAGAGAGAGAGAGAGAGAGAGAGAGAGAGAGAGATGGAGAGAATTCAGCAGCGCTTTTGACTGCAGGCTGCGACTTTTCGCCTATTTTAAGCTTCAGACTGCATCCTGTAATAAGAGGCGAATGTTACACATTTGCACTACAATCATCACTGTAGTGCTCCAATTACAAAGGTGCTGTGTCCCAGATCTAAAGTGTTTATGCTCCTAAAATACATACAGCTAATGTCATACCAAAAAAACAACAAAAAAACAGAGAGAAGAGCGAAAAAGACGAAACACTTCAGGTTTATTTAAAAATCAAGAAATGGCTCTAATTCATAAATGTAAATTAAAGCTGTCTCACACAAACTTCACACATATGACCCAATTAGCCATCAGCACACTGCTACTTCACCTTTATAGTGACACTTTTACTGACACAGCACCCATCAGTGTCAGTTGGGTGCAAAGGTTTGCACACCCCATGGTTTTTGAAACTACGTTTACAACCATTGACGATATTTAGCGGACGCCTGTGAGATTCTGTGCAATACGCCATCGCCCTATCGGGCCCCATAATTATCGCTGATTGATGATAGTATCGCTTGTGGCTTTGGAGGATGTAGTGACAGAAGGGGGCGTGGCTAAACATAGGTAACATGTGTCGCGTTAGAACAGGTCATTACAGCAAAAAAAAATTCCAGAAGCTGGCTGTAGCTGGTTGTTGGTAGTATTAGTAAAGTCAGGAATGAGCTATTAGTTATTGGTTATTTATACAGGTTACGTGCGAGCTGATAAACTGAGTCAAAGGACGGAGCTGTAGAGCTGCAGAAATGCCACGTGTTCTTTACTGTATCTCTGACCGATGAATGAAAGAGTTTTACGAGGACGTTTTCAGCCCTACACGTACCTCAGAAGATGTTCTCTCTTTTATTTATTTTGCTTTTTGTTCCTTTGTTTGATTATGTTCAGTGTTAAACCAAACCAAACCAAACTCAATAGCAAACGGACCAAAGGTTTTAATTTTCCTCCGATTACTCCACTCTAACTACCTTGTTGTAGGGGAATGCAAACTTTTGGACCCGACCGTATATTTACCCAAACAACAACACAATAACTTCATTACACTTTCTAATGTTGTAGCCTAATGTTGTTGGAGTAAAGCAAAAGCGCACAACATTACTACACATTACTACATCCATTACTACTAACACCTGACCACAGATACAATACAATACAATACACACATCAATCACACGCACACAACAGCAGGTGTGGCACAGACTTCCGCTATAACATGATATCACATTTCTCAAAATCTCTCAATCATAAATCATAATCAGAACAAACAGATCTGAATGCAAATTACAAACGTTTCTGCATCTGTCTTCATCACAAGAACTAATTACTCATGCTGAGATGGGATACAATGGGATAAAGAATGTGTGTGTGTGTGTGTGTGTGTGTGTGTGTGTGTGTGTGTGTGTGTGTGTGTGTGTGTGTACGTGTGCGCGTGTTAGTGTGCGAAGATCAGACACATCACAGCTCTAGCTGAAGTCCTTCAGCTACTCTTTCTGCAACATGAAGGTCATTTTAGCTCTTTGTGAGGAAGAAATATCCGGAAATCCTGAATATTACTGGAAAATATGATAATATCGACCTTGTGGGTACACGACTGGTCGTCATAAAGAAAAGTAAACTCTGCAAAAGTATCGAGACATTTTGTTTTGCTAAACCAAAAAATGATTTTCCTATTTGATAAACAGATTATGTGAGATTATGGGTGTTTGAGTGTATGTATTAGGAGTTAAATAAAAAAAAAATTAATTTGAATGTTAATTACTGAAAATGTTTAGGATTTGAATGCATTTGAATATTAATGAGCCTCAGTGAATATTAGCAGAAGCTGCATATCAAGATTAATTTTTATGTATTTACTCACGGTAACGTTTTCCCATCACTAATATTTAGCCCAATGTTTGGCAACCAGGGATTAAAAAAAAAATTATGACAAAATCTCAAATTGTTTCCTACAAAACTCCAACCTCAGATATAGAGAGTGGAGTGATTTCAGTGAGAGTAAGTTAAACTTAATAAAATGTAATATATATATATATATATATATATATATATATATATATATATATATATATATATATATATATATATATATATATATATATATATATATATGTGTTATAATAACCTGAACATATCAAATGTTAATAATTGAAAATGATTATTAATATTATTACACAATTATTGCCCTTTTTTAGGAAATGTGGTTTAATAGACTGACTTAATAAGTTGTGAAACTTACAAGATAAGTAAAATACAAAGTGTAAAACATGTGAATGTGAACATTTGGGACATTTTTAAAACACTGATATTATTATTATTATTATTATTATTATTATTATTATTATTATTATTAATTAATTTTTTTTAAAACTCTGAATAGCATTTAAACTTCAAAATTGCATGTAAAAGGAGATGTGTAGCTGTGTGAAAATATTTCTACAGTGTGTAGATAATTTTTATATTTCTATGTAATAATTTTGAGCATTTAGTAATAATAAAATGTATCACCATCGCCAGCAGCAATAATAGTTATGATACCATCATTATTATCAATATCATTTATATTTAACATAATATTTATGCGTTTTGATTTATCTAAAATGCAGAAAATCACTGCACACTTCTAATGAGCTCACTTGGAAAGGAAGTATTGAAGATTTTGAGTGTGAGTGTGTGTGTGTGTGTGTGTGGCCACTAGAGCAATGAACCCAAAGGAGGAGATCATTATCTTCATCCAAAGCCCAGTGGGGGCAAGCGGAAAATGTCACAGAATAATTTGAATGGAAAGTCCAGAGGCATTGCTGAGCTCTCTCTTTCTCTCTTTTGCTTCTCTCTCACTTTTCCCTTCCCTCACTTTTTCTCTAACTCTTTCTTTCCCTCTCATATACCCTGAACTGTGCTAGCGGTCTGTAGCGAGGTTTCTGAAAGTTGATCACTGCACTAGCGCAGCCTCTGGAGATGAAGTCTTCACTTCTGCTAATGTCATTGCAGTGCACAGACTCTCTCTCTCTCTCTCTCTCTCTCTCTCTCTCTCTCTCTCTCTCTCTCTCTCACACACACACACACACACACACACACACACACATTTTCTCCCTTTGCTAACCTGTAAAACGATGGCATCCAACTAAATCTCACACTTGCATAACTTTAGCATAGCTGCTTTTTTCACTGCACTGACCACCAGACACAAAACATCTCAGATGTCTTTTACTGACTCCATCTCACACGCAGACGGGCGAGAAACTGAACATGATGATGATGCATTTCTCCTTAATTACACAGACCTTAAATACACAGAAAAGAAAAACAAAAATACGATTCCTTATGCATTTAAGAACTGGAAACACTGTTTTTTTCTCAAATATTCTCTTAGCCAGCTCGTTAGCAGTGAAGCGGTGAAGTGTAAGATGTACAGGTTATGAAAAGGCGATGTCTCAAAAAACCTCTTAGAAATCCTGTCAGATTAACTCATAGTAGCTAGCTAGGTAGCACTAACAGTGAACATTATAAACATTATAAACAACAATATTACTTAAAATCCTCTAAGAAATTCTGTCAGAGTAGCTCAAAGCTAGCTAGCTAGCACGAACAGTGGAGATTATGTACATTCATGGTTATTACTTAAAAAAACTCTCAGAAATCCTGTCAGATTAGCTCATGGTAGTTAGTTAGCACTAGCAGTTTAGAGTTTGTACATTAATGAATTCTACTTAAAAATCCTCTCAGAAATCCTGTCAGATTAGCTCATATTAGCCAGCTAGTTAGCCTTAACAGTGAATATATATATATATATATATATATATATATATATATATATATATATATATGTGTGTGTGTGTGTGTGTGTGTGTGTGTGTGTGTGTGTGTGTGTGTGTGTGAATATTGCTTAAAATCCTCTCAGAAATCCTGTCAGATTAGCTAACAGTAGCTAGCTAGGTAGCACTAACAGTGAGCATTATGAACATTTGTGAATATTACATAAAATCATCTAAAAAAATCCTGACAGAGTAGCTCATATTGGCCAGCTAGTTAATATTAATGACTGTACACAACCTTAACTGTTAGTGCTAGCTAGCAATTATAAACTAATCTGACAGGATCCAATCCTGTCAGATTAGCTAATCACACTAGGCTACTTAGAATTAACAGTGAATAATCTACATTTATGGTATTTGGCAGACGCCCTTATCCAGAGCGACTTACATTTATTTCATTTATACATCTGAGCAATTGAGGGTTAAGGACCTTACTCAAGAGCCCAACAGTGGCGGCTTGGCAGTGCTGGGATTTGAACTCACGACCTTCCGATCAGTAGCCCAACGTCTTAACCAAATCCTGTCAAGTTAGCTCATAGTAGCTAGTTAGAGATTATGCGCTGTGGTTTTCTCAGTAACAGGAGTGACAATCTGTGAACAAACTGTATATTTGTAAATATAACTTAAAAGTCCTCTCAGAAATCCTGTCAGATTAGCTCATAGCAGCTAGCTAGCACTAACAATTACGATTGTGTCCTATCATTAATATTACTTTAAAAATCCTCTCAGAAATACTGTCATATTAGCTCGTATTAACCAGCTAGAGAGCAGCCCATCACTGATTAATTTTCTATAACTGCAAGAGTTTTGTGTCTGTATTCCGCTACTACTTATGACACACCTCAAGTGTCTGTGCTGAAATGACAGTATACAGTGAACTAATTTTAAACAAATTCCTCTAATCATATGGTTTGGGACACGTGTATATCAGTATTGATGGCCACGTGCTCTTTAGATTTTTCTTGAAGGTTCTGAGGTGATCGGCAGAGATCAGAGTTCCACCGCCGCAGAACCGTGAATAAAACAGACTGGAGAACAGAACTACTTCCTCTCCAAGCTCAGCGTAGCTAATTAGCTCTGAGTGACATTTATAATGCTGACAGCACAACGTCCTTGGCCCAGTGTGGCTTGTGACCTTTATTGTGTGTGTGTGTGTGTGTGTGTGTGTGTGTGTGTGTGTGTGTGTGTTTGCTAATAGGCCAGTTTAATTGCTCGGTAATAGTTTGGAGATGACCTTATGACTGTTGATTGTTTAAGCAAATCCTATGACATGATAATACTCTCTCCACATATCTGTCTGTCTGTCTGTATCACTTTCTCACTCCTTTTCTCTTCCTCACTCCCTCTGTCTGTCTCTCTGCTTCTTCCTGCTTCCTTTGATCTTTATCTCTCATTTTTTGCCTGCACGTCTGTCTGTCTGCTTATCTAGCTGTCTATCTGTTTATCAGTTCTGCTGTTTAGTCTCTTTCTTCATCCGTCTGTCTGTCTGTCTGTCTGTCCATCTTTTCTTCTATCTATATATCTGTCTAACAGCGCTTATCTTTATCTTGCTCCCTGTGTATATTTGTCTGCATGACCATCTGCCCATGCATTTATCTGTCTGTCCACCTGCCCATCTGTCTATTTTTGATTGTCCATCTGTCTGTCTGCTGATCTGTCTATCTGCCTGACCATCTGTTTACCTGTCCATAAACTGTTATATGTCGGGTTTTCTGCCTGCCTCCCTGTCCATCTGTATGACAACCCGTCTGTCTGTTTGTAAGTCAGTCTTTCTGTCTGTCTGACCTTTTACCTTTATTTCTCCATCCTGTCTGTCTGCCTATACATTTGTCTCTCAGTGTATCTCTTTCTCTTTCCTTTGCACTCTCGCTTCATCAATTTGTTTGTCTGTCTATCTGTCTGTCTCATCTCTAACCTTTATCTCTCT
The DNA here is from genome assembly GCA_023630585.1 of Cranoglanis bouderius. Lineage (NCBI taxonomy): Eukaryota > Metazoa > Chordata > Actinopteri > Siluriformes > Cranoglanididae > Cranoglanis > Cranoglanis bouderius. The sequence continues at coordinate 6,331,587 of CM042539.1, forward strand.
TGCTCCCTCTATCTATCTGTCTGTCTGCCCATATGTCTATCTGTCTGTGCCCATCTGTCTCTTTTTGATCACTTGTTTGTCTGACTGTAAGCCAAATTTCTGCCTGTCTGTCTGTTTAACCACTTGTTTATGTATCAATTTATGTCTGTATGCTTGTCTTTCTGTCTTCCTGACCATCTGTCTTTCTGTCTCTCTATATGTGAGTTTATCTGTCTGTCTTTCTAATCGTCTGTCTGACCATCTGTCTGTCTGCTGGACAACCCGTCTGTTCAATCTCTTGTATACGTCAGTGTCTGTCTTTCTGTCTAGCCATCTATTTACCTGTCTTTCTTCTTTTCTGTCTGCCTGTCCATTCAACCGCTTGTATATATACAGTATATATGTGTGTGTGTCGGTTTGTCTGTCAGTCTTTCTGTCACACTGCATGTCTGTCTTTTATATCTTGGTTTGTTTGTCTGTCTGACCGTCTGTCTGACTAACTGTCTGCCTTTCCTTCTCTTGCTCCTCTCTTTCTTTTACTCTCTTTTTTCTCCTCCTTTAATCATTTCCTTCTTTCGTTTTCTTCTTTCTTTCTTTCTTTCTTTCTTTCTTTCACTATTTTTGTCATATTTTCATTCTCCATTTGATCTCTTTCTTATATGCCTGTCTGTTCATCTGTCTGTCTGCTTGTCTATCTGTCTGCCTGACCCTCCATCTGTCGCTCTGTAAGTTATTCTTTCTGTCTCTATGTCAACCGTTTTTCAACCGCTTGTCTTTCTGATTCTTTAAATTGTTCTTCTGCCCTCTTTCTTTCTTTCTTTCTTATGAAACACTGTGCGCTCTCTCGTTTCCTCTCCTCCTCGTTCTCCTCTCTTTCACTGAAACACTCCATATATCCCATGAAGAGGAAAAAGAGGAGAAACTGACTCTTTGTTTCTTGAGTCCAGCAGCAGGAAGTAAGACACTTTTCCTGTTAGCTGTAAAAGAGCATCGTCCTCGTAAACATCATGTAAATGATTGTTTTAAATACAGTAAAGAGCTCGTTGAGAGGTCGTGTTCTCTCACACTGCACCGTGCGCTCTTTCACTTTCTATTTGCATGATAATTGAGTGTTTGGAGGCTCTTGTCGGAACATGGACTTGTCCTCACTTAACCCCAGAATCGACCTCTTGTTTATGAATCAATGCGCCGGAGTCGGAAGTCACGCCGTTATTCCCCACACAGACCAAAGCTTTTTTCTCAGCTCATTATTTAATAAATATATTGTTTATTTCATTCCTTTAGAAAATATTACCTTTCAATACCCTTTAAAACTAACAGTACTTATTTACTAGATTATATTTATTTATTTATTTTTATTTAATTATTTTTCCCCTTTTCTCTTTCTCCTTTTTAGGATTTCTTTCTTCAACCATTTCTTTCTTTCTTTCTTTCTTTCTTTCAGCACTTAATTATTTCCCTTATATCTATCTATCTATCTATCTATAATATCTATCTGTCTATAGTATCTATCTATCTATTGTCCTACATTCTTTCTTTTTTTCACTTCTTTCATTCTTTCTTTTTTCTACGCAGATTAAAGTGGATTTTCTCCAACTTTCAAATTTTTAAAAAATTTTCCACGGTCATTTTGCTAGATAGGGGTCCAAGCACCGAAGGTTATACTTCCTTCCTTCCTTCTTTCTTTGTTTTTTCTTTCTTTCTTTCTATCTGTCTTCATTTTTTGTTGTTCTTTCTTTCTTTCTTTTCTGTTGCTGTGGTGAAGTTTTCTGTAAGGAGATGTTTATTTAACATTTACGGAAGGAGTCTCAGTGTCAGCGTTTTGTAACAGTCAGAGGTAAAGCTGTAACTTTAAGGATTCTGACATCTTCAGAGCAGTTTACGCTTGCTGTATTCGTTTTCCTGATATTTATCTTCTTAAAGTGACTGGTAAATAAGACAGGCACACATTCTTTAGACTCAGAGACCTGCTCCATGATCCATGCTGTTTCTTTATTGTATTCAGCCCTCACTGTTTGCTTTAAGAACCTATACAAAATTGTATGCCATTGCACTCGGCGAACGTGAAATAGCTTTGATGACATAATTTGCTCTGTAATGTCTCTCTTTAAGCTGGGGTAATGCTGTTTCATTCCTGCACACGCTGCGTCTCTGAGAGGCTCATTACCTTGCCATAAAGAGAGAATTCTGAATGATCTCTCCAGTTGATGCTTTTCAGACCCGGCTGTTGAATGGAAACATCTAGAGTAACACGAGGACACAAAACGAACTGGCAGTACTCCTGAATTAGACACATGAGTCGTTTCCCATCAACTGTAATACTGTAAACTCCTCCATATCCAGTTTCCCTGCTCATCTAAAGAATAAAACACTCCATTTGGTTCTGCGATAGGAAAATAATCAACGACAGGGTGGTGTGATGAAGCCATGAGTCTCAACAAACTGTCACCTCACTGATGTTGATTATTTTCCTATAACAGCATGCATTTTATTCCTCTTAATCCACACCAATATCCTAATTCATTAATTAAAGAATGATGCTGTACTTTTTATCCATTTATAGGTACATTTAATGTTGTAGAACATCCGCGAAACACTTTAGTTCCTGTTCACTAATGTTATAAAAGCTATAAACATCTGTCTGGTGAGGGACCAGACGGAAAAAAAATTAACTTGTCGCATGACAGAGAAACCGTAACTTTATAAAGCTCTGACACTGGAGACTCCTTCCATAAATGTCTTCTAAATAAACGTCTTCTTACAGAAAACTTCACCATGGCAACGATTACACACGTTATCTATAAATGAGCTGTTACTATAGAAACGATAACATTTCAGAACTTAAGTTAATACAAGTTAATACAAATTTTATCGATAATTAATCAGAATCAAGAATTCAACATCCTTAACTGTTGGTAAGTTCTAGCAATGCTACAATACACATAAAATTCTATTCGATGTTTTAGACATGTTACACGGTTTTGTTTTTTTAAATGATATATATGTACAGTACATATGCATTTACACAATGTTCTAGCTTATATTTTTAATATCCACTTGTGCTTAAACAGGGATCTTAACGAAATGAGGTCTGTGTTATCTCATTTTTTGGTATAAGTGTGAAAACAATAAAACTGATGTTAGAAATATATTTGTTGTTGATTTTGTTGCATTACACAATGCAGAATAAGACATGAAGTAGAACCTCAGGAACAGACATCATTTTATTTTATTATCAATGTTAGTTGTTTTTGTTTTGTTTTTTCTTACCCCAACCTTCAGGGCTTTCATGAAATATTTAAAAAGATTTTTATTTTTAAGGGCATTACAAATTATTTAATGCTAACTCAATTTTTATTAGCATTCCATCAATATAGTATAGTCTACTGAAAGGTTTCTAAGACTACAGTGAGTCAACACATTATTATTATTATTATTATTATTATTATTATTAGTCCTGTCTAAAGTGACATTTATTATAAATTCAAGAGTCAGACTTTTGTTTACACACACACACACACACACACACACACACACACTGAGTGATATTTACTTTACTCCTACTCAGACACCATTAACATGACTGTCCTTTTTACAAAAAAATACAGTCATTAGCCATTTGCATGGCAGCTGTCTGATTTTCACCGTTTAACAGATAGCATTTCATCAGTCGTGCTTCAGGCCTTTGAATTGCAGCGCAGGAGCGTTCAACACTCCCCCCATTATCCAATTTGAATAATAAAGTGTAGGCATTTGGCCGGGAGGGATGGAACGGTGGGGAGCTGGAAATGCAGAACTAACACACGACTTCGTCTTAATGTCCTCACACACAGTCAGCGTTTAGAGACGAGAGCAGACCGACGAGGAAACACGCGGCTAACGGGCCGCTGAGAGAGCAGATGTTCTGGGGAAACACGCCGTGTTGAACACACACACACACACACACACACACACACACACACACACACACACACACACAGAGTCTGGGATGGGGGCACGCACTGTGAGGATCAGTTTAAACGATGGAAATGCTTAATGGAGAGCTCAAACAGTGGAGGGTGAATTCCAAGATGCTTGACACACAAACGCATGACCTTTCAGCTTCCATCTTTGTTACATACACGTTTTTGTAATAATTTACAGTGGAGTTTTAGAATTTTTCCAAAAAGCACAGAGTGACATTAAGTGCTTTTTTTTTTTTTTTACCTGACCGAACAGGTAACACGTTACGGAACAAACAAGAAAAACATTAAGGATAAAGCATCAGCCAAAAATGAGTCTCGTTAGTGAGCGAATATGAAAAAAAAAAAAATTTAATTGCCAATATTCTAATGTTCCTGTACCTAAAAATAAGCGTGTGTGTATTTTTCAGACGTTCTCCAGCATTTGATGTGACGCCACACTTTAACCGTGGACAAGCAGCTCAAATTCTCTTAACTTTCTGCTTCCAAAGCTACAGCGAAGGTAAACAACCTCATCATCACCGGAGTTATTTATTTCATCTGCATTGCTGAGAATTATAGTACATCTAATCTAGAGAGCAAGCTAGGCTGGTTAATTACCTGATACTAGCTAGGACAGGTCAGAGCGTTGCTATGGATACAGTGTTCACATCGCATGAGATGTGTGGTTTTTGTTTGTTTGTTTGTTTGTGGGTTTTTTTTGTATCATCACATAAAATGGCAAAAAAAAGGGGAATGATAATTCCAATTTAAGAAATGAAGCACCAAATAAATTAATGAGACATATTGATATTGATCGCTATTGTTTTATTTTATTTTCTTCCCTCATCTCTCTTGACTGAGACAAATATTAACTTATGAAATGTAATATTTCTAGATGAGTTCGAAGAAACCTGTTCTTGTCTGATTGTAGAAATTATTCTGTATTTGACAGCAACATTAGAATGAAACATTTAACATAAAGTAAGTTTTTAATATCTTTCTATATAGATGATTGAAAGACAGCCTTTATCATCGCATATATAAGAAGAGTAGAGTGAAAGCCTGGATCCAGCAGTGGCTGGGATTTGAACTCATGACCTTCTGATCCGAAGCCCTGAACCATCCACTGAGCCACCATTGCCTACATACAGTCAGTTTCATTCAAATAACAACAATCTAAAGAATCAGGCAGAAAAAAAACATGTAAAGACATTATGGCATGCAAACAGGAGTTCACGAAGAGCAAGAAGGTTCCCCTCAAGGGTTCAAAAAATGTAAAGAAATTAAAAATGAACAAGTGTATACCTACATGCAAAATAACTCGGACACCAGAAATGTAAACATAAACTCTAGATCTACGGTATAGAGCAAATAAATACTAAGTAAAATCAACAGGAACTAATAACAGGGTCATACCATTTTTGAGCATTAAAGTGAAATCAAAGTCACCAACGACATCTAGAAAAAAAATAGTTTTGAAAGTGTTCTCATATTCAAATTATAGTTAATCACTTCCAGTAATTGTTTTTTTGATAACTCAGCCTGTGCTTGTCTTTTTGTTCGTCCAATTAAATGCTCTTGAGAAACATATATGTCCCACCCCCAGGGGCGTGTCTTGTTCAGTCATTATCCATAAACATGGTTCGTTATGGTGTGTTTCTGGCTGTATGTATTCATGCACACTCTTCGCTTTTTTACGGAGCTCCCAAGGGTACATGGTGATGGAATAAAATATGAATTGGGAGGAAAATTTATATTTCAATGCTTTAGCGTTCTCTCGCAAAGGTGGTTTTTTTTGTGTTCTCTCACAAAACTTTTGCGTCCTCCCGTCGTTGAGTTCGTACAAACAGTACTTACGGTTTAATTTCTCGCTGGCAGCAGAGCAGAGGTCCAGACTTAACACGTTGTTAGAGTTTCCCCTCGTTCTCCGAGTCGTTCGCTAGGCGAGCGGTGGACTCAAACACTTCCGCATTCCACTGCGCGCTTTCCAGCGCTATTCAAAATCTCTCCGATGGACATTTCATTCATAAAGACTCTCGTTTTGTTTACCTCGGCCATGTGCATTTGTTTTCATGTTCACGTTATGTCTCCCCCTCCTGTGTTTCCCCATGTGCTCATGTTTTGGGTTGTGTCATGTCTCCGCCTCCTTAATTCTTATTGGTTCAGGTTCGTCTAATTCATTCTGTGTAATCATGAGTTTCAGCTGTTTGTGATTTTCTTTGTGTTTAAATACGCCACTCCGTTTCCACTTCGGCGTGGAGTATTTAGTTTATCATAGTTAATCATAGTATTAGTTTAGTTAATCATAGTTTAATTTGTTATAGCTTAGTTTAGATGTGTTTGACCGTGCGCTTTGTTCCGGTGATTCCCAGATCACTACTCTTGTTTACTACAGCCTGGATTATAGTTTGTTTTGTTCATAGTATGGATTCTTCTGTTTGGAATAAACTCTTCTATATTTACTGACGTCTCCCCAGCGCATGCATCCTGACTCCCTCTTCCGTCCTACACGTCTGTGTTACGTAACACACGTCCACAATGGAGCGGTTCATAGAGTTTTATTTTGAGCTTGGACTCAAGTACAAAGACACAGAGTCAGTGGTTAGTTCAAGGCGTAGTTTTCACGTAAGTGAAAGACACCTGAAAAGGATATTACGTGAAAGACGATTATCTCGGCGGAAAATTTACCCGGGCTTGATAGATGCAACAACACGCATATCACTCAAACGATGCTGTGCAAAATATTCTCATGAGAACACAAAAAAATCATGAGAGAAACAATTGCAAGAGAACGCAAAGATTCTCGGGGGAACGCAAAAGCAGATGAAATAAAAATTTTCCTGCCATGTCACCTTACGGGCTCTGTACTTTTCCAACTGAGAATAAATGGTTGATGTTTATTCATTACGAAGAGGGCGGGGTTTGTGTGTGGGCAGTTCTGTGACTTGGTTCTGTTCAATGGTGGAACCTTGGACTCTCAGAGAACTCTGTCTTTATACACCGTCTCCATCAGTCAGAGTCAGTAATACCATTTTATCCACTGCTCAGATGTCTCTCTGCGTCTCTCAATCACCATCGGCACCTCTGATGCTCGACCTTAATTCCAGGCTCTAAAAACACACTGCATTTCGTCGTCTAAGATATTGTAGCATGAGTGAAACTGGAGAAAGGGCTCCCATTAAACTCATCAATGTTTTAAATATTTAGCTAATTCACTATCAGGTTTTTTTAGCTTGGGTACGGGTGTGGCAAGCAGCTTGACAAGCACTTCTTCAACATGTCGTCACTCTGACTTCCTGTTTCAAAAGCTGTGTATATATACACGCAGAACTGCTAAAAAACTGACATTTAGATCAGATTTATTATTTATGTATTGCATTTGGCACCAAACTCCAGTGCTGAGGTGACAAACGCTTCACGAGATACTTAAAATATGAATTCTTGCTTCTCAGGTTCAGCAATGCTGTTGTAAAGCATTTAGAGTGAAAACCGGCCTTTAAAAAAGACCAGCGCTCCATATATAACATTAAAACTCAATTTAGATTAAAGAGTCTCTCTCAGATGTGAATGTAATGGATTCCAGAGACGTGTTTTACACCACATTATGGCAGAATGGCAGCGATTCGTTATAATCATAGCGAATATTAGTGCTTGAGTAAAGGTACTGGAGCAAAGCTTTAAATTCACATTATAGCGTGAAGATAACCCCACTCGAACACACACACACACACACACACACACACACACACACACACACACACACACACACACACACACACACAGAGCTGTGTGTGTAGAGAAGTTCTGAGTGTGATACATACACACAGACTCAGAGAAAAAGAAAGACACAAGACTGACATATTATCCTTTTTTTTTCCCGCCTAGAACCGTTCCATGCTTCTCCACTGTCCTCATACCGCAAATCAGGTCCTTTCCAGAACCAAAATGCCGGCCTCGATGCAAGAACTGCTGACTTTGTTGCCATGACAACAACTCAAGTTATTTTCAAAGCCGCTGTTAAAGGTGCGGTAAGCATTTTTTTTTAAGTCAGGCCAGCGTGAGTAATTTGAAATGTGCTCAAAATTTCTCCAAAATCTAATCAGAAAACCGAGAACATTCTGTCAGTCATGTTGCCTGTGCACAACTGTAATATCTCGTAACTGTTATTTTTCATTTTATTTTATTTCAGATACATTAAGTCAGGTTTTGTGCTGCTCCTATACTACAGTCATTTTTATTTTGTCCTAAAGGTACACAAACGTTTGCACCTAACTATAAAGCTTTATGTTATGCATCATACACCTCATGAAATCCTCATTCGCTTGTCAGAGTGTTATTCCGCTTCTTCGCTTTAATTCCACTGATTCTTAGCTTTGCTCCTGTTTTTATTACAATTCAACTGTCGCCGCTTTGGCAAAACCGTGACGCCGAACTGAAGCTAAACGGAGAGACAGAGAACAAAGTACACACCTGCTAGTACACACGCTTGGGAAAGTGGAGCAGGATTCGTGAGGAATGACTCCAATTTATTCGCAGATTAGAAGCACATTAGAGTTAAGCAGTTCCGGGGCATTTCATACCAAAGTCTGGACTTCTAATTATTTACTTACGTCCCTGAACGAGACACTGCACCGCACATTTTTCACACCTAACGTTCATAACTATTTCTAAAACTGGAACAGCTTGAAAATAATGTCTGACTCCTGGCACAAACCTTACACATGAGAAACACAAACGTCCCGGGGTGTTAAATTACTTCTCTTCCAGCACGGCAACTTTTACAGTACAGCAATTACAATTAATTAATTAAAGAACGACATGATTTACCTCTAACACTGGAGACTCCTTCCCTAAACGATAAACAAACAAGCATCTCCTTACAGAAAACTTCACCATATCGTTTTAATCCGTTTGTGTGTAGCGTCCGCTGTGGACGAGCTGTAACTAAAGGAACCATGACGTATCAGAACCTGTTATTAATATAAACCTGCTATAGACACATTCATCGACACCAGTCAGAATCCAGACTTCAAAAGTGCCATGGAATAAATGTATTTAACTGGATAAGGTTCAGGGTTGAAGTATTTGCTCCAGTATCTGCTCTCTGGGAGTCTGGGATTTGAACTTATAACCTTTCAGCCACTAGGACAGAACGTTAAACTCCGCTGCCGAACCTCCGAACCTCCGCTGCTCGCTCACTCTGAATAATTCAGGCTAGTGCCAGAAATTCTTGCAACCACAAACGCTGCCACCGGCTCCGAAAAATCTGAAATGTCAGGGCAGAAAAGGAGCTGCTGAAGGGAACCTGAGAAAACACAGCAGCGTGACGTCAAACCGCAGGAGGGGGATTGAAAGAAACAGCAGGGTGTTTGTGTCGAAGCTGCAGTGTGAGGAGAATAATCATGTTATTAACCAGAGAGGATCATGAACAGCAGCCTGGTCCAGGGTACACACTCAAAGAACTTTTTTTTTTTGTCATCAATACCTGTTTTGAATTCATTTGGATTCATATTCAGGGCTCAGAGACTGATTTATGTATTAATTTTTTTATTTCTATAGCTTACACTCAGATTTAAAAGAAAATATAATTTGCATCCATGATGGAAAATTTCAGTTACAGCTGACAGAACCTTAAATTTCCAAATCTCATATTATTTTACGTTTCATCACTTCAGCACACCGGTTTAGTATAGAAAAGTGCGCTATTTAGCACAATATACTGTACATGCACTCACTGACCACTTACAGTGTATGACCACATACAGATACAGGTCAAGAGCTAGTTAACATTCACATCAAACATTAGAATCGGGGGAAAAAATCTCCATGACCTCAGTGACTTTAACCGTGGCATGGTTGCTGGTTCGAGTATTTCAGAGACTGCTGATCTCCTGGGCTTTTCACACACAGCCGCCTACACAGAGTGGCGGGAAAAACAAAAAAAAATCTAGAGAGCAGCAGTTCTGTGGGCTTTTTAATGAGAGAGTTCAGAGGAGAATGACTGTTTTAAGCTGATAGGAAAGCTACGGTAACTCAAATAACCACAACACGTCAAACTCTGAGGCTACAACAGCAGACGAGCACATCGGGTTCCACTCCTGTCAGCCACGACCAGGAATCTGAGGCTACAGTGAGCACAGACTCACCCACACTTTTTATTTTATTTATGGATTTATTTATTTTTTCTAGAAGTGAAACAAATGTAATGTACATTTCTTATAAACATGTTCTACGTTATAAATGTGTAACATATCACTCATACTGTATATTAGCGATGAAACACTCTGTGTCGTGCTGGTGTAATGAAATGGAGTCGATGTTACTACACTGAAGTTGATTATTTTCCTTTAACAGCACGTCCCTAAGCGTTCTATTCCTCTAATTCCTATAAGTGTTTGTTTTTTTTGTTTTTTTTTAGAAATTAATTCATTAAAAGAGTGGCATGTGATACATTTTATCCGTTTATAGTTACATTTACTGTAGTGGTACGTCTATGAGACAAGTTAGTTCCTGTTCTCGATTATGTTATAGCAGCTATAAACGGTCGTTCCTTCGCCAATTTCTCTTTTTCCTCTCTTGAAGCAAAAAAAAAAACCCCAACACACCTTCAGCCTTTCATGTTACCAAGAAACCGTAAAAAAAAAAAACTCAAAACAGATAAAAGAGTCTCCGAAAAAAATCAAGCCAGAGCGATCATTAATACTTTCCTGTCACTTATATAAGGACAAAGTGATACACTTCATAAAATTTTTGTCAACTCACGGGTTTCGATATAAGCCTTACATAAATCCTCCGTTATTGCTTTATAAAAGATTTACGCAATGTTCATGAATGTGTTATGAAGGCCCTTGAAATAAAGTTACCAAAATATCTGACAGCAGACAAGATGCAGGGATTATAAGTACGGAAATGCAGACCACAACATACCACACACACACACACACACACACACACACACACACACACACACACACACACATTTATGCTCTTTCTCTAATTTGCGAATATTGCGTTTGTTTTAGCACCGAATCAGCACAATTGCGCCAGAAAATCATGAGCTAGCACTTCTCCCGCATTCCGAACCAGCTGAATCGAATTTTCCGAGCCCGGTCCAGTTCGAGTAAATTAAAAAGGGTAAATCAATATTACAGAACCGTTCAGCATTATAGTTTCGTCTCGTAGCCAGCTCTCGACAGGAACCTTGAGGCTCAGAGGCTTTTTTTCCTGCCAGCGCAGAGTGACTTATCCTTCTGCTCCCTGCAGGCTTCACCCGTAGTTTTTCATTAGAAGGCTGAGAGAATGATCTCTTCTGCAGGGCAAGTGTGTGTGAGTGAGGAGAATGATGCAGGCCGGGACACCTCTCAACATTTCTGTGCAGTCTCACACACACACACACACACACACACACACACACACACACACACACACACACACACACACATTTCTGAGTGGGACTCGAGCGTTACTGCACTGCAGAACTTCTTAATAATTGAGCATCGTTATTCTGCTTGTTTAAAAGATGCCACGTGAAGCTGTCAGCCTTCTGGCAAGCCAGGGATAAGAATATGAAAATGTGTGTGTGTGTGAGTGTGTGTGTGTGTGTGTGTGTGTGTGTGTGTGTGTGTGTGTGTGTGTGTGTGCGACCATCAACACTCCTCCAATCTAATTAATAGACCTTTAAAAGACAACATCCCTCTGCTTCTCTCTCTCTCTCTCAGTGTAAAAAATGTCTCGGGCTCATACAGGAAACTCTAAGTGTATACACACACCCACACACACACACACACACACACACACACACACACACACACACACACACACACACACACACTGAGTCACAAGTAAAGCCAAGGCGCTAATAGCTAAACGTAATTAACAACCAAGGACGATGTGGACGGTGGCTAATCGTGGTTAATTACTATCGATTTCGAGAGACCTGAAATGACATTTTAGTCAGGAACTGAAGCTCAAACTCATGATTCAGGATCTTTCCTGATTATTAAAAAGGTGTTGACACAGTGAGTGTTTACACACAAACACACTCGTTTAACCATGTACGATACTGATATCACGATATTTAAATCAGATTAAAGCTTTTATAAGCCTTTAAAGCCTTTATTTGCTTGTCATCTATATATCAATAACCGATAATCAGGCTGTATGCATACTATGCATGGATCTAAGGTCTTTCAGAAATATTAGGGGGAAAAAGAAACAAAAAACATGTGTCTCCATCTTCGGATCACGACAGCGACACGGTATTACACTCGCAAATTGGCGAGTGTTTAATTGGTTAAAGTCAGAATTATAACTTCGTTCAGACTTGAAAACAGACAAATTCCAATGCAACAAACTCTCCACAACTTGAGAGCAACTCTGATTTCTGGATTGTGATTGGTCAGAAAGTGTTGATTAATTTTCTATAACAGCTAATAACAGCTAAACAGTATTAATTCTAATACGTTATCGTTTCTATAGTAACAGTTCATTCTCAGGGACCTGTTCAGCAGACGCTCCACAGGAACGGATAAAAAACGTGTATTTGTTAATATGGTGAAGTTTTCTCCGAGGAGGCGTTTAATTAAAGCCGCGTTCACACCGTGTCGCAGTAATTATGAGATTTCGACTTAAAAGGTTCTTGTACCACCGGACCGCTGCGACGTCATGCGGAAACACTCAAGATGGCGGCGGCCTTGGCAGTAAAACGTAGTTAAGCAGTTATCTCGTAATATTTACGTGTAATAATTTGTATTATTGACTGTTATTAATGTCTTAATAATGCAAGATTAATCTGAAAATTAACGAAAGACGTACAGTACAGTTTAATGTAGCTAGCACAGAGTTGGATAACGCACGGCTTCATTTCGGCATATACAGACGCTTAATTCCGAGCCTGAGGACGTGAACAGCTCCGAGTCATTACAGTAATTCTGACATGGTGTGAATGCAGCACGGTTGTCGTGTGTTAAATACATTTTTTTAATCGCTAGGCAACTTACTGTGGTGTAAGAGGAATAAAACACTTCAGGATATTTTCAGCAGTTATAGGAAAATAATCAGGGTGGTAACCCTATAATATTTTTTTTATAACAACGTGGCAAAGGGTGTTTTACTCCTTACACATTGCATTACGAAAGTTCTCACTTACGTTATAGCAGCTATAAACATCCGTTCCCTCACCAGCCTAACTTTTTTCTCTTTATATATTATCTATTAAGTTAAAGTTAACCTATTTGCATTGACTCCACCCTGTATTTTGCATGTTAGCAAAAAAAAAAAGTGCTCTGAATGGAATATTCATTAAGGCGAACATGTTTTATTTATCAAGGAATGAGCTAAGCTGGTAGCGCCACCCACAGCTGCCACCACTCCAGCAATGCAGAAGCGTCACTGCTAGTGTGTGTGTGTATGTGTGTGTGTGTGTGTGTGTGTGGAGACCCAGCTGCTACTTCTTCATGCAGAAAATGTCAATGTGGCTCGGGGAAGCAGGCAAACCCACAGACCTGCTCCTTTCATGTGGAAACCATGCTGGCCTAACTCAGGTAGAACACACACACACACACACACACACACACACACACACACACACAACCTGGAAAACTGCATTTTAGAATCCTAACGGTATCACACCATACTCATATACTCAGACTGAAGCTGAATTATTCGAAAGGAGTCTCTCTCACGCTCTCTCTCTCTCTCTCTCTCTCTCTCTCTCTCTCTCTCTCTCTCACACACACACACACACACACACACACACACACACATACACACGCGAGCAAACGCATGAGTCTTTACCTTATGTTGCTCATGGTGTTGCCGGTCTCAGATCCTCGTTTGCATCGCTCCAGTTGGGTGGCGACGATTTGGCGCTCAGCTTCCAGCTCTCGAGTCAGTCTCTCAAACTGCAGCTCCTGATCCAGAGAGAGAGAGAGAGAGAGAGAGAGAGAGAGAGAGAGAGAGAGAGAGAGAGAGAGAGAGCTTAAAGCAATCAACATGCAAACCAATGCCAGAAAGAACATTAGGGAAGCATCAAAGACCTCTGGGCGCGACTTCCCTGCACAGCGTTAGACCACAGCACACTATTTAATTGCTACTGTGCTTCACTCTTCACTGGTCTTTGAGAAGAAACAAACATTAATGCATAAACCTACAGAACGTAAACCACCCACACCGCACACTTTATACATAAACCTACCACAAGGCAATTCTCCTTCACTGAAGCTGCATAATTAGAACATCTTCTTTAGGAGGAAGTGCTGTTCTGGTGTAATACGAGTAGAATCATATGATACAGTTGACAGTAATGCAAGGATATTTGCGATGGTCTTATCTCATTTATGTCATTTCTGATACCATGTTGGACGCAGATCCCGGGGCAGACCTGCTGCTAAGATTATCTCTCACAGTTGGCTTGGGGATTTCTAAGGATCCCTCTGAGGAGGTTCTGGAATCTGTCTCCAAAACAACCACCAGAAGAAACGTAAGGACTTGACGTAGGGGTTCGACAAACAAAATGAAACGTCCCCAAGCTGTGCATGGCCCTGATTTGCATATTGGAAGTTGTTGTAATCTACCTTCCTGCAGGTTTCATCTCCAACTAAAATCTAACACACCTTTTGTTTTTAGTCAATCAAGAACTTTTTAAGGCAGTGATTAGATGATCAGGTGGACACCATTATGGTTGGAGCTAAAATCTTCAGGAAGGTAGATATCCAGGAGCAGGGTTGGTGGCCATTGCTTTATATATCATTCCCCTATTTTCTCCGCAATTTGGTCTTGTTAGTTCCCACCCACTAGCTAAGTCTCCCCTGAAATACAACAGCTACCAACCTGGGAAGTGTGAAGGCTAACACGTGCTTCCTCTGAGACACGTGAAGCCAATCTCTGCATCGTTTCAAGCTGCTGCTCACGCAGCATTACAGGGCAATGTAACGCACTTGGAGGAAAGCTGCTAACTATCTACCCCATTCTGCATGCACGATCTCATAGATGCTTGCGATTGGCTAGTGTCACTCTGATTGAAAGCAGAAAGAGGGTATGTTATTGTTTCTATAGTAACAACATACACTATAGTAACATAGACTTGTACAGTGCATGCTCTACATTGATGTTTAAAATTTTAAGAAAGAGAAGAAATGCTGCTTGTGGTATGAATGTTTATCGGTGCTATAACATACATAAGAACATGAACTAAATTATTTCACGGATGTTCCACAACATTAGACGTAACTACAAACTCTAACCAAAAGTAATCCTAACCTTTTAAAGTTTATTGTGAGTTTTAAAATATCTGGTACCATGATGCAGCCTTATTTGGTGTCTCTTCTAGACATGTATAGCATCAATGTTACAATGATTTCTTTAGCCAAGTATTTTGTCACAGATCTGAGAAGTTTTCTGCTCCAGATAGAGAGAGACAGAGAGAGAGAGAGAGAGAGAGAAAGATGATCTCATAGTGTTTGTCTGAATGAAACCTTGCAGGCACTGACTATAAATCAGATCGCCGAACATCTCTCATGGTCAAAGACGTTCCAGCAGGGATTGAAAGAGAATCATCAGCTCCTGTAACAGTGTGTTCTTCAACAGGACAGCTGAGGTGATCAACATAGACCATGAGCCTCTGATATGATCCACATCCTCCAAACCAAGCATGGTGTTAGGGAGATCTTTTTTTAACATGAGTCATTGAGGTATCTCAGCAATCATCTCCCAAACTGCTCAAAATGAGAAACTCCGAACTTCAATCAAAGTCTCTGCTGCCATTTGTTAGACGTGTACCTGCTTTAATTACTAGCAAGCTCTACAGGATCGATAGCTGCCTGATTCGCTGGCTATATGCACAGGACTGCGTAATGGGACAGAGTATTGATCCAGCCTCTGAAGCGATTTGTGGCCTGATGGTATCTCCATCCAAAAAAAAAACCAAAAAAAAAAACCACCTCAGTGTGCACCATTCAGTCCCAAATCGACACTTGGCGGTAAGAAGCAAATATGTCTTTCGCCCCCCCTTCCCACTCCCTGCCCCTCCCTCACTATAAGCACAATTCCCAACTTTCAGCAAACGGAGATAGATCAATCCTTTTTTGTACTTACATCATAGGTGGCTGGTTTTCAAGCTGTGAAAATGAAAATGTTCTGAGAGCCAGAACAATTCTGAATGAAGAGAGGGAAAGGAAATAAGCTGTTCGGACAAAGCCAAGAAATCCGGTTTCTGGTGTCTTCCAAAAACATGCAAAGCGAGAATTTGGAGAATTTCAAGTCCAAATGCACAAATGCAGAGTTGCTCAAGTTCAATATCAGCGCTATGAGGCAACAGACCGAGGCATCCGTCCCGTCGACTTCCCCGGATTCTGTGGACCGGATCGAGGTAGCGTCTAGCTCCGGCTGCTCTACAATCCGTACCTTTTTGGCCAAATTCCTGCACTGGTTTGAGACACGGTCCTCCGCCGCCTCCCTGTCACACACACACACACACACACACACACACACACACACACACACACACACACACAGCAGCCACTCAGCCAGGCACAAAAGTCACCATGGCAACGGGTGATCCGGCAGCCTCCCGCCCTTTTTCTTCCCGAGTGCTCAGCATTTCATCACAAAAGACGCCCCTCCTACGGGCTTCACACACCGAATGCCCACCTCCATCCGAGAGCCTTTCAATCGTTCTGCTCGGATTTGCACAGAAAGTGGGAGGTGTTTCATTGAAAATGAAAAGAGAGGCTGTCAATCACTGCATATGTTGCTATGTCTTCCTTTTTGTTATCTTCTTCTTCTCTCTGTCTATCCGTCATCCTTTCTGTCACTCCAGCTGCTTTGTCTAAAAAGCTGAAATCTCCAGAAGATCGCACCAAACTCTCACAGCATGCCTGTGAGGCAGCACACTGGGGACGTAACGAAATATGAATGCATTATATGGAATGAACTTTGTTTTAAACTGATACAAATACAGATAGGAGACACACTAACTGTTTCTGTTTTGTTTTGGGTTTTTATTTTATTTTTATTTTTTTTAAAGATGTGCATCGGGACTGGGATTACATGGGACACAACAAAAAAAATCATTTGAGCAGGGGGTATTTACTTTGTGCGTCACTGTACTATGTGTTCACAGCTTCGTTCATAAATCCTTAGTAACTGCCTGGTCAGGGTCATGGTGCTTTAAATTAGGATACTAGTGTGTTCATATTTTGGGAAATAGAATGAACCAGAAAATATTACATGCAAGTACAAACTAAATAATAACTGTATGAGTGGGATTTTAAAATAAAAACAGCTTTAGTTGAGACCAGTTATGAACTGGAGTGATGCAGCTGAGGTTGAGGAACTGTTAAAGCCAGAATCTGACATCCGAGCCACGCCCACTTCTGGTTTGACTCGCTCAGAGATAGGAAGTCGGATCTCAGAATTACGTCATTTCAGACCTCTGTGCATTCAAGCTACAAAGTGGGGGAAAAACATGGACGCCTCCATGTTCATGTTTTGTTAGCAACAAGCTAAACAGCTAACTGTGATGAGTGATGTATATTTTCCTCTACAGAACAGTGAACTGTAGAGTCAGTGTTACAGATGTGTTAACAAGTGAATATATTATTTTTTTAAAACTTGGATATACAGTATAACTCGTTTAAAGCTACTTTGTTTACTGCCGGTGCTATGGGCGGCCATTTTGATTTAACGTCAATTGCTGAACTCGGAGTTGAGGAGAGCCCCAAGAGGAATTCTGAGCTGGAAGGGGAGTTGAGGGGGAAGTTTCCTTTGGTTTTGGTTGGAATTACGAGTTACAAACTTTTGCTCGAATGCAGCATTTGTCCGAATTCAGATACAGATACAGATACTGGCATTGTGTTACATACAAAAAAAAAATTTAAAAAAGCTAAACGAAAAGCATTAACTAATTAATATTGGAAAATGTATAAAACCAGCAGACTGGAGCAGAACGAGGCTTCATTATTGCTTAGTCGAGGCAGTGCTCTGTCTCCTGACTCAGCCACAGAGTGTCACTCGCTCCAGTCATGCATTATTCAGAGCCTGGACGCTGCTACATCACTCGGTGCTAAACGGCCCGTCTGATCCAGCATGTGCTAAATTAGAGCCAAATCTGTGCCAAGGAGCCATCCTGGAGGCGAGGCACTGTTTTATGCAGTCAAGCTGCAAGTCATATACAACTGCCAGTTTTGCAAGCTGCACATAAACATTTCATGAGTGTGTGAAAGATGAGATGCTGACTTTACCGCTTTTATGCCACTGCGAACACTAAGGGCTTAAATGGGAGGCTAAAATTTAACATCTAATATCCATCAACAATGAAAATATCAGGGTGGAGCGATCAAAAGGTCTCGGTGACGAGATGATAAGAATGATGTGGGGCAAACTATTTTACTTTTTCTTACGTCAAGTCTGTAATTTGTTTCTGGCTACATACCATGTTTCCTCCGAATACCAAACATGCTAAACAGAACAACTGTAACCAAACAAAAATAAACACTCCATTTACGATTCTACGGTTCATCTGTCCTTTTGTGTAATTTGTGCTTTATTTACTAGACAGTGTGCATGGTCTCTCTACATTTAGGCCCCGCCCACACATACTATATATGGATATTTTTAAAAAGATTTCTCTTTCTCGTTTTAGCCTGTTTTCTGGTGAATGGGTAAAAACATCTGTTTGTGAAGACGCCGATGCCATTGCCTGAACCTGTGTGTGTCTGTTGTGTGTGTTAGGAATATGCTAGGACCTTTATCATTGTCATTCCACATATATGAATCTTTATTTGTTATTTTTTGCTTTAGAACTTGTAGGTTTCCTGTGTTTCTCCTTCTCTACCGCTCAATACGCAGTGCTTAACGTTACTTTTGAAGCGTTTGGCGTAACAGCGTCTGACCTCCTATCCTCCACATCCTGGGCTGCTCAGATCGCGAGCGTTGTCAAATCGGTTTTTGCATTTATGCTTAGACGGAGATTTTATTTATTTATTTATTTATTTTGAAAAAGCTGCCCTTTGTGTGTAACGGGGTAAAAAAAGAATAGGTTATGAATCTCGCCAAAATGGTTGATCACATGTCATATCTGTCCAGCCTATGACATGCGAGCTATTGGGAGAAGAAGGGTGGGTCATCCACAGGTGGGCAGATAACAGGGAAGTACAGCCATTTTCTCACCAGATGAGAAATGCTACGTGTCTCTGTCTCTCAGATCTACAGTACATGCTGTAATGTCTTTTGTATCAATAAGTGTTAAGTTTTATTTGTTTTCTTCGTGTTTATTTTGCAGCTGTAGCAGAGAGTGCGAGTGCTGTCAGTGTGACGTCCCTTTATTTGTTCCAGTAAACTACGCCACGTTCTCGGGCTCAACACTTCGTCCCCCGTGTTCCTTCTCAAACAAACACCACGAACAACTGTGCACAGAAATTTTTATGAATTATATTTTCAAAAATATCTGTGAATGTTTGGACGGGGTCTTTTCGGAAGTTTCTCTTCCGAACTCATTTTGGGAAGGAAAAAAAAAAGGATGAGACGAAATCATCCCCTGACGAGACTGTGTGAAGATACTGTCTGGGCTAGAAAGAAATCAGCTCCAGCCTCGCTTCTCGGTTCTTCATACCATCCTATTTATTTTCCTTGTGAACGGTGGTGTTCTTGATTGCACAAAAAAAATTCAAAATGAAGACATTTGTTCGCAGGAAATAATGATTCTTATATTGCTGTGTTTTTATCTTTGAAAGACAAAAGTCCCGTTAGAACTCGGTACAATACAACACAAGCCACTCCTGCTTGCGACTATTAACACACGGCGATTGGTTAGAAGATTACTGAGCCGCTGTGGTGCATAGTAACAACCCCTATTCTCTCTCTTTTCATCAGGGAAATGGCGAGGAACCACGAGAGAAGAAATGACCCGTTGGTCCATTACAAGCCGAGGAACAGAATGAGAATGACATAAAACTCCTGTTTGCTGAAAGTTGAAGGTTTATCAGCTGTGGAAGCAAAATTCTAAATATGGAGCGCTTTACTTTAAGTCCACGTCCATGCAAAAGATGACAGTTCTGAGAGATGATTCAAATGACAAAAAGCTTCGTGCACGGTTATGCAAAAAAAAAAAAAAAGGCGTTCTGTTCAACAAGATGTTTGTCAAACACTTACACGTACAAGGATGACTCCGTACGAGATGCCCACGCTCCGCGTGATGGTCCTGTTATATACAGTGAAAGGTGGGGGCTCTGGGTTTCAGCTATTCAGCAACACACTGAAGAATCTTATTACGCTCCCTGGAGAGGGTCACCTGACCAACCGCAGGTCATGTGATCTGCGTGTCTGAATGAACTCGTTTATCCGTCAAGCACAGCCTCCTTCCTTCCCTCTTTCACACCATCCCTTGCTTTCTCTTTTGAGGAAAGAACTGGATTTGTCCTGGATTTAATATCAATCAGTGTACTTTCATCTTTCATTACTTTAACCCTTTCATGGATAAATTAAAAAAAAACATATCCGAATTATGAAGGTGGTATTTTAGCACTTAAAAGCGCATATCAATTCGTATTATTCTAATTACCAGTTATGTCAGAAAGTAAATGGCTTGTCCATGTGTAGGAATAACGTGAATAATGCATTTATACAGGCATGTCGTGTTACCGAGAAACCGCAAAGCAGCGTAAACTCCTCTGTCCTGAAGATGTTTAAAAACGTAAAGTTACAGCTTTACCTCTGACGGTTACAAAGCGCTGACACTGGAGACTCCTTCCATCAATGTTAAACAAACTCCTTACTGTGTTTATGTTAAAAAAAAAAAAGGCGCCATGTAAGCTGTTACTATAGAAACAATAACATACTCGAATGAGCGCATTAACATAATGAGCAGTGGTAGGTCAGTGGTTAAGACATTAGAAGGTCATGCGTTCAAACCCCAGCGCTGCCACTGTTGGGCCCTTGGGCAAGGCCCTTAACCCTCAACTGCTCAGATGTATAAATGAGATATCAGTCAGTAAGTAAGTCGCTCTGGATAATGAATGAAATGAACATAAAAATGTCATTTGCAGATGCACTACTGCCAGAGCTGCTGTTATAGAAAATTAATCAACAACTTCTGACCAATCAGAACCTAGAATTCAACAGTATAAAGGTACTTATATGACCGACTTAGAGAGTTATAGCAAGAGCAGCTAAATTATTCTTTATCACACTCAATACTTTGACTCCTTCTCTCCATTTCCTCTACTACAGCGACATGCAGGACTTTCTTCATTTTTATTGCTTCTTTTTAAAACAAAATAAAAAAATTCTAATTGTAAACATGCCACACTGCCCCCTAGTGCTGACATTCAGGTTACATACAAAAGGCAGAAGTATAAATCAGCCTGTTTGAAAAGAGAGATTACTGCAAACTCGTACTTTATTTTCAAAACCAGACTTCCTGAGACTTCCTGCATTGACCTCGGGTTCTTTCTTTTTTTTTTTTTTTAGCATACTAGCTACTGAGCATCAGAGTCAGCTTTTTTCTGCTGCTCCATCTATTATCCTGAGGTCACTTCTGCACTTCTGCAAACCACACACAGCTCCCAAATGACCTGGATACACTTCGATGAAATTAGGCATGGATTTTTCCATAAGTCTCCAAATGTACTTGGAGCTATAGAGGGAAGTCGTGTTGAGTTGATCACAGCAACTGGTAAGGAATATGTGCTTGATACATTTACAAGGCAGGACACATAAAAACAAGAGGTCCACGTTTAACAGGACATGATACTAAATCATAGTCAGAATTGCAGATAGTAAAGTAGGCAAGACTTTGCAAAGAGTCACCGGAAAGTGTCTCTAAATGAGGAAGTGATAGAGATTAGATGAGCTAGGTTAGTGCTAACGTTATAGGGACCTCTGGTGGTGTGGAGTGAGATCGTCTGGTCAGCCGATGATATTCATGTTGCACATTTCAGTGTTTGTGTCAGCAGTTATTTATTTCAACAGTCTGTGCGTTTTCGTGTGGATGGGGATATTTTCGAATATGCTGTTTGTTTGTTTCTTATAAACAATTTTTGAAAAATATCTGTATATGCCTGGTGGGGGGCCTCGATTTCTCCTCCAGAGGCATTTTGGGAAGAAGATGTCACTACAAGCTTGGCTTACATCACGCATACGGTGTGAATCCGGGATAAGCAAGGTACACCTCTGTCCTTAGATCACCTCTTACTTTAGCCACGCCCACTATCAATCAATGAACATTATAACGGCTGCAAATACGCCCCGAAAACCTCGAAACAACCCTCTAATAAAGCCGAGGTTCTACCTGAGGACACTAAGACAAACTTCAATGACCTGCAGTGCATTTTCAAGATGTGGTAACGAGGAAGGAAGCGAGGCTATACGTGCCGAGACTGCGGAAGTTAATGCATTTTGAAAATCAGATAAAAAAATGTATTGGCCAGGTAAGATACTGCTTGCAAGTAATTTGACATGGCAGTTGAACACACTGCTACAGGCACCGTCACAATAAAAATAAAAAATAAAAATAAAAAGAATAGATAGAAAAATAGAGTAGATGAATAAACTCAGATAAGTAATAAATAGAATATTTTCTGCAGTAAGCAATGCAGTATGAGCAATACAGCGTGTGTGTGTGTGTGTGTGTGTGTGTGTGTGTGTGTGTGTGTGTGTGTGTGTGTAAAACGCTCAGGAGGAACTGTATAGTAAATACTAAAACTGCAACATGTGCATATTTTACATTATGTACAGCACACAGAGTCCCTAGAATAATGAAAATGTTGCCCTTGACTACAAATAATAGGCAGGTGCTATATTTCATGTGTGTGTGTGTGTGTGCTAAATTTCATGCTGTTTATGGGCATTTGAAAGACACGTAAACAGCTCAGAACAGCATTAAAACCATATGCTTTTCAAAAATGAACACTGGTCTATTTTCCCAGAAGTTTAAAGGGTCACGCTGAACTTATTAAGACATTTGAAGTTATGGTCATTCAAATCACAACTTCTCTGCATCTAGTTCTAATCATTTCAGAGCACGAGAACCTGCTGGTTCTCCAGGGAGCAGCTGTTTTGATTTTTACAGCATAGAAATTTATCTTCACCTCCCGTCTGTATTAGCTAATAAAAAGATCATGTGTGCAATAATTGATTCGAGGTACAACGCCATGTTGTTTTCACTATCTCAGAAAAAAAAATTATATATATATATATATATATATATACACACACACACACACAGTACTGTGCAAAAGTTTTACGCACACGCAAAGAAATGCTGTAGAGCAAAGATGCCTTCAAAATAATGAAAATATGTTTCTACACTTTAAAAAAAATACAGTAAAGAGCAGTAAACAGTAGTAAATGAAACAAAGTCAATATTTGGTGTGACAAAAAATTTAAATAAAAATAAAAATAGTAGTCTCCGGTACAATTACTGCAGTTTTATAAGGAAATGAGCTGTAAGTTTTATTGAGCATCTTGCAGAACCAGCCACAGTTCTTCTGGAGACTTTGACTTTCGCACTCGCTTCTTATTTTTGCAGCAAAACCCAGCAGCCTTCATTGTGTTTTTTGTCTGAAAAGTGTCTCTTATGTAATATGCTTCTTTCTTTAATTACATACAAAAATTTTTCTCTAACATTTAATTTTGTGCTAGAAAACTAATGTTTGGGAATCTAAAATGTTTTTTGTACTGACTTGATAATGTAGAAGTCATAAAACATTTCAGATTCCCAAACATTCTAAAATGAATAAGTTTTAAACATTATTTATTATTGTTTTATTATCGAATTATAAACCACAATTTGATAATAAAACAATAATAAATAATGTTTAAAACTTATTTAATACATGAAGATTTTTTGTTGTTGTTTTTCTCCATTGTTTTTTAACACAACTAAATCTGCAGAAATCACATGTAAAACATTGTAAAAATGAATTTCCAGACAATAAATTGCTTTCGAAATTGAATTCCTGTCTCGTTTAACTGTAATACAGTGCATCTGTTTTTCATAGGCTTTTACTGCAAACCATATCAGTGACAAATCTCCCTTTCTCTCACTCACGCACACTCACATATTCACTAACGGAAAAATATGAACGCTATTAATTTTCTAGACTAAATTATAATAAATACCTTCCGCGACCCTGGTCAGACCTATAGCTTGTCAGTCGTGTCTGATCGGATCTGCTCTCGATTTGGAGAACCAGCAGACGAGGTATCATCGCAAAGGGCTCATTGTTTTTGAGAACGTAGTAAACAGTGTTTGATCAGGATTGTTCGATCTGTGTCGTTCATATTCTCTCATATGGCTGTGCCTGTTCGAACACACTCCACCTCATTACACTTTCTATCTGCCCTCTTGTGCGGCTTTGAATTCCAGTGTTGATCTGGCCCCGCAGCTCTAAAAGATGTGTTTCTTATAACAAGCAAACTTGTTTTCTCACCGATGGAGGTATATGTTGTACGTCTGGTTGCCGAGGGCAACCGGGCAACCGTTAATGTCGAGCCCTGCAGTACTGAAGCAGCGAATCTCAGGTTTATATTAATCGCTCATTTCTATAGTAACAGCTCGTTCACATAGACTTGAACCGTGGACAGTCCACATAAACAGTTTTTTTTTTTTTTTTTTGTATGAAGCTTTCTGTGAGGAGAAGTTTATTTAAGCCTTCGTTCATGGAAGGAGTCTCCAGTGTCAGCGCTTTGTAATGAAGCTTTCCAACATCTTGAGAACAGAAATCTCAAAAATTCTAATCTGAAAAATACAGATTTTGGTAGCACTTTACAATAACAGTACATGAATAATCATGTACTAATCCCTGAATTAATACTCACGTAAATATGAACTAATGATGAGTTAAGGCACTAATCACGAACTAATGAAGAGCTGACCTTAACGACTGTGAGTCTTACAGTGGGGGAAAAAAGTATTTGATCCCCTGCTGATTTTGTACATTTGCCCACTGACAAAGAAATGATCAGTCTATAATTTTAATGGTAGGTGTATTTTAACAGTGAGAGACAGAATAACAACAAAAAATCCAGAAAAACACATTTCAAAAAAGTTATAAATTGATTTGCATTTTAATGAGGGAAATAAGTATTTGACCCCTTCGACTTAGTACTTGGTGGTAAAACCCTTGTTGACAATCACAGAGGTCAGACGTTTCTTGTAGTTGGCCACCAGGTTTGCACACATCTCAGGAGGGATTTTGTCCCACTCCTCTTTGCAGATCCTCTCCAAGTCATTAAGGTCATTTTCAATGCCCTGGCTGAGGGAAGGAGGTTCTCACCCAAGATTTGACGGTACATGGCCCCGTCCATCGTCCCTTTGATGCGGTGCAGTTGTCTTGTCCCCTTAGCAGAAAAACACCCCCAAAGCATAATGTTCCCACGTTCATGTTTGATGGTGGGGATGGTGTTATGACTTGGGGTCATAGGCAGCATTCCTCCTCCTCCAAACACGGCGAGTTGAGTTGATGCCAAAGAGATCTGACCACACCTGACCACAACACTTTCACCCAGTTCTCCTCTGAATCATTCAGGCAAACTTCAGACGGGCCTGTACATGTGCTTTCTTGAGCAGGGGGACCTTGCGGGCGCTGCAGGATTTCAGTCCTTCACGGCGTAGTGTGTTACCCATTGTTTTCTTGATGACTATGGTCCCAGCTGCCTTGAGATCATTAACAAGATCCTCCCGTGTAGTTCTGGGCTGATTCCTCACCATTCTCATGATCATTGAAACTCCACAAGGTGAGATCTTGCATGGAGCCCCAGACCGAGGGAGACTGACAGTTTCTTCCACTTGTGAATAATCGCACCAACTGTTGTCACCTTCTCACCAAGCTGCTTGGCGATGGTCTTGTAGCCCATTCCAGCCTTGTGTAGGTCTACAATCTTGTCCCTGACATCCTTGGACAGCTCTTTGGTCTTGGCCATGGTGGAGAGTTTGGAATCTGATTGATTGATTGCTTCTGTGGACAGGTGTCTTTTTACAGGTAACAAACTGAGATTAGGAGCACTCCCTTTAAGAGAGTGCTCCTAATCTCAGCTCATTAGCTGTGTAAAAGACACCTGGGAGCCAGAAATCTTGTTGATTGATAGGGGATCAAATACTTATTTCCCTCATTAAAATGCAAATCAATGTATAACTTTTTTGAAATGCATTTTTCTGGATTTTTGTTGTTATTCTGTCTCTCAGTGTTAAAATACACCTACCATTAAAATTATAGACTGATCATTTCTTTGTCAGTGGGCAAACGTACAAAATCAGCAGGGGATCAAATACTTTTTTCCCCCCACTGTATGTATTCACGTGTGAATAATAGTTAGAAGTACATATTAGTTAGTTAATTAACACACTGTGTATTAACACGTAGGAGTAAACTAAATCAAACATGCTCTATAAGAAAGAATATGAATTAAACGTGCATAACACAAACGTTATTGGATGGCGCTGGATTACTTTCATAATTTACTTAATTCTCGATCTATTTCTCTTCAAACCCCCAGAGCACGTACTAGTACTACAGTGGGATTTGAAGAGAAATGGATGAAGAACGACACAAAAAACAGGTTGAGATGAAATTATTGCTGTTTATTTGTTATTA
The DNA here is from genome assembly GCA_023630585.1 of Cranoglanis bouderius. NCBI lineage: Eukaryota > Metazoa > Chordata > Actinopteri > Siluriformes > Cranoglanididae > Cranoglanis > Cranoglanis bouderius. Next base: position 6,358,102 of record CM042539.1, read on the forward strand.
GTGCATCTTTCTACGTTCGATAAGGAGGATCAATGTAAACTATGTGCATATGTATTAGTACATGATTATTCGTGTACTGTTATTGTAAAGTGTTACCCAGATTTAATGTAAACAGTTAAGCAATTATCATCTGGGTTACAAATCAACTCTTTGAGACACACTGTTCTCTAATTCGGCACAGCTATACTGTGTATATAGACCACTATTGTGCAATAATGGCTTCAAAAGAGTGATTTTAGCCAACATTTAAATATCAACCCTGATATTATAGCGCAAATATGTCCATTCACTTAAAAAATTAAAATAAAACAACATATGGGCTTACTGCCTTCCATTTGAGAAATGCTGAAGTCAGAATAAAACAACAAAATACAAACACAGTAAGGAATCAATGGACAATGTTCAGCAAGACCACTTGATCACTGATAGCAATCCCAATGTTTTTCCCCCCCGATGTTGTTCATATAATAACCTGCTCCCACGTCAGGCTCTGCGTCCTAACACACGCGCTCAAAGTAGACACAACAAAAAAATGAGTTCATGCCCTTACAAGCTGAGATTGGAAGCTCGGCGAAATATCATCCTAAAATGTCACTGGCTAAATGCCAACTCGAGTCAGAGAAGTTTGTCACAGGCCCGAGCTAGCAAGTGGCGAACTTTTAAACACGTGCCCGGATTCTTTCTCTTCTTAGTTGAATTAAGGCATACATCCGGTCCCTATATGTATTCAGAGATTGGAGATAAAAGGATGGAGACAGTATGACGCTGGATACTGAACGGTCAGCTTAATCAATAAAGAAAGCAACATGCCGTTGTCCAGGAGAAGTCAGCCATGTTTCGATGTTTAAAATGTAAAGGACATATCCATACTCTGTCCATATTCCATAGCCTCTTTCCCGCATGCACATTTGTGCTGTGATTAATGGGAAAGTTTTTAAGTGTGAAATGGGACGAGACCTAGTACAGTTCCTGATTTTCATGCAGCTCGTCTGTGAACATTACCGGGAAAGAACATTTTTAACAACTTCATGACAGTTTACACCACAGCGCTGTTGAATTCTGGATTCTGATTGGTCAGGAGGTGTTGATTAATTTTCTATAACAGCAGCTCTGACAGGTTTATATTAATGTGCTCGTACTAATATACAGTATATGATATACAGTTTCTATACCGTTCACGGGGACCTGTACGGAGCATGCTGTATGTAAATGGATTGTGTAATCACTGACTACGTTTACATGCACATCAAAATCAGTCACCATAATCCGAATACGATGTTTATATGCGTACAGGCATCGGAATATTCCTGTATACATGGTTGTTGTAAGTATGCCTGAGTCTCCATTCCTAAAAACCTAGCCTACAGCTAAGTATCTGTTAGCACCCACAATTCCTTGCATACTGAGCATGCGCACACATCTCCTTTCAGTGGATTTTCTGAATAAGGTGTTTACATGCAACAAATTCAGATTGCGGCGGATACATGACTCAATACTAATTAAAATACTGCCAAATTGTGATTAATATCGGAATATTGATGTGCATGTGAACGTAGTCATTTGATACGGTGAAGTTTTCTGATTTAACATTTATGGAAGGAATCTCCAGTGTCAGCACTTTGCAACAGTCAGAGGATTTCATTAGTCGGAGGAAAACCGGATTTCATTAACATTTGTGAGGGAACGACTGTTTACAGTGACATTAGGAACTAACTTGTTTCAGGTTAAATGTGTGTGATATGTTATAATTGCTGTGGAATAAGAGCATAACATTTCAGGATGCCAACTTCAGGGAGGCATCACAGCTGGTATGCTAATGTTTTGAAGGTTCTTTTTGAAAAAGGATTAGTCTCATAAAGGGATTAGTATTTACTCTGAAAGAGGGAAAAGTGCCGCTTTACCTTGTTTGACTCAAGTGGCACTGAAGACACGGGGATGAAGCTTCATTAGGAATGACGGCGTATGTACTGTAGATAGCAGGGATCGGGCCAAAAAGCTGTCAAGATGGTCTCAGATGAAACCTATTTCTCCTTCCGAGGCAGTGAAAGCTGACTGCAATCCTGAAGTATCAATGGCAATTTGTGTTTTTGCTCTAACACGGTCTAAAGCAGGTCATTAACTGAGGAGCTGAATATATTTAAGGTGCGTGAGTTGAGAACTCATCAAACTCAAGCCATAAAGGACTTCCTCTGAGATCACTTGTTCTTAGTAGTCCAATTGAATAATACATTATACTGAATTTACATTCACAAACCCCTTTTAGCCTGAGCAAGACTTTTACGAATACATTCGGTGAACACTGAAGTCCCAATAACCCACAGGGATCTTTAAAAGAGCGAGACATTTTCACTTCTTTCACTGCCCGAAACTAGGATTTAATCACTTCCACCTTAGTCCCATCAGTACAAATTATCCATATATAAACACATGTTAACATCTGAAATGTGTTGTCTCTAATTAATTAAACTGAGCTGTTGATGAGTTCTGGTTACAGCGGAACAGGCCGTAAAAATCCTTGGGCAAAAGAACGAGAAAAAAAAAATCCATAAGCTGAAGTTTTCACATTCTTCTAAAAGACACATGGCTGTAAATGTGTAATGTTCCTCTTCTCCATGTCCCAATTCATAAAATAACAAGTCTGTTATACTATGTAGAGAGCGAGCATAAATCAGAGGAATGTTTTTATTCTGGCCCGGAGTGGTCCACCTGCAGGGACGACATGATCGAGTGGAATAAAAAAAAATGAATAACACCAACTGGCGTTTTTCACTCACGGCATTGGGTCTGGAGACACATTTATCATTGAAACATATTGAAATGGACAAAACAGAATGTCCTGAAGTGCCATTTTTCAAGTTGCCTGTTAACAAGAGTTTAGCACGTTCAAAGTGAATATTCATCAGAAGATTTACAAACATGGCCCTAGTTTGTTCAATTGTGAAGTAATTTCCTTTGACGTGAGGAAGGTAAACCAGAGATGAAACATTATAACCCTTATTACAAAAACAGTGTTTATTATTAGAGACGGGAGGATCGGTTGATTATAGTTCGGAATCAGTTGTTTTTTTGGCCTAAATGTACAATCGGGTCTCTTTTATCTGCTTGATACAGCACGTGACCGTGGTATTTACTAAGCGTTGTATTCAACGCTGAGCAGCGCACATATGGTCAAGATTTAACATCAAAATTGTGCACATCTGTATTCGGATCTCAAAAGTAACTCAGAGAAACGTAAGCGTTGTTCAGAGGTTACGTGAGAGCTTTAAGTAAAACAAGTAAAACTCCAGTTCAGCTAACGCCCTGCCTATAACAATCCATGCCTGTTTTTGACCCTATTCGGTTTCCACATACTTTATCGTAATTGGTTCCATTATTTCTTCTAGTCAAGTCCTTTCTTTCCAACTGCTCTGCGCAAAGTCGTGCATTCCTACATTAACTTTAAACATGGGTTCCAGTGTAAAGCCGATTTGTCTATTTTTAATACAATAACAGGAAGCAGGGCTGGGCAATTTTATGATATAATATCGAAAGGTGATAAATCATGTCCGAATTCATTTTTATGAGATATCACAGATATCGTCAAACTCTGATTTGAAGCAGCTGATTTGATGTTGAAATTTAATACTAAATCTTTTACTTTCCCTCCTTTTGAGTGTCAAATCATTTATATTTTAGATGTTAAATAAAAGTGACATTGGACATTGAACTGATTGACCACTGATTGACTGGCTGTTTGTTAGCAAATGTAAAAGTCGTGATACATATAGTGTACCACAGAAATGTCTTCAAATATCTGGAATAGAAATCATAAAAAATAAATTCATACTGAAAAAATGAGGCTGGTTTTGAATTTCCAGCCTTTGAAGAAAAATTCCAAAGTTTTGCAAAAGCTAAAGTCCAAATGTTCAAACAAAACACACACACACGCATATATTAAGGCCACAAACTGAGAAAAAAAAGGGGGGATGACGGGACGGGACAGATAATTACAAAGACATGCATAAGTGCTTTTCTCTGCTCTAGTGTTATTGCTTGCTATTAAGAAGAGCACTAATTTTGGGAAAGCTTATCTCATTAGAGACCGCTGTGGAGCCTCCCGATGGTGGCGATCGAGGGATTTATGATGAAATCCTCAAAAAACACTAGACAGAACTAACAAGAAGAATGCACTGAGCTGCGGAGATAATGATGGCTTCCAACTGTTCGGTCTTGTTCGAGCCGAACCTAACGCGGCACTCCTCAAATCATCGCTCCGCACCGTGGCGGTCCTAATCGGGATCCCACAGAAGGTTTATCTGAGAACACGGAAGCCGTCACTTGTCAGAAACAGACGTGCATTCTCCTCATTTAATTTCCATTAACGGTCGGTCCGTGCAGGGTGGCGGTTTATTTATGCAAAAACAAATGCTGCCAAAGAACAGCAGCAAAAACAGCAGTTTGTGTGGGGGGGGAATAATTAGTCAAATGAAGCGTGGTGTGAATATTCTTTGCCAAAAATAAACAAGGACGCAGCCGAGATCTGCCAGCGGTTCATCTACATAAATTTGGCAGGGATACACCGATACAGATGAAATAATATATTGTGATTGTTTTTCCTCGATACTACAGTATGATCGCGTTATGCTTTGCCATATATTAAAACACAAATGAAGCCAGAATGTGACACTGTTAAAAAAATATTCATGTCAACATCACGATGCATCAGATTACACTGAGATCAGTACACAGTTTTACACCCTGCAGCAAATCGCAGGTTTATATAATGTGCTCGTTCTGATTTGTTCTCGTGTCTATAGTGACAGCTCATTCACAGAGGACGCGACACATAAACAGATTAAAAAACGTGTGTAATTGTTGATATGGTGAGGTTTCCTGATGTTTATTTAACTCCTTAAATAAAGGAGTCTCCAGTGTCAGTGCTTTGTAACAGTCAGAGGTAAAGCTGTAACTTTAAGTTTTTAAATATCTTCAGGACAGAGGAAATTACGGTTCTTTGTGGAACTAACTTATTTCACAACATTAAAGGTGAACTATAAAACTATAAATGGATAAAAGGTATGAAATGTTGTGCTTTAAGAACTAAAAACTATTTTATAAAATGCGTTATTAAGACTTCTTGTCTTTGTAAGCAGAGATGGCGTGACACCACTTTTTCATTTACGGTACTGATACTGAAACCTCGAGAATCAGCTGATATCGAACCCATGCAATACTTTTTTCTTTAAAAACTACCAAGATTTAAAATGATATTTAAAAAACATTTTAGAAGGACTTTTTAAAAAAAATACAGGAAATAATACATAACTAAAAAACGTGACACATTTATGTGTTACAATGTTACACATAATAAATATAGTAAAGTGTGAACTATAACAAAAGAAAAAATTACAAAAAAATACAATCACGTCTCTTTATATGTAAACATTTCCCTAAAAAAATTGTAATTAATTAAAAACAATCCTAATCCACTTCCAAGCTTTTATATTTGTTATGGCCTCAGACTGAATTAGTTCTTTGTTCCTCTGTTATCCAATCCACTTTTTTGCAAGTCCGGTATTTTCGCAAGTATCGGATCGGTGCTGTCTCTATTGGTAAAAAATCCGACAACAGTTTTAAAGAATTGACAAATCCCGCAACATTTCGAATAAAAAATCCAATCCATGTATGAAGAACAGGACAATATCACCACATGTCTATTAAAACACGAGCCCATCTGACCTTCAGCGCCATGTCTGTTTCTTTGTTAAATTTGTGAACTTTACAGAAGTGAAACAGAAAAGAAAATGTGATGTATTTACAACTGACCTGACATCAGCTTTTTTACAGTATGTAGTGTGTTTTGAAAAACAATTCCATAGGTAAAGCTTTCAGAGCTCGAGCAGAGCAGCCCGTTGCTTTGAGTGAAAGTAAATATACACACGTTTACTTCATCCTCACTCACAAGACTCTGCATGTACTCTGCATAAAAATGATATCATGTGTGACGAGAAACTCATAGTCTAAGAAAGGCGATACACAAATACACACATCCTGGTGATTATTCGCTGGCAGAATTATCTCTAAAATACACCTGAGTGCTGTGAAGCATCAATACCTCTCCTATGATTATAGTATAAAATGCTATTCTTCCATGCTGTGTGTATTAAGTTTAATTACAATCACGACAAACAAACATCTGCACAAAAAAAATCCTATTTAAACGAAAAAAAAAAGCCAAACATTAAGAGTAAACTGAGAATTATACTGTTTCATAGATTGCCTAAAACTTAGCGTGTAATTTAAGCATCCGAAAAAACAAGCCGATCTTGTATTCTTTAATTGGCTTTACTGTGCAATCTGATGAGGGACGTGAAAGTTCAGTGGAGTGGAAGCTTTGCAAGCACGAGTGTTTGTGAAAATGAGGCTAAAAATAGGACCAGCGAATCAAACCGGACGTAATTCGAACCTGACGCACTGCTGAGAGATCGGGAACGCAGACCTGCTCAAACTTTAAAAATTTAAACACTGCAATGCAAGCTCAATAAAAAAAATATATTATACTGTAATAAGCACTGTAATAATACTATATACTGTGATGTACCAATATTGTTCTTGTGGTTCCTCAAAAATGGTAATCACAGGTTTATATTAATGCACTTGTTTCTATTAATACGTTATTGTTTCTATAGTAACAACTCATTCACAGGGACGTGTACAGCGGACTCTCTGCACACACGGCTAAAAAAAAAAAAAGGTGTGTAATCATTGATGTGAAGTTTTCCATAAGGAGGTGTTTATTTAACATTTTATGGAAGGAGTCTCCAGTGTCAGCACTTTGTAACAGTCATCTGTACCATCCGTTCCAACATCAAAATCGTTGCTGTGGTGCGTTGAATAAAAAACCTTGTTCAAAACTGCTTAAACCAAATGTAAACCCCAAAAAAATTTTAATTTCTAAATAAATACATAAACAAACAAACAAATAAACACATATGGTTTTAAAAACTAGTATAAGTATAATTTTATATAGTATAAAATACATTTATGGCATTTGCCCTTATCCAGAGCGACTTACAGTTATGTCATTTATATAACTGAGCAATTGAGGGTTAAGTGGCAGCTTGGCAGTGCTGGGATTTGAACTCACGACCGTTTGATCAGCAGTCCTACGTCTTAACCACTGAGCTACCACTCATGTGGTGTTAGTAACTCCTGTTATTGTTTAAAACATTATTGTTACAGATTAAAAAGAAGTAAGAAACATACTAGATAGATAAAAGCTTAATATAAAAACCTATGTACATCCTTAGAATAACTAAGGATAGATTAAAATTACATTACATTTATGTAACGTTACATTGAACAACATCAGGGAACAATTCAGACCAAACACCAAACAAACAAACACACCAAACATGAAATCGTTAAAATCGTATCAGATTTAACCGTGTGCAACGTTGATGAATAAGCGCAGTTGTGATCCTGTTGTGAAACTGAGCACGTTGAAGCGTCGTCCAGAACACCCCTGACGACTGCTGATTCAGGTTAATTACCCCGATGCACGTGTTTCAGTAATCTGCATCCTCGTCCTCGTCCTCTTCCTGTCCGGTACACACTCGCGGTGACGTGAATACAGACACACAGGAGCGCTGATTAACATGCAGTGTGTACCACAGATTTGTCAACTGTCAGCGATGTAGAAGAAGCGGTCAGCACCCTGTCGACAGTTAACACATCGGGAGACGTGCTCGGAGGTCAGCAGAGGTCAGAGAGTCACGCCGACATGTCTCACACTCTGACCGCGTCTCTTACATCACGCAGGCGAGGGTTATCCGTGTCTGGACATGCTCGGGTGTCGCTCTTAAACCAGAAAAGTGAAGTTTTGCGGCTTAAGTGTCGAGTCCAAGGTCCCTACGAATGAGCTGTTGCTATAGAAACGACGACATATTAGAATGAGCGCATTGATATAAGCCCGTGATAGTGTCCGAGCTGCTGTTATAGAACATTCATCACCTTCTGACCGATCAGGTTCCAGACTTCAACAGCACTGTGGTATAAATAAATGTAAATGTATTCCACTGTAACATTTGAAATGCAGACTCTATGAGCATATCACAGAATCTCAGCCTTAGCGCTGAATATACGAAGAGATAAACAGCAAATTTCAGGGAAATCAAACGAGGAACTTCAGCGACGAGAACTCGTGGAGAATCGTCCTTTGAAGTACAAGCACTAGGCTTGCTTAATCAGCGCGGGCAGACGAGTGAATTCTCTCAAAATAAAGTCTCCGAAACGTGTGATGGGAACCTCTTCTCCCAGCGCAGGAATATTGCTCAGTTAGTTTGTTAATCTCAAACTTGATTAATGTCATCTTCAGGGAGCGCTTGAGGATGGAGCAGTAATCATACGAGAAAAAAACTCGGAGCGCGAGAGACGACGTTCGGTGAAATACAGAATAAAAATAAGCTCATACTGAATTCCTTTAAAGTATTACACCAGTTTTTTTCTAAGCTAATTCGGGTGCTTGATACATCCAAGCGGTGTCTGGTTATGAAACGTCTTGAAACGCTAGAAAGATCAAAATGGAAATCCTGCCACTTTTGTTCACAGGTACAGAGAAATAACACTAACTCATTACATTTCACCTTCAACCTGAAGACTATTTAAGTAGACGTTTGGCTTTTATCTGTGTTCTACACGATTTAATTAGTACAAGAAAGATGCAGTGGTTAATAGGGTTAAGGTTAGCGTTTATACCTTTCATGTAAATTGTGTGAAAGAAATCAAAGAAATTTCCATTATTTCAGGTTCGGTCAGCCATGGAGCCCTACTCTGAGCTTCTAACGTCAAAACAAATGCCATTAGGTAAGAATAAACCAAACGCAACCAAATATTGGTGGCTTTTCATGTATTTTAGAAGAAGAAGAAGCTTTTATTTGTCACATATACATTACAGCACAGTGAAATTCTTTTTTCGCATATCCCAGCTTGTTAGGAAGCAGGGGTCAGAGCCAAGGGTCAGCCATGATACGCTGCTCCTGGAGCAGGGTCCAACAGCGGAGCCTGGTGATACTGGGGCTTGAACCCCCCAACCTTCTGCTCAGTAACCAAGAGACTTTACCGTTGAGCCACCATATAAAAAAAAAAAATCCCACCATTGACGGCTCCCGAGAACAGCAGAAAAACGTTTAGTTTAGAGAGTTTAGAGAGTTTAGAGTGTTTTAGTGAACTAGGATGTTTGGATGTTGTTGCCCCCCACCCCACTCTCTCAGGGAGCCCTCATGCCTGTGTTACCTTCTGGCTCTCCCTTTTATTTATGCTGTCATAGCTAGTCTTGCCAGAGTCCCTGCTTGCACCCTGTACATTGTCTTTAACTATTACATAACGATGAGCATACCTAATAATCTGTGTTCCTCTCTCTCTCTCTCTCTCTCTCTCTCTGTCAAGCTACACATGCTACTCCTGAGATATCACTGATCCTTGCCCCTTCTGCTTTCTGGACCTGCCCGATCCATCCTGATGCACTACTTCTGGTTGAAGTTCTCGTCACCTGAAAACCGCTCACTGCTGCTGCGGATGGCCTCCAACATGGACAGCCTACAGATCGATGAGATTACTGAAGATGCTACCACTTAGAAACCATAAAGATGGCTTAGGACTGCAATTGCTATGAACAGTTTTGCATTCAAGTCTCCATCATTGAACAGCTGATAACTTCAACAGAACTGACTTCAAGTTAAAACTATAATGAATTCAGAAATGACTCTGATGCTCATACTCATAAGATCATAAGTTCCTGGTTACACGATTGTACTACTATTTTGACTATATAGTATACAGTTATAGAAGGTTCCCTTTTGAGTCTGGTTCCTCTCAAGGTTCTTCCTCATAACTTCTCAGGGAGTTTTGCCACCATTGCCTCTGGCTTCCTCATTAGGGATACATTTACAAATGTAAAATATATATCCAGAATTTATATATTTCTGTAAAGCTGCTTTGTAACAATGTCCATGGTTAAAAATGCTATACAAATAAAATTGAATTGAATTGAAGATCGCGAGTTCGACTACCAACAATGTCAATGTCATCCATGGCCAGGAGTCCAAAAGAGCAAATATTGGCTGGATGGGAGGGGCATACTCTCTCTACCCTGTCAATCACAGTGACACTAGCCATTCATAGACATCTGTGAGATCATGTATGTGGAACAGGGTGGATAGCGCTTTCCTCCAAGTGAGTTATGCTGCCCATCAGTTTGAAGAACTAGGTAGTTTAAATTATTTAACTAGTTAAAAATTAGTTTGGAATAAGCAGTGAGGAACGGCTTAATATTGTAGCAGGTATTGCACCAAGGTGTCTGGTTTCTTCCATTCTTCCCAGTAAGCCATTTATTTTGAGAACTGGCACCAGGTAGTACCAGGTACCACTGGTATCCTGTTAGTGAGGATCCAATAGTGTCAGAACCCTGTTCAGATGGAAGTGTATGTGCACATTAACACCTATATTGACAGCTCCTGATTACGTAGTATTTCCTTTTATCCTAACAACTTACTACACATGGAAATACTGCTTAAGAGATAGATGCACGGATTGAAGGGGCATGTCTGTTTCTTAAAGCATACCTTCTATTTATACTACACATCCACCATGTGACGTTTGCTAAAATTAGCCTGGTGTTTTCAGACAGCAGGTTTTGTTGTTTAGCGAGAATGACAAGCCGAGGCTTTGACGAGTTTCTGACAGCAGAAGGCTGTTAACATAACGGCTTCTCTACAGCCCAATCCATCATCCCTAATGTTCATTAATCAACGAAGCATTCCACACACCATCCATAATCCTGGAAACACTAAGTAATGACATACAGTATCACTACCTTATTAAAGAGTTCCTTAAATAGCCTTAAATTTAATCACTATAATAGCCTGAGAGGCTTCATTCAGCACAAGAGTGTGTCGCTTGATTAGGCGGATTGGTAAAAAGCAAACAAATAAGCAGGATGTTCAGACAAAATGAGAAAACCTCTTCACGGTATGATCACAGCACGGTGAAAAAGAAACCTTTAAAGGTCAGGATGCTTTAAGAATAGGCTCTGTTTTTAGACTGTAATGGTTGCTATTGACATGACATTTTCCACTTCTCAGAGAAAATGCAATACTGTATTGAATCTCTTCGGGCCACCAAGAGAAGCAGATTTGCTTTATGTTTAATTGGTCAAATCTGGGAGTCCACAAGATGAGAAAGAAAAAGGTGTGTGACATTTAGCTTTTATAATGTAGCAATGAGTAAAAAGTTAACAAACAAGTGAAGAGTGAAGTAACAGTGCAGTGCAGGTTAACACGGGATATCTTTCCCTTTTGGATTTGTTCTGTTTATAGCTGCTATAATGTAAGTGAGAACACGGATTAGCTTGTTTCACGGAACATTAAACGTAACTATAAACTGATAAAATCTATGAGGTGTCATTCTTTAATAAATAAAAAATGTAATTTTGGGGGGGGAAAACGCTTCGGGATGCGGTGTTATTGGAAAATAATGAACTCTACAGTAACTCTGCTTTAATATCAGCCCATTTTATCGACCGGCTGACATCAATCTGCACCTACCGTGTCTAAGTTCCAGCAAAACATCATCTATTATCAAATTCCTCAAACACAGTCTTGAACTCTACGACGTGATCACGCTTTATGTTCTGCGTTAAGAGCCTTGTGAGCGATTCTACTCCTAGTAGTTCCCTAACAGCCATTTTTTGTACAATGAAGACAATAACACCAAGGCGTTTGATTTTATATTCTTTTAAAGCTGTGTTGTATAAAACGCGATAATCGGTGCTTCCTCCATCTTGGATTTTCTGAATAGGTCACGCCGTGACGCGTCGATCTTCTCTTTGTCACACGTCTTCACGTGATACGAAGTCGCAGGTCAGAGTTCACCAAACATGAACTTTGGAACGGAGCGAATTGTGAACCTTCTTCGCATGAGCTTGCGTTTTCGGCCTCCAGCATTCGCATGTGTATGAATGGAAGTCAATGGAACAAAAAATGTAGTGTGGCCGCCCCTTAAATTTTTCACAGCTAAAGCGCTCCTGAAATCAAAATAGGTTTTTCAGAGCTTTTTGTACCTGTCCTTTAGTGTTATAAACACCAATACATCCCTAAAAAAAAAAAAAAAAGTTTTAGAGATACTCTCATTTCAAATTTATAGGTCATGACTTCAGAGAATGAGAATGAGAAACTCAGGCTACTGTCCCAAGCTATTGTCAAGTTTGCTCAGTTTCAGCAGGGGTGTGGCATGGCTATTGGCTGTTGTGTGGATCAGTCAAACATTTCAACACACCTTCAGACATCCTGTTTCAAAAGTAAATACGCCAACATCTGGAATCTTGAACCAAGATTGTGTGTTAAAATGATACAACCGAAGGGCAGGTATTAAGCAAGGCATAAAACACTCCGTGTTGTGCTGTTATTAGAAAATAGTCAACGACGTTGTGGTGTGATGAAGTGGTGTGAGGAGTTTTCCAATGGAAAAAAAATTGTAATTATTAAAGATCAACATTTATACTTTATCTGTTTATAGTTACAATTAATGTTGTGGAACTTCCGCAAAACAAGTTAGTTCCTGTTCTCACTTCCATTCTCGCCAGCCTCTGCTTTTTTTCTCTCTCTTAATAAGGCAAAAATAAAACGGATGTTCACACCAAGAAACCTATGAAAAAGCGTAAACTGAAGACTTTCCAGTGCTGGAACATTTAGCTGACACTAATACATATGATACATAATGATACATAAACGTCTCCTTACAGAAAACTTCAGCATTTCAAGATTATACTTTTTTTTTTTTTTTAATTAACCTATTAATCTAATATTCTTCTATTTTATTCAGGAAAAAAAGTTATTAGAACGATTTGGAGCTGTGTCTGTTTAAATATACATTTTCATTAATATCTCATCCAGTGAACAGAATTTATTGGAATGATTTCATTTCCAGTCAAGTTCAACCTCAAAAGATGACGACTAGAGACAGATCACAGAAATGTGAAACGTAAAAATACCGCGTACCTGCTTTCACGTTTCGAGACGATAACAAAATAGTGCATATTAAAGATCATGACGCACTGTAACTGATTATCTGTACATGACTACTACAATTGAGAAAAACAATTCATATAATATCATTTAAGATATAAGAAATAAGATCTGTTGTAAGGCTCTCATTGTCCTATCTTCTCCTAAACCGCTCTATGAATGAACGAGGAGCCGCCCCATGCTGCCGAGCATGCGACTGAATGTGGAGGTGATTTAATTTAGCAGAACTGTACAGTTAAACAAGATGTTAATCATAGATTAGAGCTAATTACCATCGACTGGTCAATTGCAAGCCGTGGATAATCAGATAAATGTAAAATGTTTTTGACCAAATGAGGAAAATAATGACTCTTTTTTTAAAAACACAAATGGATGAGAAATAATATTTCTGCCACGAAGCTCTGACACATTTTAATAACAGTTTCCACTGTTTTTTTTTTCTTTGTTTCTCAGGAGGAGAATTTAAATTATAGCAATGACAATTAAGGAAATGACTCCTGCTCCTATGTGGCACATTTGGGACAAGTTGAACTTATTTCCTGGCTCTGCTTGGCTCATTTCCCCCCTAAAGGATGCAACCCACTGTAAATGTCCCGCAATGATGCTGCTTATGTTCCCTATGAATCTTTAATGCAAGGTGTTAAAGTTTATTTTCCTCACAGACAGCAGGTTAAAGTCATTCAGCAGCTGCGTGAGGCCGATTAGGACGGGAAAAAAATGCGGATGAAGCGCATGACTCGTGATCGTGAATTAACCGTGTATAAAGTCGCTTTGAGTTTGGAGGAAGGAAAAAAAAAAGAAGTGGAGAATATCAAACGCAATCGTTGACGCTAAAGGCCAAATCGCAAATCACTGCAGCTGGCGAGTCGGGTTTGATTATGAGGTTTTTTTAAAAAAAAAAGAAAATCGTATCATATCATGCTGTCTGTTAATAAATTCAGTAACAACTCTGGAACTGATCTGATACTGTTTTGTTATGTTGGCTAAAGCACTAAAGTATATACAGTACAGTGTAGCTCCAAACAACATATAAAACAATGTATAACATAAACACACAAATCCTTCACAGAAACATTTAGACAAAGAAATGTAGTGCTCGTGAAAATCCAGGAGAAAAAAGTTTGTATACTACATTTTGTATATAATTTATATAAGGACAAGGAGAGTCACTCATGTGAACCCTGACGATCTGTTTCAATTACACACCAATTTAATGAACATTTTCTTAGATTTATTCTTATCCTATTGAAAGAATCGTAATCCGAAACAAATCCATAACCTAAGATAAGACTAGCCGATCAAATATGACAAACGTAATGGCACCCTATCAAACGAGGAAGAGTTACTGCGTCCTAAATAGTATCCGAGATTAGAATTAGTGTGTCCCAAATCGTAGTATGCTGAAATGAGGTCCCCAGATGGTCTACTATTTCCAGTAGATTTTCAAAGCCTGGATCCGTGGACACTTTTTCAGCTAATATTGCCCATGACTCCTCGTGCGAGGGATGGAGGAGGAGTTTTGTGATGATTTGCTTCGCGGGATTCAAGGATGGATTTTACAGAGGTGTAAATGAAATGTGGAAAAATAAATCAAAGGAAAGATAAACTAAATGATGTAGTATGAATTATATAATGGAATAACGAAAGACGAAAAGCCGAAATGCAAAGAGGAGTTTGTTTACGGGTGACGGTGTGCATGACTAGGCGACAACGTTCTCTTCTGTCACGTGACGCGTTAATATGTCCCAGTACTTGCATACTCTTTTACTACAGACTTAAAAGTATATACTTTTTATTCACAGAAAGAGTGAATACTTTTAGCGCATAGTAGAAGATTGAGACGCAGCATTAGTGTGTGTCAGTAGTAGCTGACATGCTGCATTACTGGAAGATTTAGCGCGTGCAGCAATTAGGTGGTGCTCTTTCACCGCTTATTTGTCATTTTGTTGTTTTCAGGTCTTTTATGGAGTTTTGTGGGTGTGGCTAAATGTAAACACTGTGACGCACTCTGTAATTTGTGGATGTCTGGTATTTCTGGTATTACGACGTGACGTGCAACGGAAATCTGAAACGTTTGCGAGGTCATCGAGGTCAGTTTGGCAAAAACATTATAAAGATTGATAAAATTAATTTAAGTGAAATGCTACTTGAATGATTGGACTGCATAGAAAGAAAAGTCCTCTCTAATATGAAGATTTTAGCTCAAAACCTAGTTGCTTTTTTTGGAGGTCACAATTTGGCCATAGGTCTTGATATAATAACACCAAATTATCGCAGGATTTTAACCCTTTGGTCTGAATTGAAGATAATGTCCATGCTCACAAACCTAAAACTAAAAATATACAGGAATTTGAAATGTTCTACATGCAGGACGGTCCAAGATCTTCTACGAGCGTGTACAACCCTGTTAGACATCACAGGAAGAGACTCGGTGCCGTTATTCTCACCAAGGGAGATAGCAAATACTAACTGTGGGGTGCCGATACTTTTGAAAATAGGGTTTTACAGAACATTTGAAGGACTTGGGAAATTTTGTATAGTGTTAGAACGAAACTTGAAAGTGGTCATATATGTATATATCTCAATATATGTGTTATATATAGATTGTTTTTTCATGAAGAAACTATATAATAATAGTAATAAAACACATAAGCGGTGCATTTCTTTTTTAATGTTCTCTTCAACATGTCATTGAAATCTAACAAATCCCCGTGAGTCTGTTTACACGCTTGATTTTTGATAATGAATAGAAGTGTAGCATAATGATTGCGGCATTTATAAAGTAAATTATCAGAGCAGCAACAACAGGACCATTAGTGCAGGCTGGCTGCTCTCTCCAAGCTGAGCAGTGCATTCTGGGAAAACCGGGAAGAAGAATGTGATGCATTTGATGATAAATGTGTTGTGATTGAAAAGGAGGAGAAAAAGATTTCCTAATTTTGAGGACGCTTCGTTATAAACAGCCGTCGTTTTTAGATCCGGTCAGGAAAACAAGTGTGTGTTAACCCTCAGAAGTAGCCGGAGTTTTTGCCTTGATCACGTTTATCACCAAAAACAGACAGAAATTCATGGTAGTTGATGTTTCTTTTTCAGGTACGAACTCGGCTGTAAATCTGATTTTAAAATAGAAAATATTTTTACAAAAAATTGCTTATATCTACTGAAATCATTGCTTGAAGAGTTGGGAATAAACTACAAACAACATTAAAATGTCTATTTAAAAAAGACCTATTAGACTATTAAATTTTTTTTACACTAAGTTCGTATAAACGGTATGTGGTCTGCACTTATATAGCGCCTTTTAACCTTCACGGTTCTACAAAGCGCTTTACACTGTGTCTCATTCACTCACACACTCACACACCAATGGCAGCAGTGCCTATCATGCCACACTTTTTAGTGTCATACTATACAGTTTGGGACGCAGCCTTAGTCTCTGACAAATCGCCATTTTGGATGTGACATATCAGTGGGTTTGAGTTTGGATCCATGTTTTTCAATTTCTTTAAAATGTTTAGAATAATGTCAAAAATATGAGGATTAAATTCTATAAACTAACTACAGATGTGTGTATGGATGATCTACTACAACAGAAAAGCAGAAATATTGACTTCCTGGCAAAAAAAAGAAAAAAAAAGGAATTAAAGAGGCAGTAAGTATCTATTAGTTGCTAATTAAAAGAATTATGTTTAACTATCGAATTGGGACAAACTTACATATGTAAATAAAAAGAAGTTGCATATTATTCATAAAATTACTTTATGAAAGAAATAAGGCCAAATTGTCAATTAATCGGATGATGCTGTAGCTGATATTCAAGCTTATCGCGGAAAGCAATCTATAAGAAATTATGAGCGTCGATGAGTCGTCTCCGTACATTTTTTATTTACCTTATTTTTTAGCTACTTATTTTTATTTTCATGTTTAATTTTAATTTAAAATTAACTATATTTTCCCATTGTTAGTCATTACTCCTATCAGGGAAGGCAAAGACAACATTTTAGGTTAGAAATGTTTGTGTGTAGTTTTGCTATCGGATTGAATAGGAGGTTTATTTTAATAAACTTGGCGTCTGGTGTCGATATCCCGTGTTGTACGCAGACTTCTGTATTACTTTCTAAAATAATAAAATAAACCACATTAACGAATAAAGCAATGTCATCCCAAGGATGATTATTAACAGCTTTGGCTCAACAGGCATCTTAATAACTAAAATTTTCCATGCTCTCTCTTTTTTCTCTCTCTTTTATCTTTTCTTTTTTCTTTTCCAAAATAGCATGCTTTTAATATACTGTCGTTGGTAGGAGAGAGTGGGTAAACTCATTAGATAATTTTACGAGCGTGCCTCCATCTGTCTAAACTGATTTATTACCTCTGGGGTTTGTTGCTATATTGGCTGCGTTAGGAATCATTTGATAGTAAGAAGGGCAATTAGTGGCACTTTCTTCAGAGAGAAGATATTCTCCAGTCAATCAGGAGAGGCACGAGACTGCAAACAAGTGGAGAAGAAGAAGGAGAAAGTGTGATGTATGATGCTTCGTTTTCCTTTATGACAGGCAAAGAGAGAGAGAGAGAGAGAGAGAGAGAGAGAGAGAATGCAAACAAGCAACGATGATGCCGTGCATTAATATTTAAGCTCATGCACATGTATTGTGCCGTCATTATTACACTTCATTATGCTTCTTTAATCATTATGTTTCATCATTATTCATTATAAAAGTTAAAGCGCTGCTGGAATTAGCTTCATTTCTCTGAGACTGCACGATTATGATCATTATGAACATTATTATCAACATTAGCATCCTTGATGTCAGTCCACTCGATTTAAGCAGCACACATACTACAAGGAAATGACCAGCTGCGGCAATTTTCAGCGCTTTACATGCAAATCTATTCTATTTATACCACACTGTTGTTGAATTCTCAAATCTGATTGGTCAGAAGGTGTTGATTCGTTTTCTACAGGTTTTAAAAATGTGTGTAAACATTGCTATGGCGATGATATCTATATAGAGAAGTTTATTTAACATTTATGGAAGGAGTCTCCAGTGTCAGTGCTTCGTAACAGTCAGAGATAAAGCTTTAAGTTTTCTGACATAACAAAGTCTTCAGGACTTTCGTCAACATGACAAGCTGCAATTTTAAACTTCAAGAGAGAGAAAAAAAGAGAGGATGATGAGGGAGCGACTGTTTATACTGCTATTATGTAAATGAGAACAGGAACTAACTTCTTTCACAGCATTAAATGTAACTGTAAATGGATAAAAAGTCAATTGAAATGATTGAGATGAAATGATTGAGATTGAGATACCATTGGTGTGGAATCAGAGAAGTATAAACATTTTAGTACGTGCTGTTATGGGAAAATAATCGAGTTCAGGGGGTAACAGTAACTCCGCTCCATCACACCACACCGTCGTTGATTATTTTCCTTTAACAGCATGTCCTGAAGTGAAAGTGGTACATGTGCTATCACAGGGCATTTCAGTTCTCTCCAAAATTCCCAGAGCAGGACTGGGTGTGAAAAAAAACATGACACAGATCTGCCAAAAAAACTTTGGTTATGAAGCTTGAGGCGAAATAATTAATTCAACAGGGAAAAAATGAAATGTTCCGAACTAAAAAAAGAGACCAGATGACATTTTGTTTCGTTTTCATCTTTTGAACCTCAGCTTTCATCTCAAACCGCACAGTCCAAGACAAACATCATCAGACTTCTGAGTGCACTAGCAACAGGGTCTAATTTTCAGTGTTTCAGGGTTTCAGAGTAGTTTGAACTGCACTGTTGAATTCTGGATTCTGATTGGTCAGAAGGTGTGGATCCATTTTCTATAACTTAAGCTGCAAATCATAGATTTATATCAATGCGCTCGTTCTAACAAGCTATCGTTTCCATAGTAACAGCTCGTTCACTGGGACTTGTGTGGCTTGTGATCGTTCATATGGTGAAGTTTTCTGTAAGGAGATCCTTTATGGAAGGAGTTTTCAGACATCTTCATGACAGAGGCGTTTATATTTTATAACCATACTCTATGTGGTTTCTCAGTAACATTACAAACAGCATTTATTTTGTCTTATTAACGTCATGAGAGAGAAAAAAAGAGAGGCTGGTGAGGGAACGACTGTTTATAGCTGTTATAACCTAAGTAAGTACAGGAACTAACTTTTTCTCTCAGACGTTCCTCAACATTAGGCCAGAAACACTGAGCCATCCGGAACAACAGGGTCGATCTTAGTCTTGGTTTAGGAGTTCCCTAGTAAAGGTTCTTCTTAGAGACTTTTAGCTAGAAACACAAGATCAAATTCATTGTCAGCCCGTACAGGATTTCGTGGAGGTTTTTTTTTTTTTTGTGATTGTTGCAGCCAAAAATGATTGATTTTGCTGTGTCTTTTTTCAAAATTTGCGATGCACCTTATAATGCTGCTTGAGAATTAGCAAAATTGCAGTTGCATGAAACTGTCTTGCACGGTCTTTCACAGTGATGACTGTTGGTAAATGAGACCTTTTAGCTGTACTCGTGTTCGACGCACGTGAATCGAAGAGGACTTTGGCTGAATGCATGTGGTGATGATGTCACATGACACGTCTCGGCCCAAATCTGTGGAAAATCTGCGGTAATTTTGAAAAATTGCACGCTCTTCCGAATATCGTGAATTTTGTGAATAACAATGCCATGTATTTGGGCTTAAGAGAGTTTTGGATGCTAAAAGAGCTATAAAGAATTAAATTTATATTATATTTTATTTCCATTATTATTAGTATTGTTATATTTTTCATTACTATTATTATTATTATTATTATTATTATTATTATTATTATTATTATTATTATTATTATTCCATTTTCAAGGCAGAACAGTTTTTAGCAGCATTACCGCTGTCATTACTTAATGATTGACACCTGATGTATAATTATAGTTCACTGCACTATTGACTGGCGTTCCTGCTGCTTTCAGTCTATAAGAACAGAAATTTCAGAAACAGACAGGCGGAAAGCAACAGATTTGACGTCTGGAGGAATCCTGCAGGTGTATATGTACAGAACATGGCTCTCTGCGAGCGTTATTGACAGCCCACATCTCTCAGCCTTCAACCTGAACATCCACCCTGACCCGTAAACACTGCATCCAGTCCAGCACGGCTGATTAATCGAAGTTATCCCGTGTCCGCCCGAGACGGTTTCCATGGCATTCTGGATCATCGTTATTCAAGAAACACTCGGCAATTATGAATTCAGGGGCTGTGCGTCTCGGGGTCTGAATTTCCAAACATTACAAAGCAGTACCGCTCTATGCACAGTGCAATTAGACTGGACGTCCATGTCAGGAAGTGGTCTGTTCTTCTCATTAGCAGGTGAAGAACTCCTGCTTCATGTGCAGAACCACGTTCACTGTTCATCGCTTAGTGGACAAAATGAAACATCACAGGGATGAGGGATAATGAAGGATGAGGGCTCTAGCGCTATGATCTCGTTCACACAGTGATCACGTCAGATCTTCTTTGTTCTGATCTACTGCCAAAATTTCAACTAACACAAGGTAAGGCCGCTTTCCTGAAAAATCGCTAGCCAGAGCGCCGTCAGTGCTGACATAAGCACAAGCTGTAGTAGCTAAATAAAGCTTTTAAAGGTAACTAGTTAAACGCAAATGAAATAACGCATTAATCACTGTGAAAATCGGTTGTAACATCAAGTATCTCTGCTACTTCCTTCCAAGCTTTATTTTTCTTTTTAATGTCTCCATGCACATTTAATTAAAGAGAGGTCGTATATGATAGAATAAGATGAAAAAGAAGTTTCCTTTCCATTTTCGTACGTTGAAGAGTAAATGGGAATGAACTGCAGGTTGTGAGTGGGAGAACCGAAGAAACGTCGGACCACAGGATTGGTCTGAGGAATTATTTGGATTTATCACTTAACCGTGTCTCATATAATTTGCATAGAGATCGAAAATATATTGAACTGTCCTCGACATTCACACCAGCCTCCGATAATACGGAATAACTTTCCAAATTAGTAAAGCTGGAGCGTTTGTGTCACAAAACAATATTACCCCCCCGGTGATGCCTCCTGAAGATTATACACACTGATGTCTTACCTCATTACACGTCCTGTCTAATGATCCAGCTCTCCCTGAAACTACACGACTCGTGAGGAAACGGTCCCGAGAAAATACACGCCTTAATGTTCACACGGGTGTGCGTTACATAATGTAAACAAAGCTTGATGGTTAAAATCTTGATGGCGTTTAATGTGATTTGACTTTGTGGAAAAACTGCAAACATCAATCAGGCATCTTCGGGTTGAGCTGTGCATAAAAAAATTAAAAATAAAAAAAACCAACATCATTTCCCTGACGGTGTTGTGAGTGACGCGAGAGGTTCTGCTTGTTGAATGAGGAGGTGAAGAGGATGACAACTGTGAAACGGCTCTCTTAGAGAATTGTGTATGAGAACCTGGCGCATTTGCACCCTCTCTCTCTCTCTCTCTCTCTGTCTCTCTCTCTCTCTCTCTGTGTTGTTGCCTCTCATTCTCTCTTTCTGTCAGAGATGTTCCTCCCCTGAGCACCACAGATGCGCACACACACACACACACACACACACACACACACACACACACACTGCTGACAATGAGAAGCTGCAGGAGGTGGACGAAAATACATTTTCGGAAAATGCAAGAATTCCTCCATCCACGAAGCCATGAGGTCTCAAGCCATGCAGTTTAACTCAAACATCAGTATTTTAACTATTTTGCGATTCCTTTATATTTCTCAGTTGTTGAAGGCATTGATTAATTTTCTATAACAGCAGCTCGGACAGTAGTGCAGCTGCAAGTCACAGGTTTATAGTGTGCATTAAGGCGCTCATTATAATACTTTATCGTTTCTATGGTAACAAATTATGGGTTAAAGAAAAAGATATTAAAATAATTACTGATAATTATTCATTATTGATGTTTATTTAACTCCTTCATTTATGGAAGGAGTCTCCAGTGTCAGCGCTTTGTAACTGTCAGAGGTAAAGCTGTTGTAACTTCAGGACAGAGAGGTTTACGCATTTTTTAAAAAAAAATTTGCGGTTGCTCTCTAACATGACAAACTGCGCTTTTTGTTTTGTTTTATTAACTTCAGTACAAAGAAGAAAAGGATGAGGTGTGAGAATTTTTTAATTGCTGCTATAATGTAATTGATAACTGGTTTCCCTGACATTCCTCAATGTTTAATGAAACTATAAAAGAATAAAAAGTAATCTTTAGAAGTTTTTTTAGCAAATTGCTGTGGTATGAGGAATAACACACTTCAGGATGTGCTGTTATACGTAGCTGTTGTGTTCAATTCCTGGTGTAAACATGCGATTTGTGATTTGTGACCAGAACAGGACCAGTGTGGAGGATTTCTTTTGTCTGAACCTCACATTTTTCTCCTGAACCTGAGCATAAACCGTATTAATAAAGCGGCCATGACACTGAAAAATAAGTCGTGGCATTTTCCATTTGGGAAACAAATATACGGATGATCTGGAGGCGGAGCTGCTTAAAAAGAAGACACGAGTCTAACGTCTTGTTTTGAAATGCGGAACGAAAGGAGAAACTGCATTATTCTCCTCTATATTATACGAGGACTTTGAATATATATATAAAAGATGTTATTTTCTTGGCTTTGATGGCAATACAACTGGATAAATACGCTCCAAAAATATTTTCCCCCCCAACAATGGTGGCTCATTCACAGGGGCAAATGTGGCACAACTCCATTTAAACGCTAATTACCTCTTTTTGAGTGACCACTGATTTTTAAGAAATTGATTCACCCGCCTTTATAGATGTTGCTTCCCCATTTTCCGGAGTGACGTCAGATCAACATGGCCACTCAAACTGTGAACATGGTAGAGTCCTCCATCTCTACTTTTCAATTACTTTATAGCACTATTGGCTTTAGATGCGTTAATAAACAGACACAGCACTTGGTTATATTTATAACACTGACCATACTAATCACTGTTCTGAGAAATCATCAACATTAGACTTATCACTAACTTTATCTAGCTATCTTGTTGCTACTCGCTTTAGTCTGCTGTTGTTGCTGTGCTGTAATTTCGGTCCAAAATGTAGCATAGATGTTTGAAGTTCATTATAGTAGAACAGAATCAATAAAAGTATAAAATATAGTATATAATAAAAGTGCAGTCAAACAAAAGACACGCTTTCGAGAAGGCCGCCATGCAGTGTGTACAATGCGCCACGAATGCAGCATTATTACTGTACCTAGTGGTCAAAAAAGGGGACAAGTGCTGAGATCAAATGTCAACAGAGGCCCACTGAGGTAGGAATCATGCTGCCCCATGCCATGCTCAGGGCAGGAGCAACAGACAGAGCAGTTAATGGGGTTGCCAAATTGGGCTAGTTTAAAAATCTCCACAGCTACCAAGATCTTGTTTCATAGCAAATGATCTGAATTCAATTCAATAAATGTCGGCAAATAAGACAGTGTAGACAGTGTGTCTGTGTGTACAGAACCATTTCTATTGTAAGATATATATTACAAAAACTGGGAGTCGGTATATCAGAAATACTCGTTAAATATTAAGGCTGAGAATTTTTATTTAAATTTAAATGTGTCTCTAGTTCCAGGTCTTACGAGATGTACACTACTTTGGCTCGTAATTTAGCTGAATCCTGTAAACGCTGGTGAATGATATTACCTCAAATACAGTCGAACAAAGGGACGTCTAAAAATGTCTGTACGCTGGATGCCACTTCTTGACTCACAATTGCTTCTGAACTTTGAGGCGTTGTCGTTATTAACATCCTCCTACAACATCAAAATCTACGGTTACAAGCCACCAAAGAGTAGCATATGCATATACAATATTTCTAACTACCCAAGACTCAATCCGTCAGTGAAGATATAATTAGCTTGATGCTGCTAGCACTTGATTTAATTAAACGTAACTGAGAGTATCTTTTAAATCGGATGCAAGCAAGTGGTAGAACAAGGGAACATTCATTCCCCATTGGTCACTAACCTACAAGATTAATTATAATGTTAGGATTGAGATTTCCTTTGAGGTGAATATCTGGTAAATAACACCAGCATGTAACAGTGTTATAACTAACGATGTGCCAACGAGATTTATACCACAGCGCGTTTGAATACTCAAATCTGATTGGCCAGAAGGAGTTGATTAATTTTCTATAACAGCAGCTCTGACAGTAGTGCAGCTTTAAATTCCACGTTGAGATGAAATGACTGAGAGCTGCCCACGCAGCTTATTACTTAAGATGTTGGACCAAAAGGTTGCCTGTTCGTTTTTTGCTTAAAACGTCAATGGCGCACACACAGTCTCTGACTGACAAGCTAAAAACATATCCAAAACATCCACCCACAGCCTCCATCTGACACGCCCAGCGATGTCTGCTGTCAATTAACCATCACACAACCTCCATATTTCTAGTCAGTACAACATGTGACATGTTTTTTCTTTAATAATGTAGTTACAAGGCTTGTCTTTTAGTGCTCAGAAATCTGTCATGTGGCTCACGCCTGCAGCCGACAGACACACACACACACACACACACACACACACACACACACACACAAACACGCACACCATCCTGGTTTGTCTGGTTCAAATGGATTTGAAGGGCGAATTTCCCGACAACACTGAGACCAGCTGCTCCTCGTTCCCTGCAAGCCTGAGAGGGGGAAAAAATGTGTCGTCGTTCTTAGCTCTCAGAGCTCAGGTGTTATATTACTGTATAAAGAACCTCTCTGCATTGGTAAGTATTTCACAGCTCGGCCCCAAAGGTGACATCATTCTTCAGGAGAAAAAAAAAACCCTCACACACAATCTTTCCATTTCGACACCAAGAAAACGCCACACTTCCCACTCATCCCTAATGAGCCCAATTAGTGTGGAAACAAGGCGAGTGGTGGCTCCATGTCATCTCACTCCAGCGGTAAGCAGGGCATTTTTGAAAACGGCCAGCGATGGATAGAAAATGGTCAATGTGGGTAGAGGTAAAGGAATGACACCTGGTCTCATCTGGGATTCATTATCGGCTGAGGTTGGAATGACGGCTGAGTCACGAGTGGTTTTTTGAGCTCATGGGTGGTCACTGGTGGACGTTCCTATCTTTAGTTCACTGGTAGCACCAGAATAGCGCAATATAACCACACAACTGAAAGAGCTAGCTATAGATCATTTGATTAATAGATATCTTTTATTAATAGATATTGTCCCAAAGCAGCATTAGAGTAATCCAGATGTAGATTTAGAGCCCTAATGAACAAGCCAGAAGTGACAGTGGCGAGGAAAATCTTTCTGAGACGACATGTGGAAGAAATCTGGAGAGGAACCAGCCTCAAAAAAGGAACGGATCTTCTTCTGGGTGACACTGGATACTGGGATTATGTAGAAGAGAATGATTACAGCAGCAGCACTTGGATACAAATCTACAGCATCCACATGAGATTATCCATTTGACCCTAAATCAGATGTTTAAATTAGAAAAACCTCAAAAGAACTCTCTTGTGTATAGAAGTACATCCATCTATAGTGTCGGAATGAGCTGAAAGAACCATGACGCCTATTTCGGACGCCTATTTGACAAGCCTTAAAGTGAAGAATGTTCTCAAACTGAACAGTGAAAACCCTGAATCAAACATTTCACATTTCACAACCCTTCGTGTCTGGTTAACAAATCCATGAAACCAGAAACTACCAAACATGTCCATGCACTTTTATGTGCATTTGTCATTTGCATACACTTAAACTTTTCTCACGTCCTTCTCACTAAGCCCACTTTATGTCGCCATTGGTAACCTCCCGTCCTGTCACTGTAATTCGCCAGATCTCATGTGGTGTGAATGCATGGTTATAGATTTAACACCTCAGGCAACATCCTAGCAGTGCAAACATTACCGTAATCACAGGATGTCGTTCTACCTCATGCCATTTTTAACCTTGTTTGGTGTTAGCTTCAGTGGTGAAGCTTGGCAAGATACACTTGGTTGTATTTTAGACATTATAACTTCTGACATTCAGAAACTGCACCACTGCTGTCATGTTTTTGCTACTAATAACAACTTTCACCGAATCCGAAGTGTGAAACGTTTCTAATTCACGAGCAACGTATCTGCTCACACCATTAGTAAACAGAGTGGCAACTGATTAGAGTTCGACTGGACGAATGATGAAGCACAAAGTCCTAAGCCTAAGAACGTGCTGATGGTGTGAAGGTTTCTAAGCCCATGTTGTGAGAGACTGGTGACTTTTTGCCCATACACGCTCAGGCACAGTGTGGGCAGCTCTGGGAGGCCACTTGGATCGATTCAGCGCCTATTACAGTGCACTCCATGAGCCAGCGAACGGAGGCCAAGAAATGGAGGATGATAAGGTTGTTTCAAAAAGGAAAATGGAACAATTTGTCGTCCCTTAAGCGGCTGTGAAGGCAGGCAGGCTGATTATACGTCTATTCGCTCTTTAACTTGTTCGATTGTAGGTCACTGCAACACAGAGGCTGGAGATCAACACTACAACTGAGCATTTTGTTGGAAACTGGAACGGGCATGTCCACGTAACGTCTCATGTCCTATATGTCTTGATCAAAGGTTGTTAGGGTTAGAATTAGGGTTAGGGTTTAAAAAGAAATTAAACGTTTTCACATTTCATGTGAAATCACTTTGCGTGTTGTAGGTGATTTACAAAAAAAAAAAAAAAAGGTTAGCGTGGAGTCGTAACATTAAAAGTATGCAAAGAAAACAACATTGTTTTTTGTGTGTACTGACTGTTGTTGATAGCTGTGACAAGGTCAAAACTGAAAGAGAGTCTCAAAAAAAAAACATGGAAAAGAATGTTCGAAGGACTACATTAATGCAAAATAACAGTGGAGACATGAGTGTCTGTTCATAAGATTCGCGTAAAGAAAACTTTTCCCATTCACTATTTTGAAACCAATTTGACCAAAATAATATTCCTCACTGGCAAACTGCATATTCATTAAGACAGACATGATGTACAGCATCTTGCATAAGTATTCACTCTTCTTAAATTTCCCCACAATTTATAGTGTTACAATCTGGAACTGAAATATATGAAGCATGGTGGTGGTAGCATCATGTTGAGAGCTGGCCTCTCGGTTTCTTCTCTGAAGAAAATCCCGTCTTTACCTGGTTACCGAGTTTTGGTGGAGTCATGGTTGTGCCATATTCTTTTCGCTTTTTTAAATTATACATTGCTGGAATGTTTGACACGGAAAACTTTGTTTTGATCACTCCATGGGCTTCACGATGCTGTTTGTTTATATATGTAGTATAACATATACTGTGGGTTCTTCCAGGAACAGGTGTATTTACTTTATATTGTGATCACGTGACTCTTAAATTGCACACAGGCCGACTCCATTCAATTAATCGTGTGATGTCTGTTTGCAACTAATGTAGGTGTTTTAGAGCAATGGAGGGGTGAATACTTTTATATTTTTTATTTGTAAATACTTTTGCAGACTATGTAGACTTTTTCCCCTTTTCAATATTATGGGATATTTTGTGTAGATTCATACATCAAATCACAATTAAGTCCATTTCAGTTCCAACCCTACAAAAAAAAGTAGAAAAGTTGGAGGAGGGTGAATACTTATGCACAGGAGTGCATTTTTCTCGTTATCCTCTGTAGTCTCAGACAGCTGGACTAGAGGGGAAAAAAAAACTAATTTCAGCATTAAGGGTGGAGAATTACAAAACCAAAAACTTTCTTTTGAACTGAAACACAGACATTAATATTCATCGTGAGGAATAAATAAATAAATAAATACATTGCTACCAGCAGCACGGGGTCTTCTCGGCGACTCATTTCTTATGCTGTTAGCTACAGAGGAAAAGTGAAGGCCATATAAAATATGAATGACAAAAAAAAAAAAAATCGAACATGTTGTCAACAGCGACATGGTTTCGTTCTGCATATTGGACCTGTGATCACTCATGTCGACTTTATTCTACAAACCGCGTTAAAGGATTACATACAGTTGTGTGGAAAATAGGGCTTCTTATGCTCCTGTTCCTTATATCAGTATTAACGCACAGCCAGAAAAGCCTTGCATGTCTGATTTTTATCACAGCTCATTTATTTAACTCGGAATTAATGCTGCCTAAAAGAGACGTAGCATATCGTCGCATATTTGTCACTCTGAACAGCCATTTTCATTTTGTGAGTTCATGAAATGAGAGGATATTTTACTCAGTATTTAAACAGATATGTAGAATTTTTTTCCCACTTGTTCACAGAGTTACAAGAGTGAGTTTTTCAGACTAATTAATAATCAAAACCGGTAAATCAGAGAATGATGATAAACTGTGGATGGTGATATGATATTAATAATATGTTGGCTTTTTTAGTTGTAGATATCAAAACATAACTATCAAAAAGTGGAGAAACAGACACAAACGTTTAATCCACTATGTTAAAGATTTGACATTTGACTTTGTTCCATTTCTTGTTTCCAACGAAACCAAAACCAAGATTGAATCTCTGAACTCTATATTACGAATGTATTTCAAATTATTTCATATTATTTGGCAAAACTTGGTACTAAAAATGTTTCAGAAACTCAAATAATCAGCCATGAACTTTCTAAGAAACTGGATAAAGGATGACTTAACACGTGAAATTACGTGAAACGAGAAACTTCTAGAAACTCATTGCTAGTGGAGAAAGAGGACACGATGTAGGAAAGGAACTGTTCCTCCAGGAGAGAAACAGTGTGTGCACTTGGAAAATATGTGTGTGTGTGTGTGTGTGTGTGTGTGTGTGTGTGTGTGTGTGGGTGTGTGTGTGTAGCTGTCAGATCTGCCACTAAATCGCAGCATCCTGCACACACCTAGGTGACTCTGTCTCTCTCTCACACACACACACACACACACACACACACACACCTGCTTGTTTACATTCCCACCCCTGATTGATACCATAATCCATTAACCTCAGGGCTGTGTGGTGTCAGAGGCATGCTGGGAGAGCAGAAGGCAGGACAGGAGACCAGGCTTCAGATTCAGCTGGCATCAACAACCTTCATGTCCCTCGTCGTCCCCCCATCGTCCCCCCGTTGTCCCCTGAGTCTCCTGTCCTTCCTGTTCTTCCTGCTTCCCCTCAGCTCTCCTGTCTCTGCCTCTGGCTCTGTTCCTGCACAAAAATCATTTCATATCGTCCCTGAGGATTCTCCCGTGCATCCTGCTGACTGATTCTTATCTCAACTACCCAGGGGGGGAGTGTGTGTGTGTGTGTGTGTGTGTGTGTGTGTGTGTGTGTGTGTGTGTGTGTGTAAGGTTACCTGAGCCTCATTAGAGTCTGTGAGTATACACACCAGAGGCAACTGGGCTGAAAACATCCCTGTGTGCTGCAATTTTTTTTTTTAATAACCTCACAACCAAAGCCAAATAATTCAGGACAGCAATGTGAAACTTTGTTTTTGTTTACGTGTGTATTAAAGTTATAATTATTTTTAGAATATTCGCCTACTCAAAGTCTAAACCACGTTTGAACGTTTAAGATTTGATGTTCCACTTTAAAGCATCGGAACTTTTTGTCCTAATGACTTTTTAAAAAATATTTTTAAAAAGTCAAATGTATTCTCAAAGCGAAATTATATTTTCGTAAGTAGTACTAGAGTCATTCTCTATTTGTATCTGGATGATATTGTTGTATACACCGATCAGCCATAACATTAAAACCACCTGCCTAATATTGTGTAGGTCCCCCTTGTGCCACCAAAACAGCTCTGATCCGTCGAGGCATGGACTCCACAAGACCTCGGAAGGTGTGCTGTGGTATCTGGAACCAAGAGGTTAGCAGCAGATCCTTTAAGTTGGACTTGTTTGTCCAGCACGTCCCACAGATGCTCAATCGGATTGAGATCTGGGGAATTTGGAGACCTTTAACTCATTGTCATGTTCCTCAAACCGTTCCTGAACAAGTTTTGCAGTGTAGCAGGGAGCATTATCCTGCTGAAAGAAGCCACTGCCATTAGGGAATATCGTTGCCATGAAGGGGTGTACTCAGTCTGCAACAATGTTTAGGTAGGTGGTACATGTCAAAGTAACATCCACATGAAGGCCAGGACCCAAGGTTTCCCAGCAGAACATTCCCCAGAGCATCACACTGCCTCCACCGGCTCGCCTTCTTCTCATCGTGCATCTCTTCCCCAGGTAAGCAACGCACACATACACACGCACCCGGCCGTCCACATGATGTAAAAGAAAATGTGAATCATCAGACCAGGCCACCTTCTTCTATTGCTCCATGGTCCAGTTCTTATGCTCACGTGCCCATTGTAGGAGTTTTCGGTGGTGGTCAGGGGTCAGCATGGGCTCTCTGACTGGTCTGCAGCTACACAGCTCCATATGCAGCAAGCTGTGATGCTCTGTGTGTTCTGACTCCTTTCTATCAGAGCCAGCATAAACGTTTTCAGCAGTTTGTGCTACAGTAGCTCTTCTGTGGGATTGGACCAGACGGGCTAGCCTTCGCTCCCCACGTGCATCAATGAGCCTTGGGAGCCCATGACCCTGTTGTCGGTTCACCGGTTTTCCTTCCATGGACATGCTGTTTAGGAGATGCTCTGACTCAGTCTTCTAACCATCTCAATTTGTCCCTTGTCCCTTGCCCATTTCTCCTGCTTCCAACACATCAACTTCGAGAACCGACTGTTCACTTACTGCCTAATATATCCCACCCCTCGACAGGCGCCAATGTAACGAGATAATCAACATTATTCACGTCACCTGTCAGTGGTTTTAATGTTATGGCTGATCTGTTTACAGCCTATAACACTGTTATGTATTGAGCCGTTTTGGATTCAGTCTTACTGTGTGTCCGAAGCCTACAAAAAAAACAATCTCATTCCTGCATTAGGACAACGGTTGATGTTTACGTGGATCTTGGCTTGCCTAAGAAATGTAAAATCTCGTCTAAAATTAGACTTGAGGTTAAATAAAGAAGTACTGAAAAACCCTCTATGGTTTATTTGCCAGACATTTGAATCAGAATTTTCTCACTTTGTCGCCGGATGTCTTTGGTGTGACACGCAGTGACGCTAAATTGGCTACCGATGAAGTGAGCATCTGAGTCGGCTCAGTTTAATTTCTGTATCTATAAAATACACATCTTTAAATAATGTGTGCATCAAAATGAGTACTGAGTAGAGACATTTGGCTCCTACATGCAAAGAGAAAGTATGCTCAGTAAAACCGATTTATATTGTGTATAAAAAACTTCAATCTGGTTTCCAAGGACATGCTTAATGTATGTGTGTAACATGTCCCAGAGATCATTGTGTCAAGTATGTAATATTTACAGTTCTCTTTTCTCCTATTATGACATTGATATTTGTATTTCTATCTGTACACTTTCCTCTGGATGAAATAAACCCAGTTCAAGCACTTTAACACTAAACACTTTGCTGTAATAAATTTTTACCACTAAAGCCTAGGTTTAGGAACCCTATTAAATATCTTCTTCATTTACACACGGCAGTACGAGCGGCTGTAAAAAAAAAACAAAAAAAAAAAACGGGTTTATAGATGTATTTTATGCTTCCGGAGTTTAGTTAACAATCATACGTTTGTATACATTTTAAATTTACAGAAACCTATAAAGAGAAAATAACACACACACACACACACACACACACACACACACACACACACACACACACACACACACACACCCCGGTACATCACAGCTTTTTAGGACCTTCTGTTGTAATGCAGTTAGTCTCTTGCAGTAAGAAAATAAGTAATATTAATAAGGATGTAAGGCAGAATATTGTTTTTCCTGTTTATTTTATTTTAGGTTATTTATCTGGTGAAAATCTCAGTTAGTGCTCAGTAATTTTGTGCTTATTCATGCTTGTCCATGACGTAACAATCCACAGTCGTAACTTAAGGTGAGAACTTAAAATGATCCTGAAATCAAACTTGGTATCTGTCACTTATGTCACTTTTTTAAAATAGTTTTTTTGAGGATTCATATTTAGTCAAAACATCATGATCATGATCGTCCAGTTAAATGCTCTCTAAAATATGCATGTCCCGCCCCTGGGAGTGTGTCTTCTCTACAGCAGCAGCTCGTTTGCAATAAACATGGTTTGTCGGTGTGCATTGGGCTCTGTGTATTAACACAAATTGTTTCCAACAGTGGCTTAAATGGTGGAGAATAAACGGTGGAGTTTATTTATTTCAAAGAAGGTGGAGTTTGTATGAGGCTGCGGTCATGTGACAGGTGATTCTCAGTTGTTTATTCATTTATTTATTTATTGATGTATTTATTTTTACCAACTTGAAGCTCTTCATTGCTGGAGTATGTTGTGGAATTTCCCCGATTCCAGGGGAAAAGGAAACACATTTTGTCATCATAAATCTGTGATTTCCCTCAGATTTTTTAAACTATTCCACTTTCTTACGCTTGCCATCTACTGGCAACTTTCCACTTTGCAAAGACTCCTTATTTTTAGTTAACGAGAGCATACAGTGAGAAACACTCAGCGGTGTGACTGTTAACTAAACTCTGGACGTATAAAATACATCTATAAACCCGTTTTACTGCCGTGTGTAAATGCCGCCGTGTGAAATAGAACGACATTTAATAGGGTTCCAGTTTAAATATACAGTGCAGTGTATGTTTAGCAAAGTGTTCAGCGTTAAAGCGTCCGAACTGGGTTTATTTCATCCAGAGGAAAGTGTACAGATAGAAATACATCCGAACTACAGTGGTGTCTCTTTATTCTTTCATTCTGCACTCATAACTGTACACCTGCTTCAACACGCCATCACTGATTATATTCCTATAAAAGCAAGACACTGAGTGTTTTATCTTTACCTCAAATATCATGCTGATTCTTTTACTTTCAATTAAGATACTCACAGAAAACACACACTTTCACTTTTATAAAAAAAAAAAAAAAAGTTTTTTAAAAAGGACTATTTAGTGATTTTTTTTTTTGGGGGGGGGGGGGGGGGGTGTTCACGTGTGTGTGTGTGTGTGTGTGTGTGTGTGTGTGTGTGTGTGCATTGACGCCAGTCTGACCTGCTTTACTGCTCGGCTCCACTCTATTGACTTTATTTCTGAACGTTTCTCTCAGGTCAGCCATTACTACACACACACACACACACACACACACGCACACACACACCCCGGTACATCACACACACACACACAATTGAGGGTTCAGTTGGTGCAAGGGGAGTCTCTCTCTCTCTCTCTGTCTCTGTCTGTCTTTGTCTCTCTTTCCCACACTCACACAAAGGCACAAATGATCACTTCCTCTCTCTCTTTCTCTAGTGTGTGTGTGTGTGTGTGTGTGTAGGAGGTGACACAAGAAGGTCGGATTTAACAATGAATCATCACAACAGCAATTATCAAGGAGTTCGTTAAAACCCTGTGCAACTAAAAAAAAAAGCTGATTTAATTTACATGGAACTTTATTTAAACTCAGCAAAAAATAACAACAGGTGACTTTTATTTCACAGTGCAGTGAGATTCAGGCTCTTTTTAAGTTTTAAAATAATGAGTAAAGAAAGGGAAATTATATCATCATTACCTATGGCATTAACATTAACTATGATATCGAAGTTATTCCAAATTTCCACATTTGTTAATTGTCTTATTCAGAATAAATAATGATTTGTCTCTATTATCATGTCTATTACAGTAATAATGTACTAAGAAATGTTATTAAATAATGTT
This sequence comes from Cranoglanis bouderius, assembly GCA_023630585.1. Classification (NCBI taxonomy): domain Eukaryota; kingdom Metazoa; phylum Chordata; class Actinopteri; order Siluriformes; family Cranoglanididae; genus Cranoglanis; species Cranoglanis bouderius. Next base: position 6,391,896 of record CM042539.1, read on the forward strand.
ACCCAGTTCATGTATCTCACACGCATTAACTTTTTTTTTTTAATTGGCCAAATAATGCATGCAAAAAATCTGAAATTGAACAGTGGATATTTAACGATACTCTTGTGTACACTGGTAAGTAAATCTACTGAAAATCAGACGTTTGTTTTACTGTTTACATGTGAAAATCAGACATGAAAAGCAAATGGGATTTGGAATAATGTTGTACATATTGTAGTACAAATGTAAATATTGTTACCGTAGTAGTGATCCATAAAAGAAACGCAGAAGCTCATAACTCATTAATCACAAATTCTCTTTTAATAAAAGGGATTTTCAAATCATTTGATGAAGAAAATAAATGAACTGTATTGAATTGGGGTGCATTTTATTCCTGGTTTCCTTGTATGAAAAGTAAAACATAGGAGTGTAGTCTAAGACCAGGACTAGCTGAGATCGAGTCAAGATCGAGTCACGAGGGAGTCGAGGCCAAGTCAAGATCCGAGACTCCAGATGAAAGAGTGACCGAAAACCATCAAATCCTTTTCGAGACCAAGACTTTACTTCAACTACTTGGTTTCAAACGTGTGCACTGCGGCAAAGATTTGGCTGTTTTCTAGAAGAAGGAATTACTTCTCAGCAAATGTCGTGCACATGAAAGGAAAATACAAATTTTTTTTGTAAAAAAGAAATATATATTTTTTACAAATTCTTGGTCAAGTAAATACAGATTGTACTTCTCTGTAGGGGGCTGTACCATTGTTGTGTTCTCTCTCTCTCTCTCTCTCTCTCTCTGCTCTATTATAGGTACGCTAATGAGCTGGCCATTGATTGGATCGGCGGAGCTCACGAAAGAGATAAAACGATCGTCTACATTATCAAGTCAGTACAAAAAACATTTTAGATTCCCAAACATTAGTTTTCTAGCACAAAATTAAAATGTTACAGAAAAATGTTTGTATGTCATTAAAGAAAGCAGCATATTACGTAAGAGACCCTTTTCAGACACAAAACACAATGAAGGCTGCTGGGTTTTGCTGCAAAAATAAGAAACAAGTGCGAAAGTGTCCAGAAGAACTGTGGTTCTGGTTCTGCAAGATGCTCAATAAAACTTACCAGCTCATTTCCTTATAAAACTGCACTAATTGTACCGGAGACTACTATTTTTGTTTTAATTTTTATTTTTTTGTCACACCAAATATTGACTTTGTTTCATTTACTACTGTTTTCTGCTCTTTACCGTATTTTTTTTAATGTAGAAACATTTAATTTCATTATTTTGAAGGCATCTTTGATCTACAGCATTTCTCTGGATGTGCCTAAAACTTTTGCACAATACTGTGTATATTTGTCTATAATATATTAAACTAACATTAGCCAGAAAGCTGTAGGGGCGTGAACTGTTTAAAAAAAATTTTTTTTTATGATTATTAGTTTATTGTTTATGTTAGGGAGTATTGTATTTTTCTTTTCTTTGTTTTTAATAGGTAGGTTAGGTTTTCCATATTGTAAACAGATGTTTTGGGTGGTTATGTTCATCCCTGAAGAGATTGCTTCAATAAAAGAATAAATTATTGGCTAGTATTTCGTTTCGAGTCTCTGGATTCGGGTCTGACATTTGGCAGATTTTATCCAACATGGCACCCAAGAGAGACAAGTTCAAAATATTTTATCCCAGCACTCGAGGGTTCCATCACTGGCTCTGTGGCAGGTTCGGGATTTAAAACGACAACCTTCTCGTCACTAGCATGAACCGCTGAGCTGAGAAAACCATTTCTCATGACGTTGCTGCTGTTGATTCATACTGTACGTTTCAGCCGGAAAACACTCGAATTATTCACTGCTCACACTGACGGCTTTGTGACTCAGATGTTCCCAGGCTCTGATTTGTCACCTTGGTGATTTATTTTGCTCTGAGCCATATTGGATCCTGTGTGTGAGCTCTGTAACACAATCTGGATGCTGCGTGAGTGCAATGTGGTCTTCGGAATACATTTAACTATATATAACTACATATAACTATACAGCTATGACATCGATTACAGATGGAAAAGAAAAGTACTGCGTGCAAAGAGATTTTCTTATTCAATATCAATACGTAGTGTGAATTTTTGTCACATATTTATGTCAATTTTTAAGAACTATTACCAGTATTAGTGACTTCTTTAATTCATTCCTCTAAGCTCGAGTCTCATTAATGCTTTCAGTGGTAAATTGTGTAACGGTAAATAACACGGCGCTGCTGAATTCTCCATTCTGACTGGTCAGAAGGTTTTGATTAATTTTCTATAACAGCAGGTTCACAGGTTTATATTAATGTGCTTGTTCTAATGCGTTATCGTCTCTATAGTAACAGCTCATGTGTAGGCCTTATAGTTGACATGGTGAAGTTTTCTGTAAGGAGATGCCTATTTAACATTTATGGAAGGAGTCTCCAGTGTCAGCGCTTTGTAACAGTCACAGTTACAGCTTTAACTTTAAGTTTTCTGACATTTGTTTTCCTGTAACATGACAAGCTGTGTCTTTTTACTCTTATTAATTCCAAGAGAGACAGATGAGGGAACGACTGTTTATAGCTGCTATAACGTAAGTAACAATAAATGTAACTATAAATAGATACAAAGTATGATTTGCAGTTCTATACAAAAAAAATGTTAGCAAATTGCTGTGGTATAAGAGGAATAAAGCATTTATTTACAAAGTACTGTTATACTTCAGGGTGGAAACAGTAACTCTGCTAATCAATGATTATTCTATTTTTTTCAGTCTGTTATTATTTGTGTTTACTGTTAGTATTTTTTAATTATTACAAGGATGTTAATTTTTTCTTTAATTAATCATTTAAATTGCAAAATATTCCAATTTTGCGTCTCCTTTTCGCTGTTAAATATTTAAAGACATTATATAAATCATCAAGCAGATTTTTATTTATGCAACACTACTGCATTGCTGGCAGCTTGGGAGCAAACCTAAATATCATGATACATAAATATTATGATAAATGACGATATGATATGATATACGATATTTTTGTCATATTGTCCCACCCCTAACACCCATCTGTAATTCCCGCCGGATTTGAGTCGTCACTGCAGATGACTTCAAAGCTCAAACACAAGCAGGACAAAGGGAAACCTGCCATCTGCATCCCATCAATATTTATAGCATTTCTTTCGGCATCTTTATTCATATTTTAAAACTCCCTGACCACGTAGCTCAAGCTTGATGCCACTGTGAGTTCACGGATACTCCTGGGAACCACACAACAACCATGAATCATGAATGATGGATGATCCGCATTCAAACTGACGCTTGAAGGGTTTTGTGTCCAGGATCAGCTCTTTGTAGCAGGATCGCATGATGATGATGATGATGGTGATGATGATGATGATGATGATGAAGATGATGACGTTCTCGTGTTCTTGTCATTCCTGTCAGTCTGGACAACGATGACATAGCACACTAGAGGCTTAACTGAGGGTCAGACAGAGGTCACATCATCACTGTGTGTCTCAGACCTCATCAACAGTCGTCAAGATGTGTAGCATTTCATAAACCAACCACAGCCGAGACTGTGCTTTCCTCTTTAATTTAATTTGTGCAATGAACCATGTGCTGCTTCATAACGAGCTGGGATATGCAAAAAAAAAAATTCACTGCACTGTAACGTACAGTATGTGTGACAAATACAAGCTTCTTCCTCTTAAACTAATAAAACAGATAATCATTTTATCTCAACTGATAAAACAAATCTATTTAGAAAATCATACACCAAATCTGAAAATGTTCTGTGACAGTGCATCAGATTTACAATCTAACCACCTTTAAATTCTGCATTTTCTTCCAGATGTGTTCAAAATGTGATCGTATGATCTTCAAAGGTGGGGGTGAGAGTTTCCTTTCATCCTATCATTCGGGAATTATTTATTTAAAATGCATTTAAACTGCTTTACTCATGCAGAATTTTGTCTCTTTAAGCTTGATTAAGCCAAATAAATTCTCTAAACCATTCTAACTTTTTAACATTAAGAGCAAAGAGCCGTCTTAAATATATATATATATATATATATATATATATATATATATATATATATATATATATATATATATATATACATGAATATATATATATACATGAATATATATATGAATATATTGAATATATATATATATATATATATATATATATATATATATATATATATATATATATATATATATATATATATTTTTTTTTTTAAATAAAGAAATAAAGATACACTGTTTTCCAACAGTATGTGCGCACCTGACCATCACACCCATATGTACTTGTTGAACATCTCATTCCAGATTTATTCCCCCTTTGCTATTATAATCAGCTCCACTCTTCTGGGAAGGCTTTCCACTAGATTTTGGGGCGTGGCTGTGGGGATTTGTGTTCATTCAGCTACAAGAGCATTAGTGAGGTTGAGATCAGATACCTTCTTCCAACCTTAACACACCATGTCTTCATGGAGCTCGCTTTGTGCACAGGGGCATGGTCATGCTGGAACAGGTTCAGGCCTCTTAGTTCCAGTGAAGGGAAACTGTATGTAATGCTACAGTGTACAAAGACAACTGTGTGCGTCCAACGTTGTGGTAAGAGTTTGAGGAAGAACCACATATGGGTGTGATGGTACACATACTTGTAGTCTTAAGTGGAGCTCCCACTTGTTTTGCTACTGTGGACTTACACATCAAACAACGTTGACCGTCATCTAGTAAGTGAGCAGATTTCTGTTACTGAGACATGGTCACATGGTCCACATTTCAGCCAATCCAATGATGCTACAGTCGAGGGATTGTCATGGTTGAGGCAAAAATGCGCATGGATCAGATGAAACTATTTTATCGCCAAGGAAAAATAGTGGAATTTGGGGATTCAGATCGGAAAAACAGAAAACGTTGGTGTGTGTTTGGTATGGTAAGTCATATGCTAAGCGTTAAGTCATGAATAATACACAGCAAAGGGCTTATTGTAGGAATATCACGTAAATCCTCTTGTGATTTCTGATCAAGATTATTGCATGAACATGAAAATCCTCGTTTCGGAAAGGACTCCTCCACACACAAACATGACGGAAGCTAGGGTGTCCATACGTCCTCTTTTCCCCGGCCCTTAAAAAAGCGTCCATTTCTAAATTTGAGAAAATGTCCGGGATTCGGCTTTAGTTTCATTATGATGTGCTTATGGTCTAATGCTGCATCATGTGTGCGCATGTTTGCATTGCTTTAACCCCTCTCTGTAATTCCCGCCTTCTCACTTACCGATTGGTTGATTATAAAAGGCTTGCAGCAACTATTGGCCAAATTCCTGCCTCTCGACCATTAGCCTTCTCTCAGTGAACACGCGAAGGTGAAGTGCTGTTGTGTTCGGCGTCAAACAGTCGCTTGACAATAGCAGACAATGACAGCTGTCCTGAGTCGAAACGACGCCCATGACCATCATTTTTTATTTCATGTTATCACATTGCTTCGTATTACACGGTCATTCAAATGTGTAAATGATGGTAGAAGGTCCACTCGTGGCATCTAATATTTTATTTTATTCCATGGACATTCAAATTAGGAAAAAATGTAAAACGTGGGAACGTGGGCAGAGTGAAGCCAATTTTATATATATATATATATATATATATATATATATATATATATATATATATATATATATATATATATATATATATATATATATATATATATATATATATATATATATATATATATATATATATATATATATATATATATATATATATATATATATATATATTTTTTTTTTTTTTTTTTTTATGTGGTGCTAATACTGTGTCTTTTTCAGTGCATTAAAGTTTGCGTTCATAGTAACACTGTTTTGAATGCGATTACCCACCCCCCACCCCAAAAAAGGTGTCCTCTTTTTGGAAAACCAGAAAATGGTCACACTACAGAAGCGTTATTTTTTTTCCCCCATCCTCTATTTTTGACTTCTGAAATACAGTGAGAAGCCCATATCATGTTCAGTCTTACATCTTCACATCTAAGTGGTTTTTTTACACACTGAGTGATCAACCTGGCTCTTTGATTGCAGGCTGGATAACAGAGCAAGTAAGTCGCTATTCTGATTGTAGTGCCCATGATAAAAGGCTTTCCAAAAAAGCACTACAGGCCTATTGATTGATTCTGTGAAGGCCAAACACATGCCTCAATTATAAAAGTGCTTGTTATAATAAAGCTCGCACACTGTGTGTAAAGGGGCCGGAGAGTCAGAGAAAGACGCTTTCATCCCGGTGATAAAAACATGCTCACGAAATATCAAAAAAATAATAATCAGTTGTTTCATGTGATAAAAAGAGGTGAAGTGTTTTTGATTAAACATTTAAAATAAAAAGAAATTACTGTTGCTTATATCAAGGATGAAACCTTTATTTTTTTGTGCTCCATTGATTTCGTTTTCTATGGAAGTTAGGAAACAAGAATGTTTGTTATTTCTGTTTTAACAAGTGAATGATGAAAACATTGAAATAATGTGACTGAATGCTCTGATGAAACAAAGCGTAGACTGTAATCCAGGGACATTCTCCTCACAGAACTAAGCCGGATGCGCCAGTAGTACATAAGATCTATTGTAGCTTAGTTTGAACGTAAATGGGCGCTAAGTTTACATTTAAGGAATGCTAAAAAATTTTAAAAATTAGTAATTTGTGTACCTTAAGGGCTAACCACCTCATTTCCTGTTCGATATGCAGTCGACTTTCAATATTAAAAGTTAACAGTTGCACGAAGTATTACGCAAAGAGTAATTTATAACTTAAAACATACACCTAGCCGCTAATAGGTGCAACACCTGCCTTAAACAAAGCTACTCTACTAACTACTACAACTACTAATTATTTGTGTGTTTACCAACTATGAATGCATTTTGTTTTTATTTTGTGAGGATTTCTTGATGTGGGAAATATTTTGTACGGTCTATCGTCACCAAACATACCCTCCTCATTAAAGCGTTATGCAAAAAAATGCAAAACATGTGACAATTAAGACAAATAAGACTGCAACGGCTGATCTGCATTGCTGCAAGATTTGGCGCATGCCGTGCTTAAGAGTCGCTGTTTAAGTGCTTAGTCATCATTTTGATATTTTTATGGAGTTGTGTAGGTGTGGCTAAATGCAAAAGCCATGAACACGATTGGCGGTAATTGGCATTTAACAACATACACACATGATTAAGAATAAAATCAGGAAAACTGAGTGCAAATTGTAAAAATAAAAAATAAAAAATTTAATAAGTAAATTTGGAGGTAACTTTTAACTCACGCAAAACTGGACGAAAAGATAAATTAGTCCCTGATTAAGTACATCACAAAACATTGGAAACATTATCCCATTAATGTAACCTTCTTTCTGTAAACTAACACTTTCTGTTCTTATTTAAATGCAGATTAAGTTTACAAGTTTATCTTTCACTGCTAAAAATGTTTTGTTACTAAAATGACGTTGTAGCACGAGCGTTGAAGCAGAACAAGTGCATAAAGCAGAAATATACAAGATGGATTATTCGAGTCACCACTTTATTGTAAATCTGAATTTAGTAAAAAATAACTCATTTGAGAGACCTAGAGTTAGACAAAGAAACACAGACACTAACCGGTAACTGTTTCCCTGCATCTTGACCATAGAGGTAGTACTTCCTGTTCATATCAGATAGAGTTTCTAATTGGCTGCTGATGGTGAAATATGTCACTTTGTTCGAAAATGTTTGATCTATGGTCACTTTAAACCCGAGCTATGGCATACCTTACGTGAAATTTTACACAGCATTACTTTTAAACTAAATCCTCTTAACCTATGGTTTTACGTTTAACTTGTGCAACTTTATTACTTCAATAATGAACTTTTTATTACTTCCTTATCGTTAATATGTGCATGAAAGCTTAAATGCCACGTCTGAACCGAGTGCACGAGACAAGAGACATCCATCTGCATTAATGAATGTGAAATGTTAAATATTAAATATTCTGTTTAACTGTGCAGAACTGTCATCATCCTGTCACGTCTCTGTAATTTATTTTACCTTCGAGTCATAAAGAAAACTCCAAAATTACACCAGCAATCCGTTATTAACCTTTGCACATATCGGCTAATAATCGTTGAGCCTTTTATTAAAAACTAAAAAGCGGTGTTGAATACAACATGCGCAGGTGCATTAATCAAACCCCAGCAAAGTCATGGCGCTCGTATGGAGATGCAGCATCAGCTGTGTCTGTTGTTTTTTTTTTAACTCGTCCTTATTAAGGCTGCAGACTCAGCCATCCAACTGTCTAAATATATCTTTGGAAGAGTCGTACCTGGTGCAGAGAGTCTTTTATGTGTTAAATAAAACCAGCAGCTGGTGTTTTGAAGGAAGCGACGACGCGTCAGTGTGATATTTAACGACTGGGCGTCATTATTCAATAAGAACAGGTTGGCAGAGATTAAACCGAGAATGTAGCAGGTGCTGTAGCTCATTGTAGTCACCTTACTTTAGAGCTTGCATGAATATTCATTTTTACTAAACAACTAGTAAATCCAACAAATATATGACTTTTCCATGGATAAAGCAAAAACCCTCGTTTCATTGCTATTAAATTGTCTTTATTGTTTAACCTATTGATATTTTGTTCAAAAGATTCACAAAATTCTGCTCTCACAGATATCAATCAATTGCAAACAAAACACAGATTTATCCAAAAAAATATATCTTTGTTAAATATATGTGTGCCACAATTAATGGCACCCCTATATATTCATATGAGAAAAATACATTTGAAGTATATTCCCATTGATATTTTACATTTTTTCTGTATACCTGGGTGACTAGGAACAGGAAATTGTTCAACCATGACTTTCTGTTTCACAGGGGTATAAATATGAGGTAACACATAGGCCAAATTCCCTTAGTTATTCATAACAATGGGTGAGACCAAGGAATACAGCTGTGATGTGCGGCAAAAGGTTGTTGAGATTCACAAAATGGGAAGTGGCTATAAGAAAATAGCACAAGCATTGAAAATGCCCATTTCCACCATCAGGGCAATAATTAAGAAGTTCCAGTCAACTGGAAATGTTATGAATCAACCTGGAATTGGATGTGTGTCTATATTGTCTCATCGCACTGTGAAGAGGATGGTTCGAGTGGCCAAAAATCTCCAAGGATCACAGCTGGAGAATTACAGAAGTTGTGTTTTAGGGTCAGAAAGTCTCCAAAACTACAATCCGAAGTAACCTACATCACCTCAAGCGTCTTTAGTTTGCCAGACACTACTGGAACTTCAAATGGGATCGGGTTCTATGGTCAGATGAAACCAAAATAGAGCTTTTTGGCAGTAAACACCAGAGGTGGTTTTGGTGCACACAGAGAGGTAGCCATATGGAAAAGTACCTCATGCCCACGGTTAAATGGTGGGGCTGTTTTGGGGCTGTTTTTCTGCCAGAGGACCTGGACATTTTGTTAGGATACATGGCATCATGGACTCTATCAAATATCAACAGATATTAAATGAAAACCTGACTGCCTCTGCCAGAAAGCAGAAAATTGGCCGTGGTTGGATCTTCCAGCAGGACAATGATCCAAAACATACATCAAAATCAACACAAAAATGGTTTACTGACCACAAAATCAAGATCCTGCCACGGCCATCCCAGTTCCCTGACTTGAAACCCATAGAAAACCTGTGGGGTGAACTGAAGAGGACAGTCCACCAGCGTGGACCTCGAAATTTTAAGGATCTGGAGAGATTCTGTATGGAGGAATGGTCTCAGATCCCTTGCCATGTTTTCTCCAACCTCATCAGGCATTATAGGAGAAGACTCAGAGCTGTTATCATGGCAAAGGGAGGTAGCACAAAGTATTGACTAAAAGGGTGCCAATAATTGTGCCACACCTATATTTAACAAAGATATTTTTTTTTTGATAAACCTGTTTTGTGTTTGCAATTGTTTGATATCCATGAGAGCAGAGTATTGTTGTGAATTTGTTGAACAAAAGATCAAAAGGTTAAACAATAAAGCCAATTTTTCACAGCCTTCTTTGCTCATATTTACCAAGGGGGCCAATATTAGTGGAGGGCAGTGTATGTCATATGTCACACATTTCCACCTTCAATCCTTGTTTCCTATTTTAATTCTGTCTAGTATGCAAGTACGGGCTTTATCTCCATATTAATCTCAAGATATTAATACCATCAATGAGACTATACTGTACTTATATCTCTAAGAGTTTCTTTCATCATCTTTTAATGAAATAAAAAAAAAAACAGTGCTTTGCTCAGAGCTTCAAGAATTGTCTTTTGTCCTCCCCTCATTACCCTTTTAATTTCTCTCTGTCTCGGCAGCGCTAAACCCTGACACTAATATTAAAATGACAAACGTGCTCTGATCGCTTGCATGACCCGCGAGGCCACAGCCGACTGAGATCAGAATTCAACTCGCGGTACAGGGAACAGTTGATGAGAACGCTCGGTTCCTACCTGCTCTTTAACTGACGCCAGAATGGCTGAAGCGGCCTCGGATTCGGTTTTGTCCCCAGTGGGGGCGTTCTCGGATTCAGCAGGCTGATCTGGAACTGGCATTTCTCAACCTGCAATAAGACATTTAATTACTTTTTATTTGTATAGCGCTTCTAACAATAGACCAAGCATCTTTACAGAAATCAGAATGTAGATTTAGATCCATAATGGACAAACTGGCAGATAGCAGTGAGGGAAAACTCCCTGAAAAACCTTGAGAGGAACCGGACTTTTTAGGGAACTCGTCCTCTTCTGGGAGAGATGGGGTGGTGGGATTATAGATCATTACTCTGCTGGGAGTCCTGGGATGAGCAACAGGACTGAGTTTATGATTGCAGAAGCAGCTCTTAGGTAAAAATCTACATCCATTCATACACTTGTGGAATGATTTTCAAATAACCATTTTTCAAATAATCAGTTTTACTCTATAGCATTAACAACCTTCTGCATTATTAGCGCAGTACAGTTGAGTTATTACCTGAGCTTCAGAAGCTTCATTTCAGATCTTTTATATGAAACGCATAATTCTCTGTGACATTAATATACCTCACTTCACACTTCATCCATATGTTTATGAGGATAACTACAGTTAAATTAGCGTGTATAAATAAAGCATTATATGAACACTGCAATAAGCTCATAAAGGTAATAATGCTGTGCTGACCATCGTTTAAAAGCCTCCCAAGCCTCCGTCCATCTTCTTTCCTGTCTTTTTTTCCCCTCCACCTCCACATAACATTGTGTTTATTACACCCGAAAGTAGATGAGCAAGTGTCAGACTTTGGAAAATGATGATTGATAAAAGCAGCAGAGCATCTGTATCGATTAGACGCAAACTCCACATAATAACGAAGGCATTAGCGGCGCTCCTTCGACGTAAACACACAGACCATGACAAATGGTCATGCAGGACGTTTTCGCACCGCTTTCTATCATGCTCGTCGGCTGAAGCGGCCCAGCCTGCCAACTTAGTGCCTCCCTTAATAAAGATGACTTACCTCATCTCGCAAGATGGTGGGCCTCCACCGAGCTTTCAGAAAAATCTAATTATACCTACTTACAGTGCAATTTCCAAGGTGTTTATCCAGCTCCATCTTCTCTTCATGATATAACTCCCCCTGCAGCCTTTCCACACACAGCAGAATTCTCAGCACTAATTCAACAGCTTTGGCTCCAATCGGAGTTTCCACGGATTACACATAGGCCAGGAAATCATTCGAGCCTTTCCTGAAATCGGAATGCTGAGGATCGAGGCTTGATCAGGGAATCTGATCTTCACATCATTTATCGGCCAGTTTTTATTTCTTACTTCACCTCCGTCTCCTGTTGTTCATCAGGATAAAGCAAAAAAAAAAAAAAGGCATCTCAGTGTCACCACATGGGTCTTTTGACTCAAGACAACGGAAGCTTCCCTCAAAATCATGAAATCTTTCATGAAATTTAATATTCTTCAATTGTTGACTGCCACATTTTAACAAATAGTATTTACAGGGTAAAGAACTATCCACTAGTCTTGTTTCTTGCCCTGGATCTCTACAAGGATGTGTTCTAGGCCCTCTTCTTTTTATGCACAATATAAATTTGCATTAAGACAAGTATTTAGTAAATAATAATAATAATAATAATAATAATAATGTTAAATTACTAATTTTTTCTTCACGAAAATAAAGACTGTCATCATTTTAGTGAGTCTGTGCAGTGGTGTGCAGGTTCATGATTAAAGCTTTATATATACAATAAATCCAAAGAGATTTTAGGCAAAATTTAAAGATATTCAATCAACTGTTTTTACAGAAAAAGACATCGCATGAAAAATGTAAGAAGAGAAGCTGAAATAAAGCTTGTGTGTTTAGATTATAAACCTAGACTGCACAATATGTCATAAATATAGTATTTTGTAGGGTTTCTAGCTAGAAATCATTGCATTGAGAAGTAGAAACAAATCTTGAGAAGAGTTTATTTTCATGATCATAACACAGCTAGGAATTATATTCAAAAAGCCTAACAGAGATCGGATCTTTTAGTAACGTCGTGTGTAAATGTTGTAGTGGTCAAAACCGAACTAAAAATTTCAGATTTTCTTCGTACTTCGTACATGCATATGTTGGTAAACGCCGAACAGCCATAAATGACCAAGAACGTTCACATTTACATACTGTATATCCACGCCCAGAAATCTCACCAAGAGCTGAAAATGACAAAATGGCGACTAAACGGTGAAAGAGCGCCTCCTAAGTGCAGTGTGTGCTGAATGCTAAATCTTCCAGTAATGCAGCTCAGCCACTGCAGCGTGTCCGCTACCACAGACACACAGTAACTCGTTCTCCTTTTTTATAGGGCGTCATTACTTTTTCTTCATGCCGATCAATTGAGATTCACCTTTAGTGAGTCTCCTTATTCCGTATGGAACTCTCGTGCGATTTTTTTCTGAATGTTTTTCCAAACTAACTAGATTTTCATGAATGCTACATTGTGTACACGATTTACGAAAGTACCTAATTGTTTACGAATAAATTAATTCAGTATCCAGTGTGATAAAACTTGAAGAAGGTTTTTTCATCTCTATTTTTAAGAGAAGTGCTTCAGTAAATAAATCCTTTTAAAGCTCAGTAGATTTATCGGCTGATACTCAAGATTTCAGTATCAGTATCGTGCCATCTCCATAATTATTTTCTTTACACTAACCTCCTCATATCAGAGACCCTGAAGGTTGCCTGTATCCTCTGTCCATCTTTACAATACAGATCATTCACATGTACACTGCAATACATTGCATACATTATCTCTTTTCTTTCCCCGCGACCTTTTCTGTGATAGCGGCTTTAACACACAGCTCATTTCTCCCTCAGGGACGTGTGCTTGTAAAGGTAAAGTGGCTATCAGTGTCGTGTAAACGCACACAGCAGTGAAATAGAGCGTTCATGCCTCGCAGGCCTTTATCAAGCACATTCATCTGTTTAAACCCCCGGCTTGGAAATCAATCAGGAGAAAGCTGTCTGCTTGGACACGCGATTTAACCGAGAGGTCCGAGGACCGGGGGTCAACAAGAAGTCCTGAAGGGCGGTTATTTGTTATCTTCCAAAATAAATAAATTCAGTCTACATGAGCAAATATAATCCAGCGTAAATACTGGAGCTGGTGAGATTTGTAACACTAGCTTAAAGCACAGGTAGTTTTTTTCCCCAATTTAATGCCAGACCAAGGCCAAAACTGGTAATAAATGGACAAACATTTTGTGGTAATTGTTGTGTCTGGAACACGCCGTGTTGCCCTTCAGCTAGTAAACACATGGAGTGCACTTTTCTTCAGATCTTCTTCCTCCTAGACAGTGTCTTTTTTAACAAGCACAGGTAAACACAAAACGAGAAACAAAAAAAACACACGGAAAGAGCAATAAAACAAAATACCTTAATAATCAAGGTCATGACCAAGAAAACCGCAACAGCACAAAAAATAATTACATAAGTTTAAAAATCTTTCTTTTACACACGATTTTATATCATCGTATTTATATCAAGTTTCACTTAAAGGTTTTCTATAAGGAAATGTTTATATGAACATTAATGAAAGGAGTCTCCAGTGTCAGCACTTTGTAACAGTCAGAGGTAAAGCTAGGGCTGCAACTAGCGATTATTTTCACTATCACCCGATTAATTTTTCGAGTAATCTGATTGTTTTAAAACAAATTTCACTTACAGATCACTTACAGATCGCTCCAGTTATAAATAAGTGACAGAATTTACACTGCATGCGCACAGATACAGCATATAATGACAATAAACTTGAACTAAACTAAACCTTTTAAGCAATTCGCACCAATTTTCCCAACCCCTTGCACACAATGGAGCATTCTGGATATAAACATAAGTTTGTGCTCGTGCATCAGTGTCGTGCCTCTGTGCTACACAAACTCCACATTGTAAAGTTTACAGGTTACGGTCTTCTTCACGGCATTTAATATAAAATGCTCCCCTGCCTTAGAGGACTTGGTTCCGTTATTTAAAAAACGGTTTTGGGAATTTTTTTGCGAGTGTCATCAAGTTTGCACATTAGCAGGAAAAAAAATTTAAAAATTCTGCTGAAGAAAAAGTTGTTATTGTGAAAGTGCAGAGTTCAATCCTTCACCATGTCAGTATGCAAAGCAGAGTTCCCCTGTAGCCTCATTAAAATGTAATGCACTGTTTATCACACTAACTTATTATCTGACAAGCCAGACACCACGCCTGCACTTCACACTCCGGGATGCATAAATAAATACAAATCACGGCTCTGGAGTCAACAAGTGATTTGTTTGTCATTTGAGGACCGGCCCATGAAGGGGTCAAAGCTGTAAAGTCGAGTCAAGAAAACCCTGAAAGTGTGGAATAATTATAAATTATTACTTCATTGTCATTTTCTTTTAAAATCGGTTCTCAAAATATATTTTTATATTTTCTTTATGGGTTCTTTATGGGTGCTGCCTTGCGTCAGGGCTGGGCGATATGACAAAATTGTTGTATCATGATTCTCGAAGGCATGTCTACGATACACGATGTGTATCAGGACATATAGGTTTGTGAACAATTTTCAAGCAATACGGTAGTGCTGCATTTAAACATACATGTTAGAAATACATGTTAGAATAGTTCAAAAACAGATTACACACTTTACCAATCGTACCAAAGTCTGATAAAAAAAGAGTGAAAAAAAGAGTGAAAACAATCTCCTGTTCGCTACACAGACACCAGGACCAGCCATACTAATATTAGCACAGTGAATAAATTGGCTACGTAATTCAATTATATATATGACAAGAAAATATTATAAACATGGTGGCGGGTGTATATGAAAGAATCAATGATCAGTCTTCATGGTCTACGTTCCTCCCAGGACTTGTTACACCTGTAGAAGCGCAGCAAGACAGCAACAGTAATGTCAGAATGAAAAATCCTAAAGCACTGTAGCACTACAGGTTTTATTGGCAAGCAGGGCTTTGGGGAGTTCCACTGTGACAAAGCCACATCAGAGCAGAAATTTAACAAGGTTTAAGCTGTGCAGCATCGTGTTGTTTACCGTCTTTGTGGCTAACGTTCCTCGTGCACCGAGGAGATCCCGCGTCTTGTCCGACGCAGCCTTGGCCTCATTGTCATCCCCACGGAAAAGCCCAAAGGAGCCGGCTAAGCAGAATAGAAGAAAAGAATAGGATGGAGTGATTTCCCCACAGATTGCACATGTCAGAGCAGCGAATTGGAGAAGAAGGTCTGGCAAGCGCCGCTCTCCATCCCACGCTGAATGTCAGTTCCACCCCTGAGTTAATGCGGCAGGGAGCCAGCCGAGCGCCGGCTCACAATAATGCCGGGATAAATAAGCAAACCAAGCCAAGCTGAACAAGGGCAGCTGACGCTGGAGAACAGCACTTAATACCCAGCTCTGTGAAGAGCCCGATAAAGTACACACACACACACAGAGAGAGAGAGAGAGAGAGAGAGAGAGAGAGAGAGAGATACTGTAGTCAGCCTAAAGATTAAATGAGCAAAAGTGAAGCTAGGGCCACCTTGTTGCTTCTCCAAGAACCAAGCAACAGATCTGGAGACATGAAGCGTCGCTGTATACCAATCTTACACCAAGCAGACTTCTTTTGTTCCGAGCCAAAGTCTAACATGTAATTACTTTTGCTTTTGAAAAGCAGCGTATCGGTGGTGAGGCCTGGCATTTCATTCCTGGAGCACAGATAAGACATGCAAGCTCTGAAACTCTGACAAAGCGAGCAAAGCGTTTGGAGAATTACACCACTGAATGCATGAGTAAACAAAAAAACCGATCTCCAATTTACTGAAAATCTCCTAAAAGAATGCAAGGATGTAACAGAGATGGAGAACATCTCAGAAGACAAGAGAGTAAGGCCCAGATACAGATACGGTTCAGAAATGTGACTTGATGCAGCCAAAATAAGTGTTTGCAATGCATTTAAATTCATATGTAATAGCTAATCATGCACACAACACTTGGGATCACCTAGTAAACACACTCTAGGTTTAAAAATGGTAGAAATGGAACCATAGAACGAAAAACTGAAATGCAAGTATGCAGTAAGACAAATCACGACTATATATTAATGCGCATTATCATTTCTATAGTAACAGCTCATTCACAGGGACTTTACACTAGTAAAGTGCGCTAGTAATGTACAGCGGACATTACACTAATAATAAACGGATGAAACAAAATGTGTAATCACTGATATGGTGAAGTTTTCTGTAAGATGTTTATTTAATTTCTTATTTATGGAAGGAGTCTCCAGTGTCAGCGCTTTGTAACAGTCAGAGGTTAAGCTGTAACTTAAATGAACTTCAGGACACAGGAGTTACGCCTCTGTTTCTCGGTAACATGACGAACTGTGGGGTTTTTTCTGTCTTATTAACTTCAAGAAAGAGAAAAAAAAGAGACAAGCGAGGGAACGACTGTTTATAGCTGCTATAATGTAAGTGAAAACAGGAACTTGTTTTGCAGACGTTCCACAAATGTTACAGGAAAACATTTTGCTAACCTCAAATTTTTGAATTGTTTTTTGCACTCTTTTGACTTGCTACATTTTGCTCTCTCACTTTTTATACATGTACACACTGCGTAAAGAGCAGCACACCAGTTTTATACATAACACACATGGATTTTCAGGAAGAATGCATCATAACGGTTCCTGAAACTTGGTGCAAGTCTACATGGACTGTCTACGCAAAAAAAAATAAATAAACTTAATTTCTGCTCACTCTTCCTTCCAAATGTAAGAATTATGACCAGGTGAAGCAGCTGGCTGAAAGCCCACAGGCTACAGTCTAGCCGGAGCGTCAGATCTGCCCTCTGCAGTGCTCTTGCAGTTACACCAGACGTTCTTCAGCCTGTCAGTGAGCATATCTCCATAAAAGTGACACCAGGTCATGTTCCAAGACGCCTTCCTTCCTTCTTTCTTCCTCTTCCTCCCGAGTCCTGAGCGTAGCTGCAGGGAGGAGAGGGCTCAGCTCTGATCCATGTCCACCGTCCCTCCCCAGGAGCACTGGAGCGTCTCCTCCTCCTCTTCATTCTGCAGGATCACTTCAGAGCAGCTCTGCTGAACCAGGCCTGACACGGCTGTCAAACACTCGGCCCCTGCTCTCTCTCTCTCTCTCTCTCTCTCTCTCTCTCTCTCTCTCTCTCTCTCTCTCTCTCTCTCTTTATATCACTGTGTTTTTTTTTATACTTATTCCTCCTTCCTCTTTGTTCTTTTTTGGTATCTCTCTCACCGAGTCTCTGTTTTCTCTGCAGCTTACCCACATTCCAAAACCAATCCATATTTGTATGTAATAAATGAAATATTTGTGATTAGTGTTTGGAAAAACAGAGAGATAAAATACAGTTATACCACAGCACTGCTGAATTCTCAAATCTGATTGGTCAGAAGGTGTTCATTATGTTTCTATTACAAGAACAGCGAGGCTTTTTTTTTGGCTGCAGTTTAATATTAAAACTTTTGTCTAATGCATTATCGTTTCCATAGTAACAGCTCTATAGTAACATGGGAAGCCTACGTTTTCTGTAAACAAGATCATGTAACATTTATGGAAGGAGTCTCCAGTGTCAGCGTTTTGTAACAGTCAGAGGTAAAGCTGTAACATCTTCAGGACACAGGAGTTAAAGAGATAGAAAAGAAAGGCTGGTGAGGGAACGACTGTTTACAGCTGCTATAATGCAAGAAAACTTCCACAACATGTAAAAAAAACATAACTATAAATGGTTAAAATACAAATACAATGTGACGGCGTTCTTTAGTAAATAAAATGTTTTTAAATGTTGGTAAATTGCTGTGGTGTAACGGGAATAAAACACTTCAGGATGTGCTGTTGGAGGAAAAGGTGTGGGAACCGTAACTCCACTTCATCACACCGTCACATCGCTGATTATTTTCCTGAAGCTGCACCACATGGAGTGTTTAATTCCTCTTTTAAGGGTTGCGTTGAGTGTAAAGATATAAACTAGCTGAAGCCTGATCAATAATCAGAGTCACTGATGATCCAGATTTATGCAAATTAGTGCTCTTGGAACTCTTTCTGATAGAGAACTACTCTGTTGTAGGGCTCTACGTGGAACCTTTAAGGGTTTCGTCAGACGGACAGATGAAGAATCTTCAACGGTCCAGAGGATGTCTCTGATTCAACATACAATGAATTACAGAATATTGTGGTCCTTTTTATAACTTTTGAACTATATCTGTTTTTTTGCTTGCATGAGAAGAAGTGCCAATTCCCAAGGATGTGTGTGTGTGTGTGTGTGTTGTATGTGTGTGTCTGGCAAGAGACTTGCTTTATACTCTTATCACATAGCAGAGATATGAGCAATAGAGGAAACTTGTTAGCGACCCTTGCAGTTTGAACCCTTGCCCTTTTTTCCCAGTAGGTAGGTAAGAGAGAAAAATAACTATTATGGGATGTGGAAGGAAGACTATGATGATGAAGAATAACCTGTTTCATATGATAAATACGTCCATGTATAGTAAAGGGAAGAAAGAGGATTTATGTTAGTCAAGTCAAACCAATCATGTATTTTCCTCTTTGTTCTCTATATGATGAACAATTCATGTACGTTTCTATGTATATTTATGCACAACTCGAGAACCTCTGTAGCACTTTGATGAAATAAATATTTTCTTGAGCATATTCAAGTGTTGGTAGTGACTTCATGAAGATGTAAATTTCCATCACAATATTCAAATTAACATTTATGTTGTTTCAGCAACCGAGAAGAATCATTTCAGTATTTCTGTCTGTAAAGAAAAGAATAAAATTATACAAAATAACAGAAAGAAAACAACAATGAAATAATGAAACACTCAGTGCTGTTACTGCACGGTGGGCAGCTTTTTTTTTCCAGCCATCTCGAATCACTTTAAAGAATCATAAAGTGTTGCATGAACTTATGAAACCTGTTTAATCATCAATGCTAAAATATTAAATATCTTTCACTTCATTTAAAAAAAAAAAAATATATATATATATATATATATATATATATATATATATATATATATATATATATATATATATATATATATATTCAGCTTCAGATATGTCATATTTGCGAGAGAGAAAAAATTGAGATTCTGCTGCTCTTTGATGAACTGTGCTTGCTAACTACATTAATCTGTAGTGATTTAACAAAGAAACATTAAAGAAAGAAAGAAAGAAAGAAAGAAAGAAAGAAAGAAAGAAAGAAAAAACAACAAAAGAATGAAAGAATGAAAGAAAAGGAAAAATGGAGGAAAATAAGCAAGAAGGCAACAAAAAAAGAAAAAGTAAGAAAGGAAAAGGAAAAAAGAGTAAAGAAGGGAAATAAGTAAACATAAAACAACAAAAAGAAACTACAAAAGAAAGAAAGAAAGAAAGAAAGAAAGAAAGAAAGAAAGAAAGGGAAAAGGGAGTAAAGAAGGGAACTAAGCAAGAAAACAACAAAAGAATGAAAAAATGAAAGAAAAGAAAAAATAGAGGAAAATAAGCAAGAAGGCAACAAAAAA
Organism: Cranoglanis bouderius; assembly: GCA_023630585.1. Classification (NCBI taxonomy): domain Eukaryota; kingdom Metazoa; phylum Chordata; class Actinopteri; order Siluriformes; family Cranoglanididae; genus Cranoglanis; species Cranoglanis bouderius. The sequence goes on from CM042539.1 coordinate 6,411,939, forward strand.
GAAAAGGTAAGAAAGGAAAAGCAAAAAGAGTAAAGAAGGGAAATAAGTAAAAAAAAGAGGAAAAAAAAGAAACTACGAAAGAAAGAATGAAGGAAAGAAAGAAAGAAAAGGAAAAATGGAGGCAAATAAGCAAGAAGACAGAAAGAAAGAAAGAAAGAAAGAAAGAAAGAAAGAAAGAAAGAAAGAAAAAACAACAAAAGAATGAAAGAATGAAAGAAAAGGAAAAATGGAGGAAAATAAGCAAGAAGGCAACAAAAAAAGAAAAAGTAAGAAAGGAAAAGGAAAAAAGAGTAAAGAAGGGAAATAAGTAAACATAAAACAACAAAAAGAAACTACAAAAGAAAGAAAGAAAGAAAGAAAGAAAGAAAGAAAGAAAGAAAGAAAGAAAGAAAGGGAAAAAGGAGTAAAGAAGGGAACTAAGCAAGAAAACAACAAAAGAATGAAAAAATGAAAGAAAAGAAAAAATAGAGGAAAATAAGCAAGAAGGCAACAAAAAAGAAAAGGTAAGAAAGGAAAAGCAAAAAGAGTAAAGAAGGGAAATAAGTAAAAAAAAAAAGAGGAAAAAAAAGAAACTACGAAAGAAAGAATGAAGGAAAGAAAGAAAGAAAAGGAAAAATGGAGGCAAATAAGCAAGAAGACAGAAAGAAAGAAAGAAAGAAAGAAAGAAAGAAAGAAAGAAAGAAGGCTCACATATGGGAGTCATCTCTCTTCATAGACTCTTTGAAAAACCGATTCCAAGAGTCAACTCTTTTGTGAACGACTCGTCACTACTGTTCTGTTTAATGTGTTTATTGGTAAAGATTTTATACTCCAGACATGCAGCTTTCAGGTCTCTGTGCTACAAACTTCTCTCTCTGTCACACACACACACACACACACACACACACACACACACACACACATACACACACACAATGATATTTAGACAAATCATTAAAAAATATACAATATTCACTGAATTTATGTCATATTTGCAAAAAAAAAAAAGAGAGATTCTGTCGCTCTTTGATGAACTGCGCCTGCTAACTGAATGAATCTGCGCTGATTTAACACCAGCTGTGATGTGAATAATTTAATGAATTTACGCTGAAGTTCAGGAAAACATGCTGCTTCAGCAATCGCTAACTTTTGCTTGATGTGGCACTTCGTTTACTAAATATGCAAGAAAAGACTAATGAATTCACAGACATATAGATTTCCCAGGGTTCTATATTTTATGAAGTTGCCAACAATTACAATTATACAACAACATCATACTTTTATCCATTTAGAGCTTCATTTCATGTTCTCACTCACATCATAGCAGCTATAAACAGTCGTTCCCTCACCCTCAGCCACTCTTTTTTCTCTCTCTGGAAGTAAACAAGACAAAATAAAAGTTAAAGCATTTCCTCTGACTGTTACAAAGCGCTGATGCTGGAGACTCCTTCCAAAAATGTTAAATAAACATCTCCTTAGCCATATCAGCAATTAATATGATTACATGTATGTCCGCCGTACATGTCTCGGTGAATGTGCTGTTCCTATAGAAACAATAACGTATTAGAACGAGCGCATTAATTATAAATAAACCCGTTATTTGCAGCTGTGCTACTGTCAGAGCTGCTGTTATAGAAAATTAATCAACACCTTCTGACCAATCAGAGTGGAGAATTCCACAGCACTTTGGTATAAACAGTAATAAATAAGCTTCACTGACTCTGTTACTAAGACAGACAGCACTGCTGTATACGTTCAAATACAAATAAAAATAAAATTTAAATAAAGTATTCCCAGAGAGCGCTTCCTGAAGGAAGAGGTTTTCCGTCTGTGGTATGGACAAGACTCCTGCATCAGCTGGCATGAACAAAGGTGGAGGCGTTTGCTTTTTAATCAACAACAGATGGCTCTCCGAAGTTAATGTGCTGTCCAAATCTTGGGCATAAAATTTGGAGCTTCTAATGACCACATGCAGCCATTTTCTTCCTGCATTTCTTCATAATTTAATGACTGCAGGCTAAAGAAATTGAAGTGCTATATTTCTGATGAGAAGAAGAACATTCTAAGGCAGAGCTACATGTTGGAGCATCACAGAACAGCAAGACCAATTCATTTGTTTTTGCTGTAGACTGAAGACATTTGGGTTTGAGATCAAAAGAAGAACATGAGAAGAGAGTTTAGAATTTCAGCTTTTATTTCCTGGTATTTATATGTAGACGTGTTCAATGACACAGAACACATTTTGTATGAAACCATCCAAGTTGTAGGTGAGCAAAAATATAGGAACATGTGACTGACAGGTGTTTCTTGTTACCCAGGTGTGACCTGTTAGATTCATTGTTTAAATAGTAAATAGCTCTGAATGTCTACTCTTGGTTTTAGGCTTCAGTTTCACCTGTGAAGACTGCACTGTAAAAAAGGATAAACCAACATGAAGATCAGAGAGCTGCCTATGGGAGAAAAGCAAGTTGAGCAGCATTTCATCTCCTGAAGAGGAGGCGGAAGAGAGAAACCCCCCAAAACAAACAACATCACAAAAGAAGAAACCAACAATTTGATGATGAGTTGCAGGCTTGGTGCAGTTATTGATTTTTGAAAGAACGGAAACAAGCAAGAAGACAAAAGAAAGAAAGAAAGAAAGAAAGAAAGAAAGAAAGAAAGAAAGAAGAAAGTAAGTAAGAAAGGATGGATGGATGGATGGAGTTTATTAAAGAAAGAAAGAAAGAAAGAAAGAAAAGGGGGAGGAAAGAAGGGATATAAGCAAGAAGACAACAAAAAAAACAGAAAGAAAGAAAGAAGTAAAGAAAGAAAGGAAGGAAGAAAGGAAGGAGTTTATTAAAGAAAGAAAGAAAGAAAGAAAAAAGAAAGAAGGCTCTCATATGGGAGTCGGCTCTCGAGGTTCATCTAAAAAAGCTGATTCAAAGGGTCGACTCTTTTGTGAACGAGTCGTCACTACTGCTCTGTTTAAAGTGTTTATTCATAGAGATTTTACACTTGCAACTTTCTGTGGTACAAACTTCTCTTACACACACACACACCCACACACACACACACACACACACACACACACCTGATGATATTCAGACAAATCAAGCTGAATCAGATGTGTTTGAGAAGAAAAAGCCCACTGTGTGCATCGCTGAGGCATTTCAGGGCTTTTTATGTAAAATGAGTCTGAATATGAGCTTCTGTCTGGGTTCCTGAATGAATTCTGCAAACTGAAGATTTAATCGTATGCAATTTTGTCCAATTAATTATCTCTTTGCTCAGTGGAACTACAACGTACAGAACTGAGCTGTTTCATCACACGCACCATTATAGTGATTAAATATGAACATTTGTTCTTAATGGACGTCATCACTACTGCGGATTTGCTTAATAAATATCAAAACTGTGACTTTTTTTTTTTTCAAAACATTTTTCCCACCACGTTTGACTAATCATTTATATCATGAACCACGGGTCACGAATCAACATGGAACTCAATAAATATTACACAGGTAATAGAAAAAACATTTTCCTTGATTAAAATCCAAAAATAATTGCCATCATTTATAAAAACCATCAAGCCTCTAATTTGGTGCTCGGATCCCGCCTGACTGCTCCGCTTGTTAAAATTCAGCTCTGACGTCCAGCCAATACGAGCTCCCTGAGTGATTGATGGCTCCAATTTACTTCCACCTAATGTCAGATATTAAACCCTGAATTATGTATATTATTCTCCTTCTGTAACGTGCAAGCAAAAACCGTAAAAGAAAAAAGGAAGAAAAACCAGAAACAATTCTTTTAGACCTCGGAAAGATCTTACACATGTTTCTTAATAAAAAAACAGCTCTGGACTTTAGAGGATATACAACACAGCACACTGAAAAATAATGAAATAAGAAAAGAAGGAAAACCAAGAAAAAAGGTAACAATAGAAGAGTAGAAAGAAAGAAAGAAAGAAAGAAAGAAAGAAAGAAAGAAAGAAAGAAAGAAAGAAAGAAAGGGGAAGACAACAGAAGAAGGAAAAAAGAATTAATGTGGTCACCTTGTCTGTACTTTCACGAAGAAGAAGAATGAGAAGAAGAAGAAGAAGGAGAAAAAGAAGGATGAGGAGGAGGAGAAGAAAAAGAACAAGAACAAGAACAAGAAGAACAAGAAGAAGAGGGAGAAAAAGAATAAGGAGGAGGAGATGAACAAGAAGACGAAGGAGGGGAGAAGAAGGAGGAGGAGAAGAAGAAGGAGAAGAGGAAGAAGAAGAAGGAGGAGAAAAAGTAGGAGGAGGAGAAGGAGAACAAGAATAAGAAGGAGGGGGAGTAGGAGAAGAAGAAGAAGAAGAAGAAGGAAAAAGAAGGAGAAGAAAAATAAGCAGGAGAATAAATAGAAGAAGAAGAAGAAGTAGAAGAAGAAGGAAGAGGAGGAGAAGAAGAAGAAAAAGAAGTAGAAGGAGGAGGAGGAAAATCAGAAGAAGGAGGAGGAGGAGGAGGAGGAGGAGGAGAAGAAGATGAAGAAGAAGGAGAAAAAGAAGGAGGAGGAGGAAGAAGAAGAGAAGAAGAAGGAGGAAGAGGGGGAGGAGGAGGAGAAGAAGAACTTTGCCTACCCTACACTAACTCTTCAGCAGTTATTAGGAGTATAATTGTAGAAATTCCAGTATCTGTGTGTTACTGATGTGTTTCCACATGAAGACATGATGTTTTTTCCTGGTTGCCAGTGAGAAAGCATCTTCCTGCACTCTGAAGTGTTCAGCTGTGTGTTTGGTTTGTGATTTCTCTCTCTGTCTTCATCACACACACACACACACACACACACACACACACACACACACACACACACACACACACACTAATCTGTTGTTCACACAGGAAGCTGATTGCGTGTCTTCAGCAGTGTTCCAAATCTGATTTTCTGGAGTCTGGTTGGAGTGAAAAGGAGGTCAGTTGAAGTTATCAGGTTTTCCTTCATGTCAGTTGTTCAGTGGTGTTTTTATCAGCCGCAGTTGAGTTTTACTTCAGCTTCATTTCTCCTCATTTAGTCCTGAATGGCTGCATGTGAAGATCACAATCATCTGCGCTTTATGAAACAAACAGATCAGCGGAGGCGGCAGTGAGAGCCGTGGGACATCTCGTTTGGGCTAAAGCCTGCGCCGTCCGCCTGCCAGGCACTTCACTATTTAATTACCTGGTCAGTGTGTTAGGCGGCACTCAGGAAAACCTCTCCAAAAAAATAAAACAAAACAAAACAAAAACATCACTGAGGAGAAGTGTGGGTTCACCTCCGAGTGGAAATCAATCATTCATTCAAATCACTGAAAGAAAGAAAAAAGAAGGAAAGAAAGAAAGAAATGAAGGAAGGAATGCCGGTGTGCGAGAATGACGGTGTGTGTGTGAACGCCGGTGTGTGTGAATGACGGTGTGCGAGAACACCGGTTTGTGTCCACCTCCCCACCTCCCGCTCGTCTGAGGATGAAGCTGAAAATGACAGAAAATGACTGAATGATAATACAAACAAGCAAATAAAATTCCATAGTTCCCTATGACAGAGACATTTTTTTTTAGCTTTCCAGAAGTTTTTTCGGTATTTTGTTAACGTCCTTCATCTTGATGCTGAACGCGATGTTGAGGATTTGAGAGAAGCTCTTCTGAGACAAAGCAATAAGGCATTTCTCATAATGAAGCTCGGCTCCTCATCATCCACGCTATCTTAAGCAGCAGTAATTAGCCGACGAGAGACGTCAAATCTCAGCGTTAATCCCCCTGAATCTCACGTTGATTATTTTATTCCTCTGTGTGCCGAGTGTCAGAGAGAAAGTCTCCGGTGTGACGAGGCTGCGTGTGAAAGCTGTGGAGTAAACGTGGAGAAAAACTGAAGGAAGAAGAAGATTGAGGAAGACAATTAAAAGAAGAAAGAAACGAAGAAATAAAGAAGGAGGAAACAAAGAAGAAAATGAAAGATGAAAAAAAACAACGAAAAAAAGAAAGAAAGGAAGGAAGGAAGAAAATGAAAGATGAAAAACAACGAAAAAAGAAAGAAAGGAAGGAAGGAAGACAATTAAAAGAAGAAACAAAGAAAAAAAATGAAGGACAGAAGGAAGGAAGACAATTAAAAGAAGAAAGAAAGAAAGAAAAAGAAAGAAAAAAGAAAGAAATGAATGAATATAACTAAAAGAAGAAAGAAAGAAAGGAAGGAAGGAGGAAGGAAAGAAAGGAAGGACGACTAAAAGAAGAAAGAAAAAAGAAAGAAAGAAAGAAGACAAAAAATAAGGAGGACGGAAAAAAGAAAGAAAGAAGACTAAAAGAATAAGGAGGAAGGAAAAAAGAAAGAAATAAAGAAAGAAATGAATATAACTAAAAGAAGAAAGAAAGGAAGGAAGGAAGGAAGGAAGGAAGGATGAACGAAAGAAAGGAAGGACGACTAAAAGAAGAAAGAAAGAAGACTAAAAGAATTAGGAGGAAGGAAAAAAGAAAGAAAGAAAGAAAGAAAGAAAGGAAGGAAGGAACGAACGAACGAAAGAAAGAAAAAAGGAGGCAACAAAGAAGAAAATGAAAGATGAAGGAAGATTAAACAAATGAAAAAGAAAGAAAGAAAGAAAGAAAGAAAGAAAGAAAGAAAGAAAGAAAGAAAGAAAGAAGACTTAAAGAATAAGGAGTTTAATTTGATTTATTCGGTCAGGTTTCACATCACAGTGATTCTGTTCGTTTTCACACACGTGCTGATTTATTAGTCAGTAATTGAGCGTTGTGCGTTTTGTTAAACCTTCGATTTTATTGCTTTTCCTGGAGTAAAAATAGAAACATTGCTCTGCTGCTCTTCCTGTCTGGAGTTGTTTTGGGGTTTTCTTTTGTCCCGGCGTCCCTGAGGATTTCGGTCCGAGTTTAACAGTCTGTTCAGCACATTTCAGCTCAGACTGCTTTTGGAACGAGGCCCGATATAGTGTTGAGTGTGTTGAGTGGAGTAAAAGATCTGCCAACGAGCCACTTGTAAACTGCTCGACCCACCTGCAAACCCACAATTCATGAATTAGCCTGTTTTATTTATTTTTTGTTTTGTTTTATCTATTAATGACATTTCAGTAAGAAAACCAAATCCACTGGTAACAGACTCACAAGTACACTGGTATTATTGAGTATTTGATTCTGCTCTAATAAACAGTGTCTTATGTCACTGAAAACAAAGCTTCTTGAAAATGCCTCGTGTTTTTGAATGACAGTGAAAATTTTTAAATATATTTTAAATATATTTTTTTAAAAACTTAACGTCAGACCATGAACCTGCGCATGCTCAAGAACACAACACTATACATTAAGAACCAGGGTGGTGGTGTAAACATAAAATAGACATAATAATAACAATTTACACTGATCATCCTGTTCAAAAGTTCACACACACATCCCCACCCCACCCCCCCCCCCCCCCCCGGCTCTTACTGCATCGTGTTGCCTTCTTGAGCATCAGTGAATGTTTGCACCTTTTGTAATAGTTTACGAGTGTACGGGTCCCTCAGTTGTCCTCAGTGTGAAAAGATGGAAAAGGGGTCAAATATGCAGAAGATTCTGCAAAAGCAAAGAATGTGAGGATTTTTCTGAAGAACAGCAGGCAGTTTAACTGCTCAGGACAAACAAGGGACTCATGAATAACCATCACAGAACATAAAAACAGGCGTCGATCATCCAGGTAACAACACAGAGTGTTAAGAATCAAGCGTGTGTAAACTTTTGAACTGGTTCATTTGTGTAAATTCAGTTATTATTGTGTCTTGTGGACGATATGTAAACATCTTTTATGTGAAATAGCAGTACAGTTTTTTGTTTTTTTTTAAATTAACATTTTGCAAATTCAGATACAGAATAGAGAGAGGTTGAAAATAAATCATGGCTGTTGTAAATGGGCCAAAAAAACCTGTAAAGTGTAAAGTATGTGGTCTTTAACATTCCCTGCCCACACACACTAAAGAATACTAAGTCCTTTTATCCTAATGTGTGTATTCAGTGAAAGAATCTCACCCACTGTAGCAGGTAGCAGATGGTTCGATCTCGGAGAGAAAACTGAATTATCGGCCTTTTACTGTATATAAATAATTCATACATTTTTAACTGATATTTCTGTTATGAAACAGATGACAATCCCAGACCTCCCTACCCGAATGCTCCCACTTAATACTCATGCCGATAAAGCAGGAAATTTAGATTATTAAACAGTAGAATTCTTAAAATTAGAAAACAAATCTGAAATATTATCTCAGTCACATTAGAGTAGAGCTGGGTGATCTGACAAAAATATCATATCATGATTCTTGAAGGCATTTTTACAATACTCGATATGTATCAGGATAAACCCTAGGTTATATATATTTAATACTGAAAAGGAGAAAGTCTGTAAAATAAAAAATAAAAAAACGTTAAAATGTTTAAACATTTTACAATTTTAATAATTAAATACAAAACACCAAATCAGCTTCCAGTCAGTTTGGAATTAAATTTGTTTTAAAGAAAAACATAAAAATATACCATGATATCCATGACATCACAGAAAAGTGTACTGTGGCATCATTTATCAAGATATCGATATTATATTGTCATATCGCCCAGCCCTTCATCACAAACTCCCACAGTATTTTTCAAAGCTGCGCACAAGCCGCCTCGAGTAAAAACTAATTGCTAGCCGCAGCATCTCTTTTCCCTCTCTCGAAATTAATGACAAGAAAAAAAAATGTTGTAAAACCTTACAAAAAGTTGTTAATGTTAAATAAACATTAAATGTTAAAATAAATCTCCTCACATATCAACGATTACAGACAGTAAGTATGGGATGTCGTGTCCATTGTAAGAAGTCCCCGTGAAAGAGCTGTTACTATAGCAACCATGATACATTGATATAAACCTTTCAAAGCTACTTTTATTTTCTAGAAAATTAATCGACACCTTCTGACCAATCAGAATCAAGAATTCAACAGCACTGTGGTATAAAGTGATAATAACTTCATAACTTCAGTAAGCGGCCATGGTTTCAACTTTGGTTGGTGTTGTGTGTAACTCTGGTGTCTCTTATATTCCAGGAAATATGGTACCTACGAAAAGAAGAACTCAAGATAACCAAAGTTACCATACACAACCGAGATTTGCTGTGATTCCTGGGCAAGCGGCCAGGCTTCTATTGATTTCTGCTTTAAGGCCTGTAGCTAAATTCCAACACAGATTAAAGTGAGGAAACTTCTACTCTTACAGAAGCACAGACTGCTCAATCAGACTTATCTCTTATCTCAGCGCTGGCTGTAAGTTCATTACTCTGAGGGAAAAAGTGGGCAGTGGCTTTTTACAGGAAGTGGATGCCATGTGGCCGTGCCCAAAGGGAAGGACAGAGATATTAGCATTCGCTGAGGTTAGTAATAAATCATTACATTGTTATTCCTACCCAGGGAGGCTCAGAGTGGTGTGGGCTTTTTACCCACAGAGACTTTGCTCTCATGTGAAATCGAGATTTTCACTTTCTTAGCTATAAAAAAAAAGAAATTTAGTGTGTCATCATTAGATGTGAAATAAATATTGTGGCACCCCAAAAATAAGTAATAATTAAATAAATAAATAAGCTAATGATACATGCGTAGAATATTTACATGGGAAAAAATGGATCTTAAAATATACATTTTGAATATGGGTGAATTTATTTAATATTACATATTATGAGATTATTATAAATATCTGCCAGCAGAATAAGATTATTTCCAGCTAGTAAAGAAAAAAAAATGTCTGGAAGTGTATTTCAAATAATATGGCTAGTTTATTACAATCGTATAAAAGGAAATAGTAGATATATTTGACTATATTAAATATATTTTCATTCGCTAAGATGTCATTTTTATGAGTAATTTTTTAATATAACACATTATCTTTAAAATAATAAAAAAAGTCACATTAGGACTGTACTGTAAATCTAAAGAAAAAAAAAAAGATGTGCACACGGAGTATTTCGATTTTAATTTAGCACAGTATTTTCTTAAACTGACACAAAAATGATCTGAATTTGAAATACAGTATTTATAACATGGCCAATAAAAATATAAATTTTTGATTGGCTGGCAGGCATCAGGAATTTTCTTATACTGTATGAGGACGCCTTGAATGTAGATTTGATCAAAAAGTCCTTAAAATTTTGATGAACACATAATACATTCAAGTAGTTAAAGTCAAGAGAACCTTGTTGCTAGGCAACTAGGAAACACGGACCATCAGAGAGTTGAGTTAAGAGCGCGTTGTGAGGATTTAATACCAAAAATTGTGCACACTGGTATTCAGACCTCGGGCGTAAAACAGAGGTGTGGTTCGGTTCTGAACGATTCCAGCGAGGAGCAATATTAAGTCCAGCTCCATGGTCTGACAGTCTGATTCATATTTTGGCTGTAAATTCACTCAAAATAACTGGGGAATTACATTTTTGGGCAACATTTAAAAAGCTGCATTTTATTCCCCAGGCTTAAAAGCAGGTATTCCTGTTCAGTCCCTCCAGGATTTTGCGATCTTGTTTTTGCAATATTTGGAGGACCTTGCAATTTTTCTTGCAAAAAAAAAAAAGTGCCAAAAAAAAAACTCCACACAGTGCATCGCAAATTTTGAGAAATGTCAAAATCAAACATTTTTGGCCGCAACAATCACAAAAAAAAAAAACCTCGAAATCCTCTATGGACTGATTAATGGTCTACTGTAGATGCTACTGAAAAACCCTGTCTCAATCACTTCCACAGCCTCAGAAGCATAAACTACACGCAGTTGATTTTAATAATCTAAAATTTTCATTTAATCGCGTGCGTAACCCGACTCTGAATACGAGAAACTTTGCCACTTGCTAATGGCTGAGGCTAATGATTTAGCTAGCTAGCATGCAACCTTGTAAACTAAAAGCATTGTGACAGTAGAAATTAGACGGAATCATCAAGAATATCGTAATTTTTCCTCAGATGTTTGGTAAAGACTTTTATCACTAAAATTATACCGTAATAACTCAAAGCAAACGCTGATTCAACATTTATGAGTTAATATGGAATCTTCTAGTAAACAAAACAAACATAAGCATTTGATGTATAAAGTTAGGTTAGCTACATACGCCTCTGGGTTTTGTTTTGTTTTTATTACTGATAAGTTAACACTAATAAAGCTAATAAAAAGCCTTCCAATGTTATGTAAAAGGGAGGAAGGGCTGGATGCATGTGCAGGGGAAAAAGTCACTTTATTAGGAACACAGTCAAATATAACGGAACGGGAGAAACGTGACACAAAAAACAAGTCGAAAACAAATAATAATCCACAAAAAGGTAAAGTAATAATCCAACGAAACAGGGCAATAATCAAAACGGGCATAAAAAGAGAACAAAATGAAACATGAAAGGAGGCGATGGTCTGTGATGAATGATCTAAGAGCTAAGGTCTATGATCTATAAGCGAGAGAGCGCGAGAAGGTAGCAGGCGTAACGCACATGCCAGAACTTACTCTAATACTCCGCATCTGAGTGAACAAAAGAAACGGTTTAAATACACAGAATTAAACAAGGACAAACACGAAACACCTTCAACTCATAATGAAACAATAAAAGGAAAACCAATGAATAAACAGGGGCGGAGACATCACAAACTAGAAACCAATAAACATACAGAGGCGGAGACATGACGTAAACCAAAACAACGGCACATGGCAAAGTAAACACACGAGAGTAGCGCGAAGCGTGGAATGCGGAAGTGTTCTCGCAGCGAACGACTCTGGGAGTCAGCCGCTCACTTAGCGAGCGACTTTGCGTGCGAGGGGTTCTCTAACAGAGCCCCCCCCAAAGGCGCTGCTCCCGAAGCGCTGAAAGTTCCAACCACTCTGGCGGACCTGGGCCCCTGGGCAGGATCCGAATGTCTGCCCCCCAGGACCCGAGGCTGGTAATGTCCAGTGTTCCTGAGCCAGAACAGAGCTTGTCTGGTTGCCTCTTCGGCCATGGACAAGAACTTGGCTTGGAACTTGGCTTGGAACTTAAAGCTGTGCTTGACCTGGTGCTTGACCTGGTGCTTGGCGTGGTGCTTGGCGTGGTGCTTGGCTTGGAGCTTGGAGCTGTGCTTGACCTGGTGCTTGACCTGGTGCTTGATTTGAAGCTTGACTTGGTGCCTAGCTTGGAGCCAGACTTGGAGACAGACTTGGAGACAGACTTGGGAACAGGACTGAGAACAGGACTGAGAACTGAACTGGGTACAGGACTGGAAACTAGGCTAGAAACAGAACCGGAAACAAAATCAAAAACCTGACTGGGAACAGAACCGGAAACAGAACTGGAAACAAAGCCAGAACCTGAACTGGAAAGTGGACTTGCAACAAAACTAGAAACTTGACTGAAAGCTAAACCAGAAACAGATCTGGAAATGAAATTAGAAACCTGACTGGGAACAGAGCTGGAAACAGAGCTGGAAACTAGACTATGGCCTGGACTGGAAACTGGACTTGGAACTGGACTGGAAGCTAAGCTAGAAACTGGACTGGACTCTGGACTGGATTCAGGACTGAAAACTAGATTGGATACAGGATTGGAAACTGGCCTTGAAACAAAACCGGAAACTGGACTGGAAACTGAGCTGGAAACGGGATTGGGAACAGGATTGGGGACAGAACTGGGGACAGAACTGGGGACAGAGCTAGCTGCATGGCTTTAAACTGGACTTGAAACAAAACCAGAAACTGGACTGAAAGTGAAACTAGAAGCCTGACTGGAAACGAAACTAGAAACAGAATTGGAAACAGGACTAGAAACTGGACTGGAGACAGAGGTGGAGACAGAGGTGGGAGCAGGACTGGGAGCCAAACTGGAAACTGGACTGGAGTTAGGGCTGGATTCTGGACTGGGACCTAGACTGGAAACAGGGCTGGAAACTAAACTAGATTCTGGACTGGATTCTGAACTGGATTCTGGGCTGAGAAAGGACTCTGGGTTTGAACTGAGGCATGGACTCGAACAGGACTCTGGATTAGGGTAGGGATCTGGACTGAGACATGGACTAGGATATGGGTCAGGACAGAAACCTGGATCTGGCCTTGGACATAGACTTGGACTAGGACATGAATTAGGGCTAAGACATGGACTAGGACTTGGAAAGGAGGTCATCCCGTGGACGTCAGACATGGACTTGGCTTGGGAGGAGGTCATCCCATGGACCTCAGACATGGACTTGGCTTCGGAGGAGGTCATCCCGTGGACCTCTGACATGGACTTGGCTTCGGAGGAGGTCATTCCGTGGACCTCTGACATGGACTTGGCTTCAGAGGAGGTCATCCTGTGGACCTCTGACATGAGCAGGACAGGAGTGGAGGTCTCCTCGTGAACCCCCGACAGGAACAGGACAGGAACAGAGGTCCTCTCGTGGACCTCCAGAGGGCGCTCTGCTGGGGAGACCTCCTGCTGGGTCTCCGGCTGGAGCTCAGGGTTGGAGGTTGCCACGTTAACCTCCAGGTGGCGCTCTGCTGGAGAGACCTCCTGCTGAGCCTCCTGCTGGAGCTCGGGGCTGGAGGTTGCCACGTTAACCTCCAGGGGCAGCTCCGCTGAGGAGACCTCCTGCTGGGCCTTCAGCTGGAGCTTGGGACTGGAAGTTGCCACGTTAACCTCCAGGTGGCGCTCCACTGAGGAGACCTCCTGCTGGGCCTCCGTCTGGAGCTCGGGGCTGGCTGGCCGGGTGCATCCCTTGGTTGCACACTCCTGGGTCCAGGGCTGAGAGGTGCAGGCCACCAGGTTTGCCCGCTCCCTCTCGTAGTGCTCCAGGAACGACTGGTCGGGGTCACCAGGCAGGCGCACATTGCCAAAGAGGGTGTTTAGGTCGGGATCGAATTCCGGGCGCCCGTATTCCTGGAGCAGGAGATCCACAAAACCCGAGACAGTGTTCATCTCCTGGTGTCCACTGTAGAGGTGGGCCTCCGCCCACCAGCGAGCCAAGCCGACCAAACGGGATTAGAGGAACCTCACCCATTGTTCCTCACTGGGTTTCGTATCCTCCAAACTCACAAAATATCCCTGGGCCTGTAATAAAAAATACTGGGGGTATCAGGAGACACCATCATAGGCAGTAGGAGGATGAAGATAGGCCAGAAAGGAAATTGAGTCCAGTGGAGGAATGAAAAATTTGGCATGGTTAGCCAAAATTTTCCCCGCTGCATCCATGTTGGGAGGAGTATTCTGTTATGTAAACATGGGGGAAGGCAGGATGCATGCGCAGGGAAAAAAGTCATTTTATTAGGAACACAGTCAAATATAACGGAACGGGAGAAACGTGAAACGAAAAACAAGTCGAAAACAAATAATAATCCACAAAAAGGTAAAGTAATAATCCAACGAAACAGGGTAATAATCCAAACGGGCATAAATCCAGGAAGAGAACAAAATGAAACATGAAAGGAGGCAATGGTCTATGATGAATGATCTAAGAGCTAAGGTCTATGGTCTATAAGCGAGAGAGCGCGAGAAGGTAGCAGGCGTAACGCACATGCCGGAACTTACTCTAATACTCCGCGTCTGAGTGAACAAAAGAAACGGTTTAAATACACAGAATTAAACAAGGACAAACACAAAACACCTGCAACTCATAATGAAACAATAAAAGGAAAACCAATGAATAAACAGGAGCGGAGACATGACAAACTAGGAACCAATAAACATACAGAGGTGGAGACATGACGTAAACCAAAACAACAGCACATGGCAAAGTAAACACACGAGAGTTCATGAATGCATAGTCCAGCGGGTTTTTGTGAATGGAGTGTGGAATGCGGAAGTGTTCGCGCAGCGAAGACTCTGGGAGTCAGCCGCTCGTTTAGCGAGCGACTTCGCGTGCGAGGGGTTCTCTAACATCCAAGTACATTATTTTGTATTTTTTGATAATCTAACTCTGCACTCCGCCACCCCCAGATATCATTAGCTTGTTGCTTGTTACGTCTCAAAAAGTGTTAATTAGGCTCTTTATAGTTGTTATTACGCAAACAGGTTTCACGGAACATTTAACGTTACTATAAACAGATAAAAAGTATGATGTGTTGTTCTTTAATAACTAAAAAAAAAAAAAGGTCATCGTTAGCAAACAGCTGTGGTATAAGAGGAATAAAACACTCCAGGACATGCTGTTAATCAAATAAAATAATCAACTTTGGGGCCGTAATAGTAACTCTGCTTCATCACACCACCCTGTCGTTGATTATTTTCATATAACAGCACGACACGCAGTGTTTTATTCCTTTCATAATCAAAATAATATCAAATGTTTGCATTACTGAATGTAATGTAAATATTCTCTGATAGCTTTGTAAGTACCTCTAACCTCTTTTGTATCCTCTAAACAGTTTTTAGATCCTCTCAGTTGTAATATTTGGATATAAAAATGTTCAGCGGCTTCTTCCTGAACTGTAAAACATTCTTCATAACCTTTAGCTGCCTGTAGAATATTCCGCAGTATGTCGTACAGCAGATAATCGGCACATGTCTGATTCTGACTGAGTTTAATGGCGCCGTGGGCGAGAGGATGACAGCTCCAATATTCGGCCAAACCTCTGGAGAATATAATCGGTTTGTCCTCGAATGTGACAAACAGGGACAAGGCCATGTATTATCTCCAAGGTCGACCTGATTCCAGCACTGAAAAGAAGTGTCTTACCAAAGGAGCCTTTCTGTAGCTTATCACTCCATGAACACACTCATTTAGACAAAGGCCACAAGAACAGACCCAAATTTTGTTCTCTCTGTGCCGCAGCAGAGATAAATTCAATAATTACGCCGTGCCGACTGCACAATATCGCCACTCTGACAACAATAGTGCTTTCTTTCTCACATTCTCAGAAACACAGGAGGTGGCTCGCTGTTGGCGGGAGACAGGAATGATTTTTTTTGTCATTTTTTATCACACAATGAAATTAAGGGGCAAAGGTTAAATGCATTTTTCTCCCCTGGTAATATCTTAATTTCACAGTTAAAAGGGTTTCACATGCTCATAAAAGCTTACAAAGGAAGAAAATTAACACAGAAACATGAACCTGGTATTTTTTTAAACACATAATAAAGTGGTTCATCTATTTCTATATCTGCATCTTCAGAGAGGGTTTGTTTTGTTGCTTTGTTTTGTTTTTGAGGAACTCCAAGCTCCTGTGTTTAGTCCTAATCTGAAACACAACTTCTGCTGAAATGCTCATGATATTTGATTCTGGATATTTCGAGTATCAAATATTTAGATTACCATCTCTAATCTCTAAAACACTACAGCCGTTTATGATCCAACCAGTAAAATATTTTCAAATGAAGACAAGTGTTTTATTTGTAATTGTGTCAGAATAATAATGGGATGGACGGATGGATGGATGGATGGATGGATGGATAATTGTATTCATCCCAGAGGGAAATTCACCTATAACAGCAGCACTGACAGTTAAAAGTATACGAAAAGTAATTTAACGTCATATATGTTAAATGTTTAATATCATATATGTTAAATTATAATTGATATATAATATGAAGCTGCCATCAGAAAGTATCATTCATTTCATCAAAATTCATTTTGAATAATTAATCCACATTTGGAGTAACATGGCTGGAAACCAGAGTCACGTCCAGTTTATCCACTACCATATCCATCCATTCATTTTCCCTACACAGGGTCATAGGGGAACCTGAAGCCTATCCCAGGGAACTTGGGGCACAAGGCGGGGGACACCCTGGATGGGGTGCCAAGCCATTGCAGGGCAAAATTGCACACCAACGTTCACACATGACGAACAATTTGGAAATGCCAATCAGCCTACAATGCATGTGTTTCGGGAGGAAACCAGAGTACCTGGAGGAAACCTCCAAAGCATGGGGAGAACATGCAAACTCTGCGCACTCTTCAAAAGAATGTAATGGTTCTAAACATGTCCTCGTTCCTCTTTTCTTCTTGTCTCAAATTACTCATATTTTATTTAACCATCATCCACAGCAACAGGGTTGACCACACCCATATCTTAGATAAGGAACTCTATTGATTCTCATAAACGTTTTGTGAAGAGATGTTTAGAAAAAAACCTTTGCTAGAACTCTTTTTTGGAATATAGTTCCATGTGATTGCGTTACAGCTTGGGTTATGGTCATGTTCTTCCTCTTTCCGTGTGGGTTTCCTCTGGGTTCTCTGGTTTCCTCCAACTTTAAAAAACCTACTGGTAGGTGGATAGGCTACGCTAAATTGCCCTTTGATGTGACTTTGTGTATATATACAGTGGGTATAGAAAAGAATCAACCCCCTTTAAAATAATCACATTTTGTTGCTTTTCAGCCTGAAATGAAGATGGACACAGTTTTTGTTTTATCCAGCTGTATTTACTCTGTGCAACTTATAACATCCAAGTGAAAGATATAACACCAATATGTCAGAATTTTTTTTTTTTAAATAAAAAAACAGAATCACTGAGTTGGAAAAAGGATCATCCCCCTCCTAAAAATGACTTGTAAACTCAATCAGGTGTAGCTAATCACCTTCTCAATGGCACACAAAGCCATTTGACTTTCAATTGTGATCAGCTGTGGTCATTTTGATTAGCTCAGCATGAAAAGAGCTTTCCTGGAGCATTTTGTAGTGCAACTGAAGCAAACATTCAACTATGGGTGGCAAGGCGCTGTCAAAAGATCTCCAGGATAAAGTTGTGGACAGGCACAAGTTAGGAGATGGATACAAAAAAAATTCAAAGGCTTCATCAATGCCTGGAAGCACAGTGAAGTCTATTATTAAGAAGTGGAAGGTATTTGGTACAACACAGACCCTCCCTGGATGAAAGAGCCAGGAGAAAACTGGTCAGAGAGGCTACCAAGAGCTACCAACTCTGAAGCAGTTGCAGGAATTTATGACAAAGAGTGGTCATTGTGTGCATGTGATAACAATATCACAAATTCTCCACAAATTTGGCTTGTATGGGAGAGTTGCAAGAAAAAAGCCACCCACGACAGATTGAAGGAGAAAAAGGTGAATGTCCTTGCATGGCCTAGTCAAGGCCCAGACTTAAACCCCACTGAAAATCTGTGGAATGACTTGAAGACTGCAGTCCACAAACAATCACCATCAAATTTAACTGAACTTGAGCAGTTCTGCAAAGAAGAGTGGGCAAATATTGCAAAGTCTAGATGTGCAAAGTTAGTAGAGACATATCCCAGCAGACTAAAGGCTGTAATTAAAAAATTAAGGCAAATTAAAGCAAGGGGGTGATCCTTTTTCCAACTCAGTGATTCTGTTTTTTAACTTTTTAAAATGTTTTTCCTGACATGTTGGTGTTATATCTTTCACTTGGATGTTATAAGTTGCACTGAGTAAATACAGCTGGATAAAACAAAAACTGTGTCTGTCTTCATTTCAGGCTGAAAAGCAACAAAATGTGATTATATTAAAGGGGGGTGATTCTTTTCTATACTTACTGAATGATGCCCTGCAATGAACCGGTGTCGTATCCAGGTGTATTCCCACCCAGAGTTCCAGGGATAGGCTCCGGATCCAAGCGGATAAATATACGTACTGAAAATAAAGTCTTAAGAATGCATGTTGTTCTCCCATGAAGTGGAACCGCGTAACTGATTCACCTGCTATTTCCAGATTGTTCCACCAATGAAGGAATCTAGAGTTCTGTAATGTGGTGAGATCTTCAATGTGTGTGTGTGTGTGTGTGTGTGGGTGTGTGTGTAAAATATTAATGATAGCACGTCATCTACAGCTCTTTGATGGATTGTGCACTGACCAGAATATGAAAAAGATCTCAACTTATTTTCCTAAATCGCTAGATAAAACTGCAGCGCCTCCTTTTCTTGCACCGGTTTTGTCCTCGTCCCCGTCACCACGACGACGGCCACCCTCGACTCCCGGTGAAGCGCAGCAAGGAGCTCTGTAATCACTGATGGACTGATGTCATGGTAACGGCACTGCTAATGGTTGCCACAGATTCGAGCTGCAGGGAGTCGGTACTGTGATGCTCGACCGCTGACCATCGCTGTCCTCCATGAAGCCTCCTCTGAAAAACAGCCATGAGCTTCACCTGATCCGGGGTCAGACATCGACGCTACTGCTCCAGCGCTCATTATTTACTCTGAATGATTTCGGCTCTGTGAATCTCCTGTGTGGGTTTTGGACTTGTTGATTTCCAGCAGCTCCTTCGCTGAGTGTGAAAAACACTGACTTTCTCTGAGTTCCCCTGAAAATCCCCTCATGTTTTATGACATGAGCTTTTTCAGAAAGTCAATATTCAGCACTGGGCAAGGGAAAGATAATAAATTCTTAAACGCACCTCGCTACTTTCTTTTTTAATATACGTTTCTCAAACACACAGACTGAATCCCAAATAGCTTCTTATTACCTATAAATGATCACTACATCGGCTATCAACCCTCCATAGTGCACTAGATTCCCAGTGGAAGACTTTTTCAGAAAAATAGCAAACATTAGAAATGGCTAACTTACATATAATAATAAGCAATCTTAATATTTATTTCACTTTTATTTTTTCAGAGCCATTTTTACATCAAGTGACACATGGGTCATTTACAGTGGTGCTTGAAAGTTTGTGAACCCTTTTGAATTTTCTACATTTCTGCATAAATATGACCTAAAACATCATCAGATTTTCACACAAGTCCTAAAAGTAGATAAGTAGACAAAAATATTATACTTGGTCATTTATTTATTGAGGAAAATGATCCAATATTACACATCTGTGAGGGCAAAAGTATGTGAACGTTAGCGGTAGCTGTTGATCAGTCCTGCACATCGGCTTGGAGGAACTTTAGCCCGTTCCTCAGTACAGAACAGCTTCAACTCTGGGATGCTGGTGGGTTTCCTCACATGATCTGCTTGCTTCAGGTTCTTCCACAACATTTCTATTGGATTAAGGTCAGGACATTGACTTGACCATTCCATTAACTTTATTCTTCTTTAACCATTCTTTAATAGAACGACTTGTGTGCTTAGGGTCGTTGTCTTGCTGCATGAGCCACTTTCTCTTCAGATTCAGTTCACAGACAGATGTCCTGACATTTTCCTTTAGAATTCGCTGGTATAATTCAGAATTCATTGTTCCATTAATGATGGCAAGTCATCCTGGCCCAGATGCAGCAAAACAGGCCCAAACCATGATACTACCATCACCATGTTTCACAGATGGAATAAGGTTCTTATGCTGGAATGCAGTGTTCTCCTTTCTCCAAACATAACTCTTCTCCTTTAAAATAAGAAAGTTCTATTTTGGTCTCATCCGTCCACAAAACATTTCCAATAGCCTTCTGGCTTGTCCATGTGATCCTTAGCAAATGCAGACAGGCAGCAATGTTCTTTCTGGAAAGCAGTGGCTTTCTCCTTGCAACCCTGCCATGCACACCGTTGTTGTTCAGTGTTCGCCTGCTGGCGGACTCATGAACATTAACATTAGCCAACATGAGAGAGGCCTTTAGTTGCTTAGAAGTTACCTTGCGTTCCTTTGTGACCTCATGGACTATTACACATCTTGCTCTTGGAGTGATCTTTGTTGGTCTCCACTCCTGAGGAAGGTAACAATGGTCTTGAATTTCCTCCATTTGTACACACTCTGTGTGAAAATCTGATGATGTTTTAGGTCATATTTATGCAGAAATATAGAAAATTCTAAAGGGTTCACAAACTTTCAAGCAAAACTGCAGCTAAAAAAGTTTAGAAGGACTTACATTAAGTGACTAAATATTAAAATACATATTCTTCTTTTCACTGATTAAAACAATGATGCAAAGTGAGACCCTGATACTGAATCCCACCATTTACACCATTTCACAGAAATTTTTACTAAAAACTTGCTAGTGACCTTGACTGCTGGTTTACACAACAGTTAGCCTCATGTTAACTAAATTATTAACAATCCTAATGTCATCCATAACCTCGTCCGTTGGAGAAATTTCTCGAAATTCAGTCGGTACGTACGGTTTAAAGAAAAAAAAAATTCAGTTGTTCGAGTTTGATAAGAATGAGCTATAATGACGTGAAGTCTAAATGCGAACTAATATAGCAAACGATTTTCCACATAAGTGCAAGGATTTTCTTTTTGAAAATTTCTTTTTATTTATTAATGCCGCAAATAAAATAAAAAAACATTTTAAAAAACTTTCTTATTGACTTTAGTCGAACAGAACGGAGTCGTATTCACCAGTTTATAATCTGACATGCACGATGTTTCGATGAGCCCCAGAAGTGCAGCATTGTTTACAGGCTTATAAACTAACAGCCTGAAGCTTGACAAGTGCTTGGTTTTAATTACATGATAGGATAACATTAGCTAGATTGTTAATGAACCCGGCTAGATATTAAAACTCAAATATTGCATGCTAATGAGGTGATTAGTTATGTAACGTAGCTGGCAACATTAGTGCAATCTTCATGTCAGCGTAATTGCACTTGGAAGCATTGAATTATAGTGTCAGGACGTGCTAATTCGAGGATGTTCACCAAGGTGCAAACTGACCCTTTGTTATTTACAACAGTTTAAAATGACATGTTTAGGGAGACTTTAAAATATCGTGAAAATGTCCCTTCCTTCATTTTTCCTCTGCAGACAGAAATGACCCAATCAGTGACCCCATGGGAAGAGGGCTGGTGGGGCATCGAATTTGCTGCACCGCTAAAAATAGCCTTCTAAAAATAGAAAGACTCGATACGAAAACGAAAATCTTTTGTAATGTACCTGTGTTTTCTTGAGGGCACGAAATAGCACAAGGTTTAGTCACACATCGTAAAACGCAGTGGCACTGAGCCAGTTATTTGACACTTTATCCATAAAGATGTATAAAAAAACAAGAGCGCAGTGAAGCGAAGAGGAAAAAAGGAGGGGAATAAAACACGTCCAATATGATGAATTGTGCATCCGTAATCAGTACATTTCCTGCATGGCTGCTTGCACAGCATACTGTTTATTCTTTAATTCTCATCTTTATATCTCCTCACCTCACGCTCCTGTCTACAAGTAAACACAGACATGCAGACAGACAGCCGTGACACAGCAGACGAGGATTAGTCGCTCAGTTTATGCTTTTTATTATGATGTGAAATGGGAAGATTTTTATTTTAATGGGACAAACATACGCTGCAATACCAAAACGACTACAGGTATTAAACTGTAACGATTTTATTTCTACAGGGCTTGAACAGTAGACGTAGTTACATGTACATTTAGATACCTAACGAACAAACCAGACACGACAGTGGAGACGTAATGAAAGATTTGCTGAGATGACACCCTGAAGAAACCTTGAGAGGAACCAGACTCTAAAGGGAACTGTGTGACATCAGATTATAAATCATTGCCACTAAATTAATTCTGTTGCCCTCAGAAATCACGTGATTAGTTACATGGAGTCGACCTGTCTGTCACGTGTCACGTTCTCTACTCTCTCTCCCCTGGAAAATCACAGTGACATTAGCCAATCATGGGCATCTGTGATTTCTAGAATGCGGAAGACGGCAGCCAGTGTGTCTGGTTTGGAGGAAGGATATATTAACCACCATATACTGTGGGGGAAAAAAGTATTTGATCCCCTGCTGATTTTGTACGTTTGCCCACTGACAAAGAAATGATCAGTCTATGATTTTAATGGTAGGTGTATTTTAACAGTGAGAGACAGAATAACAACAAAAAAATCCAGAAAAATGCATTTCAAAAAAGATATAAATTGATTTGCATTTTAATGAGGGAAATAAGTATTTGACTCCTTCGACTTAGTACTTGGTGGCAAAACCTTGTTGGCAATCACAGAGGTCAGATGTTTCTTGTAGTTGGCCACCAGGTTTGCACACATCTCAGGAGGGATTTTGTCCCACTCCTCTTTGCAAATCCCCTCCAAGTCATTAAGGTCATTTTCAATGCCCTGGCTGAGGGAAGGAGGTTCTCACCCAAGATTTGACGGTACATGGCCCCGTCCATCATCCCTTTGATGTGGTGCAGTTGTCCTGTCCCCTTAGCAGAAAAACACCCCCAAAGCATAATGTTCCCACTTCCATGTTTGACGGTGGGGATGGTGTTATGACTTGGGGTCATAGGCAGCATTCCTCCTCCTCCAAACACGGCGAGTTGAGTTGATGCCAGAGAGATCTGACCACACCTGACCACAACACTTTCACCCAGTCCTCCTCTGAATCATTCAGGCAAACTTCAGACGGGCCTGTACATGTGCTTTCTTGAGCAGGGGGACCTTGCGGGCGCTGCAGGATTTCAGTCCTTCACGGCGTAGTGTGTTACCAATTGTTTTCTTGGTGACTATGGTCCCAGCTGCCTTGAGATCATTAACAAGATCCTCCCGTGTAGTTCTGGGCTGATTCCTCACCGTTCTCATGATCATTGAAACTCCACGAGGTGAGATCTTGCATGGAGCCCCAGACTGAGGGAGACTGACAGTTTCTTCCATTTGCGAATAATCGCACCAACTGTTGTCACCTTCTCACCAAGCTGCTTGGCGATGGTCTTGTAGCCCATTCCAGCCTTGTTTAGGTCTACAATCTTGCCCCTGATATCCTTGGACAGCTCTTTGGTCTTGGCCATGGTGGAGAGTTTGGAATCTGATTGATTGATTGCTTCTGTGGACAGGTGTCTTTTTACAGGTAACAAACTGAGATTAGGAGCACTCCCTTTAAGAGAGTGCTCCTAATCTCAGCTCATTACCTGTGTAAAAGACACCTGGGAGCCAGAAATCTTGTTGATTGATAGGGGATCAAATACTTATTTCCCTCATTAAAATGCAAATCAATTTATAACTTTTTTGAAATGCGTTTTTCTGGATTTTTTTGGTGTTATTCTGTCTTTCACTGTTAAAATACACCTACCATTAAAATTATAGACTGATCATTTCTTTGTCAGTGGGCAAACGAACAAAATCAGCAGGGGATCAAATACTTTTTTCCCCCACTGTATATAGATTTTTATTTGATGACGTCTACATTATCAAGTCAGTACAAAAAACATTTTAGATTCCCAAACATTAGTTTTCTAGCACAGAATTAAAATGTCACAAAAAAAATGTTTGTATGTCATTAAAGAAAGCAGCATATTACGTAAGAGACACTTTTCAGACAAAAAACACAGTGAAGGCTGCTGGGTTTTGCTGCAAAAATAAGAAGCGAGTGCGAAAGTCAAAGTCTCCAGACGAACTGTGGCTGGTTCTTCAAGATGCTCAATAAAACTTACCAGCTCATTTCCTTATAAAACTGCACTAATTGTACCGGAGACTACTATTTTTATTTTTATTTTTATTTTTATTTTTTTTTTGTCACACCAAATATTGACTTTGTTTCATTTACTACTGTTTACTGCTCTTTACGGTATTTTTTTACCAATGGCATCATTGGCACCAACCAACAAATCTAGTCCTTCTTGTTACTAATGTTAACCTTAAAATCTACTTCAAACAGGTTGGAAGCTGTTAATGAAAAACTATTTTGGACATTTGACCCTGCTGTGACCTTAACCCTGTTTGGTTGCATTTCAAAATCTAATCAGTTCATCTGCTGGTTACAATGATCATCCCAAATCAATCCTACAAACATTCAACCACTCGTTCTTGAGATAATGAGAATCTCAGACGGATGGACGGACAACTTGATACCATTAGTAGTGGAGGTTCTCTGCCTAGAGGAGACCATCCACAAAAAGTCAGTGACCATGTAAAGAGTAGCTTAGTCAGAGAATTATAAGTAATCAGAGGAGATAAATTGGTGAATCAGACCAAAGAACATACGCCATCAAGGGAAAAAAACAGCTGTTTTTAATCATTCTTCGCTGGATACTTTCTGGATAAGTCCAGAGCAATGAGACTAACGATGGCTCATGAGATACCTTATATAAAAAAAAAAATCAGATCACTGATGCCTGTATATCTGTACACGCCATCCTTAGTGTGCAAACTGAAGCATAAGCATCTGCGTGTTGGCAAAGCAGGTTGGAAAGTCATAGAGAAATGAAATGTTGTCATAGTGATGTGCTATGAATATGATTTCCATATCAAAGGGCCTTCACACTAATAGCACCATGCCAACTCTCCAAAGCAAACTTGGTAAACACCAGCACAGTACTGGAGTTGTAATTACACTCTCAGAAAAAAAAGAGAGAGAGAGAGAGAGAGAAACTTTCCTGCCTGTTAAAGAAAATATGGAGAAATTCAGGAGTATTACAGAACCAATTACGTGTGAAGTAGATTATATAGCGTACGCTATCGATACAGTGTGTAAGCCTCAATTACGACCGCTAATATAACGAATTTACTCTCTGACTTCCTAAGTAACTGAATTAGATTGGGTTTGTCTCTCATCAAAGTTAATGAGATCGCAAAAGATGGCACTAACAATCAAAAAAGACTGTTAGCACGCTACGCTGCGTTTGTGCCGGCCTTGAGGTCCGTTCTAACCTGTCTCTGTCATCTCAATATCTGCACATAAATTTCCCGCGCATGCATTCGGTGTCAAATTA
Source organism: Cranoglanis bouderius (assembly GCA_023630585.1). NCBI lineage: Eukaryota > Metazoa > Chordata > Actinopteri > Siluriformes > Cranoglanididae > Cranoglanis > Cranoglanis bouderius. The sequence continues at coordinate 6,437,370 of CM042539.1, forward strand.
ACTGTCAAAAAAATGAAGGCCAGGAGGAAAAGATATTACCAGTGGTTAGAAACGTGACATGACCTGAGATGAAGTTAATCACGTGTGACAGAGGGGGAGGGGGGGAACGAGGACAAGCTTTTAAACAGCAGGTCTTTCATTTTTTAATTATTTATTTGTTTGTTGCTTGTTAGTTGTCTAACAAAGTTTCCTAACAAAATTTGGTGGGGAAGTGCAGAATCTTGCTCACTACTCAGGCACGGTCACCTCCAAAAGTATTGGAACAGCAAGGCCAATGGGGTTTTTTTTACTTTTGGCTATACATTGAAGACATTTGGGTTTGAGCTCAAAAGTTGAATAGATCAGAATTTCATTTCCTCATATTTACATCTAGATGTGTTAAACAACTTAGAACATGACACATTTGATGGCAGACCACCCAATTTTTAGGTGAGCAAATGTATAGGAACAGATAGTCTTAAAGTAAATTAAAGAAAAAGGTGGATTGTGATACCTTCACCCCTGCCATGTGAAGGTTGCTGGTGATGTCACTAAATGTTGTTTTGGGGTTTTTCTTCACAGCTCTCACAATTTTTCTGTCATCAGCTGCTGTTGTTTTCCTTGGCTGACCTGCTCCATGTCTGGTTGTTAGTACACCAGTAATTTCTTTTTTTTCCAAGACATTTGAAATTGTTGTATTAGCCCAATGCCCAATGTAAGTGCAATGGCTCTGATGGATTTTCCATCTTTTCTCAGCTTCAAAACAGCTTGATTTTCTCCCATAGACAGCTCTCTGATCTTCATGTTGGTTTATCCTTTTTTAACAACAAATGCAGTCTTCACGGGCGAAACTTAGGGTTCAACCAAGAGTAGACATTCAGAGCTATTAACTGTTTAAATAATCAGTTTAACAGGACACACCTGGACAGCAAGAAACACCTGTCACTCACATGTTCCAATATTTTTGATCACTTGAAGAAAAAAAAGGTGGTTTCAAACAACAGGTACCGTGTTCTAAGCTGTTTAAATGGTAAATGATCTGCACTTATATAGTGCCTTTTAACCTTATCGATTCTACAAAGCGCTTTACACTGTTTCTCATTCACCCATTCACATATACACACACACACAGACACACACATGCAAGGCCCTAGCCTGCCATCGGGAGCAACTTGGGGTTCAGTGTCTTGCCCAAGGACACTTCAGCATGTGTAGGCGTGCGGGCCGGGAACCGAACAGCCAACCCCAAACATCTAGATGTAAATATGAGGAAATGAAAGCTGAAAATCTGATCAATCATCTCATATTCATCTTATGATCTCAAACCCAAATGTATTCATTGTATAGCAAAAACAATAGAATTGGCCTTGCTGTTCCAATACTTTTGGAGGGGACTGTGAGATGGCTCATGGTCGTACTGCTTTACAAAGAATGTAGATGAATGCAGATTCAGACTAGGAGCTCTTTGCATAAAATATGTTAATTTGCATAAAGCATGGTTAATTTGCATAGAAAGTGCTTTTCTTGCCATTTGCAAACGTGAGCTTGGGTTCTTTTTATTCTTTACATCACAAAGTAGGTGTTTACATTTGTGTATTCGGAAACGTTTGCTTCTCAATAGTGACCCAAAATACATTCCAGTGCAAAAGTTTGCACACCCTTAAGATATAATGAAGAAGACAATATATTGTGTTCAATTTCACAGTTGTTTCATCAATATCAAAAGTTATAAAAGGTTTAAATAATTGTGTATGTGAATAGGTTAACAATAAAGGAACAAATAAATATTGTCTTATAATTTATGCCTTGTTTTATCTGTTAAATCTGTGACCCAGATGTCATACACTGCCATCTTCCTTTTCAGCCTATTTTTTCTGGGGTGTTTTTTTTTGGATTGCTGAATGCAATTGTGAATACGTCCATATTTCATTACTAAGATTTTGAAATTCTTGTAATTTCTTGTAAGTTGTAATATAGTCTTAAACATCATGGGTTTGATTACGACTGATGAAAATGCATACTTTTAGAGAATTCTACTGTTCAGTACTGTGAGCTAATCTGGGATGGAAAAACATGTTTTTATCTAAAATGTATTTCATTTTGAATCTGCAAAACCTCATAAGCATTACGGTTCACAAGAAACGACATTAAAAATGACATTACCGAACAACATTACAGCGTGAATTTGTTATTTCCATCCAGCAGCTTTGTGCATGCCTGATGACCTGGCCAGAAGTCGATTATTCTCCATCAACACTGGCCTTGAGGAACATTCATAAAGTCCATCTGTTAAATTAGCACTGCTTCACAAAAAAAAAAAAAAAAAAAAAAAAAAAGATCGCCTGTTCTCGGCTATTAATCTTCGAACACATGGCAATTTTCTAGCATGCTGCCTTGTTAAAAAGAAGAAAGAAAAAAAAAGAAGAAAAGAAAAAAACAACAACAACAATCTCAGAATAAGCACGAGCGCGATGGCGTGGAAGACAATCAAGAGAAATGCCTTTTGGCAGCTCACTCCGCTGTACCAGAAGCTCCAGTGACAATTACCCAAAACACAATCTGACTCAATCTCCTGATGGAAAGCACACCAGAGGAAGCACCGCCCTGTGAGAAAGTGTCTTTGAGGAAAGCTGGCTTTACATCGTGTAATTTTTCAGCCCGAAATCACACCTCATAAAAGAATTTCTCGGTTTGAGATTGGCGCTCGTAGTACGTACGATGTGATAACGGTATTTAGCGCCATTGTGTTCTGTCAACGTGTGAAATTTCAAGTGTGAGATTTTATGGAACAGCTACGGAAACTATAGCGGTAATGCAGAAACGTAAACAAAGCATCAATCTAACGGCTCGTTTTCTGCACGAGCCGCTCTCCGTATCACGCTGATCGATGACGTAAACAGAACGTAGCTTTTTTTTAAAAAATCACAGGTCTATCGTTAGAAGATCTTCATATAACCGTATAATCTGACATGAAGAAGTAAAGAATAAAACATGACGTGGTGGTGTGATGAAGCGGAGTTACTGCTACCTCCCAGAAGTTGATTATTTTTACTATAACAACACATCCTGCAGTGTTTTATTCCTCCTGCACCAACAATTACAATGTTTATTTAGTAAAGAATGACACGTCATGATATTTATCTGTTTATAGCAGGGCTGGGCGACATGACAAAAATATCATATCACGGACATTTCTACGATACACGATGCATATCACGATATATAAATTAGCTAACAAACTGTCTGCAAAATGATAGTAAAATAAACAAACAACTGCTAAACTGAGTTTGATGATAATTTTCTTTAATGTCTACAAAGGCAAAGAAAATTAAGTAAAAAAAATTTTTGCGTCAAATCAACACCATCCATTCAGTACCAATTAATTTGCAATTATTAAAAATGTAAAAAAATAAATAAAAATACATCACCATACCAACGATATCTCAGAAAAGTGTATCGCATAATCATTTATCGTGATATCGATATTATATCAATATATCACCCAGCCCTAGTTTATAGTTACTTTTATTTGTTTATAGTTACTTAATGCCCAGATAAATAAATGCCTTAACATTCACTTCACTTCACTTCACCATTCACAACACTTCACCATATCAATGATTATACGTTTATTGTATACACATTTGTTATCAGGTTTAGATTATGTGGTACAAGTCCCTGGACCACGAGTGCCACAAGAATGAGCGCCATGGGATGAAACATGTTATCACACAGTCTGAGATTTTATTAGGCTCCTGTCGTACAGTGCGATGAGTAATAATCTTAAAAGGCTGCTGAAACCAGCTTACCTCTAACAATCCCTGGTTGACCTTTGACCTGTACAGTCATTCACTTCAGCCACTGAACTCCCACCCAAGCAAGTATTTGACTCCATTCCAGCCCTGACACCAACATCAATTAATCTCTTTTAGCTGAAAGAGCTGCAGGGTGAACGTCCACGCGTTCAGTACAATAACCGTGTGAGAAAAGGGCAGAGCTTCTTAATATTAATGCACCACAAGTACAAGGGCTCGTGATGGAATGGAGTCATGGGTGAGACACTCCTGTGAGTCAACAACGTCAAGAGATATTTACATGGCAGCAAACATGACCAGACATTGTAGTAATGTTCCAGCTAAAAATTTCACTGCAAGAATTATACACTTTCTGTGTGTGTCAAAAAAAAAAAAAGAACTTAAACTTGAACTAGTGATGAACTACCAAAACAGAGACTTGGATGTGTTAGCAGCATTTGGTGGAGAATTCATGGATATTCTGGTGCGGTGATAAACTGTGCATGTCTCATGTGCTCACAGATGTTCTACTTTGTCACTTTCATAGAACCATCGAGTGTACAGTACATCTTTTGTACATTTAGTGTGTATCTTTTACCATGAAGGTCCATGTAGTATCTTTATTTAGCTTAAATTATTTTAAGGTTTAATTTCTGAAATATGGTTAAGATATTTAACTTTTAAAAAAGTCTTCAAACTATAAATAGCTTTGCTTTTATTTCCAGACTTGTATCTGTTTTCTCCAAGAGCTAAGCAATGTAGAGTTATGCACTTTCAGAAACAACGGTACCAAACGGTACTTTTCCTTGTCCCTGGGGTGGTACCATGAAGGGTACATGTCTTGTACAATTTACCTTGGAAAATGCATGTGGATTAGATTTTAAATTAGTGGTCTAAAACATCAAATTATGTACATTCATTTTTCTTTTTTAACTACAAACGATGTACCCTTGGTGCCATTCCAGCAACAAGGAAAAGTACAGTTTGGTACCCTTATTTATTTCTGACAGTGCATAAATCCATGTTGCTCAGCTCTTAACTAGAATCTAAGAAATTGGGGGTGGGGGGGGGGGACAACAACAAAGCTATCTCACATACTTTAAAAATAAACACACCAAACTGTACTTTGGGTACCTACTTGTCACTTGGGTTGGTCCCATCAACGAGACATCTTTTGTACCTTTAGTATGTATCTTTAAACTTTTGAAAGTACAGTACAGTATACCTTAAGGCCCTTTGATTTTCCCTGTACTCTGAAAGCTAATTAAATGTACAGCTCATGCACCTTCCCAGGTGAAACATACGTACTAAAGGTACAAAAGACTACAGACAAAGAACCTTATTTATTTCTGAAGATGTTTAATCCTCACAGCCTCCTGTCTTCTTTTTGCTTGATTTGTTTTTGATAAATATATATATATATATATATATATATATATATATATATATATATATATATATATATATATATATATCACGTGTGTGTGTGTGTGTGCTGCATTTGCGTGCCCATTTTGCTCCAAAACTGGTCTATACGCATCCAGCATTGTTCCAAAAAAAACAAAACCCCACACATTTCTGAGTCACAACTTGCAAAATGAACACCAGAGAGATCCCACACTAAAATATGCATTATGTAGTTAAACTAAAAATCTACTTCCGCCCGTCCTGGCTTTACAGAGCATCATATCATCACCGAAACACCGCGAGCTGGAAGAGGCGGAGAGAAGAAGCGGGATGGATGTTGCGCACTCACCAGACGAGGAGCAAAGGAAACAGGGCTCTCCTCCACTCTCCTCTCCTCTCTCCCTCTTTCCTCTCCTCCTCCGCTCTAAGTCCTGAATTCACCAGAGGAAGAATGCTGGGAGGATCTCATTGGGGAGGGAGGGAGACGGATCAGTTGGCCGGATGTCCGCGGTGGGAAGGGCGAGAGCGCAGCGTGGATCAGGGCGACGGAGGCAGAGCTACAGAGCGGAGCGGCGGAGACTTTCCACCCCGCATCATACACAAACCCAGCTCTCTCTCGCTCTCTCTCTCTCTCATACTCACTCTCACACACACACACACACACACACACACACACACACACACACACACACAGAAACACAATGCATAGAGCGCCACCTGCTGCTGGTTGGAAATGTTTGCGCGCTTGTTCTGTGATCACGTGAGCGCAATTAAAAGGCCATACTTTTAGTAACCTTGAGATTTCCCGAACCTCGATAAGAGTCGTGGCATCTGTACAGTAAATGTACAGGCTCTAAGGTTCTACGGTTATATGGGGTATTTCACGTCACATTAACGCCACATTTTTTGTTTTATGTTTTAAACAACAACAACCAAGTCAAGCTGAATCATGTGTCCCTATAAGATGGGGGGAACCTCAAGTCCTTCCATACCACTTATGGAACATCCCAGGGAACAAGTACAAGGGACACTCTGGATGGGATGCCAACCCATGGTAGGGCACAACTGCACACTACAGACAATTTTGAAGTGCCAGTCAGCCTACAACACATGTCCTTGGATTGGGGTAGGAAACCAGAGTACCTGGAGGAACTCCCCAAAGCACACACAGGACGGGATTTGAACCCTCAACCTCAGAGGTGTGATGCAAATGTACTAACCACTAAGCCCCCCACCGTCGAGTTGTTTTTATTCATTAGTATTAATGCTTACATGATGGTTCCGGTGCTCAGGTTAAACATTTGGCACATTACCACTGAAGCTTAGTGCATTCTCCAAGTCTCACCATCTGGTCCTGACTCCAGGAAATGCCCAGAAACTGTTAAGGAATGGTTTAGAGCTGAATTATTATAGACATTTCATGTGTAGTAGAATAATGGGTTGTCTTGTTAGTGTGGTGGTTAAGTGGGAGAGCTTTTGCTTAGAAACTTCCATCACAATTTCCATCACAATATTCATGCAAACCAGATTACTGGACTTTAATTGCCAGAATCCTGTTAAGGCAGAGACACTGATACTGATTTACTTGTATTGGCTTGACGGTCTAAATAATGAACAAGTGTCATATTTTAGTATATGTGTTTTAGCAAACTATTATAGACTCTAGGGGGGGTATCCTGATGGTACTCTCAAGGGTACACCTTTGGTACCTTTAAAACTTAGAAATGTGTATGTGGTAAATCTTTAAAGCTCTACTCTATAAGGTCTAATTATGTACCTTAAATTTTGCCCCTATGGTATTTAACAGTCATATACTTTAGGTCTTTATGAGTTTTAATTTCCTAATTCAGCATCTAAAATATAACCTGGATGGATGAAGCAAGCTGTCACTCACCATTCTAGGAAAAAAAATATCCACTGTGAACAAGAAGGAAGCCTAACCATGAACAATTTCTTTTCTATAAACCATTTAAACTATTTTATTTATTCTTCTTAGAACAATTATTCATTGGCTACAGTGAGACTAATGGGTTTGTAGCAGGTTTTAAAAGGTTTTAGAATGAGGAGTGTAAATCAGACAGTAAAAGACAAAATACAAATAAAATCCCTTATCCTTCAGTCTTACTGTAATTTGGCATAAGAATACAAACCCGGTGATTATAATAAATAACAGTTTAATGACACACAACATGCTACAGCATTGTCATTGTCATGTGACCTGTGATAATGAGAGGAAATGCTGAACCTCAGTTGAAATCTCAGTCACCAAGCACAAACATCTGTTTAACCTGATCACCTCTAGGAGTAAAAATTTCAGCACTCAGGATGATAACAACAACAACAACAACATGAACACATGTTCAGAAGGTGGAGGTGGAGGTGGAGCCAGATGGAATCACACATGGCTGGAAGCTAACGATCTCCACAAGCTCTCCAGGCTGGTAGCTGATCATAGGATGGATTTAAAAAGGCCGTCAGAGGCTTCAACATGTTCTTCATGGTTAGTACCATCTTCTTGAAGAGTGTTTTTACCTCAGGGTTTGCCTGAACACCTTTATCAAAAAAGTAGCCTTCAATTTAAATGTGGCTGCTCTTAAGCTTATTTAATGAGATGTGTGTAAGATGCTGAGTTATACCTTCTGTATTAAATGCAATGATGTTATGTTGGGTAAGAGAGCTTTGAAGGGTGTGCTGAAGGTAGGACACTTTCAGGTGATGTTGTGTATGGATGCTTGTAGTGTTTTTCTGTAACAGTGTCACCAATGGTGACTCAAAGCATTGTTTAGGACAGTTGTCACTAACCCTATTCCTGGAGATCCACCTTCCTGAAAACTTTAGTGCCAACCATAATGGTGCCCACCTGACCATCTAATCATTGCCTTAAGAAGTTCTTGATCAACTAAAACAGGTGTGTTAGATTTTGGCTGGAGATTGAACCTGCAGGAAGGTAGATCTCCAGGAAGAGGACTGGTGACCACTGGTTTAGGGATTGCTGGTTTGAGAACAGATCTGGATTTGGTGAGCTGTTTTGTGTTGTCTATACTCATGTACAAGATTTTGAACATCTTAATCTTAGTCATGATTGTCAGTACTCTCTAAAGTATCTCTGCCTACATAATATTTAAACTTCATGTGAAGGCTATGATGAAACACTAATACACTTTTTTTTTTTTTAAAAACATGGCTTATATCAGATGCTTTTTCTTTTTAGCATTTCTTCTTGGTCCAAACCTTGTGCAGTTTCACAGGGTATACAGGCGTATTTCTGGCCACTAGCTGCCTTGAGAAATAAACCATGTTTAAACACTGGTTTGAAAGCTTCCATGACTCACTATCATTGGTTGCCTGTGTGATTGAAGTATCCAGCATTGCACGTGAGTGTTCGGGAGGAATGTTGCTCCCATGGGTGGAGATGGTGTGGTGCGTCACACTGAGGTGAATGGATGCCTTGCATATTTGCAATTCTAATGTTCTTCTATTTCTGTTCAATAGGTTTGCACCTGCAGGGAAGCATGCTGAAAGTTCTCTGGTTATAGGAGAGTCCATTTTACATCATGTGAAATTAGTTTGTGTTTTTAGAGCCACCAGCAGGTAAGTTAGCTGTATACCAGGAGCCAGGGTGCTGAATATTGCAGATACATTATAAGGCGTTTGCTGCTGTATGTTATGCCCAACATAACATCCCATCCCACCGCACCCCAGTGCTTGATCTCTAAAGTGCAGGATGTTTAAGTGGCGCTCTGAAAACAATGTGGGTTTAAAGATATTTGGGGTACATCTGAGACTCACTCTGACCTGCTGATGTCACCTGACTCAAGAGTCCCCATCTGATTTCTGATCACCATATGCACCCTTTAAGGTATTGTACTTATGCTCCAATCATTCCCAGCAATCATCTCTGCATTTGTATTTGCACTTCCCTGGAACCTTTATGCTTTTCAAGACCTTTATTCACTTGCACCTGGTCATGCATTTTCAAAACCTTTTATACCGACTTCCCCCCCCCGGGCCCCTTCTCAAGGGCATTCTGAGTTTCTCCTTTATGGCATTTGGCAGACACCCTTATCCATACATCTGAGCAGTTGAGGGTTAAGGATTAAGGGCCTTGCTCAAGGGCCCAACAGCGGTAGTTTAGCGGTGCTGGGATTTGAACTCACGACCTTCCGATCAGTAGTCCAACATCTTAACCACTGAGCTACCACTGCCACTCTTCACTTCTCCTTGAGGAATTCTTCTCTGGGTTTCGAGAGCTTTGTCTGGGTCCCTCCTCAAGAGTTAGTCTTCAAGTTCTTAAAGTTCTTCCTATTCATCTTTCCTTGCCTCTACTACTTCTTGCCATTGATAATCAATTTTTATGTTTCTGGATCAAGCCCTGAAATCACTGCACATCTGTACAGACACCAGTTTCAGACTTCTCTGCATCTGCATGTTCTTCACCACCTGTAAATAAAAACCAGCACTAAAACATGACCGTTCAAGTGTTTTGTTCATTTGTTTTCTGTGGCATGTATACACTACCAACGTCCCAGAAGCTGACAATGGAGACTCCTTCTGTAAATGTAAAACATCTCCTTACAGGAAACCTAACAATTATAGGCTATATCTGGTGTGACAAGTGTACAAGTCCCTGTTACTCCACAATTTATAGTGTATTAGGGGTGTATTAATATAAACCTCTGAGCTGCTGTTATAGGAACTTATCAGCCCTTTCTGACCAAGCATTCAACAGTGGTATAACTGTATTTTTCAGTTCACTGACTCTGTAACTGAGGTAAATGTTTGCACAAAAAAATAAAAAATTGTTTGCACTCTGTCAGTAGCATGAGGCTCTGTGTTTGTCTGCTCCTCGCAATAACTTTAATGTATTATCTGAAGCAGTTTCCTTTTTTTACTTTGCTTCTCACATCTCATCAGAGCAGTCTGTAAACAAAAGCTCGGATGCACTTTGAGTCTGTCTGAACTGTTGCTCGGCTTCAGGGAACACGGCGTCACTGAGGCACGTCGCTCAATAATAAAAGAAACGAGGAGGTTTGATATTACTGCAGACGAGCCGAGGCTTTTCGTGCGGCTCAGACGGTGAGCAGTAGACTGAAAATTCTTTCCAAGGCATCATAATGAATTTTGGAAAATGTCATTGTGATATGATCAACTATAATGAGTTTTTGAAGATTTTGGTGTCTAGAAGTGTTTTTGTATTGCACCAAAGTAAACAGACCTCACACAAAAGCAATTACAGTAAAGAGTCATTGCCTGAAATTTAGTTAATATGAACATTTTAATTTGGATAATTTCAGGCCTGGACCACCTTCTTCATACTGGCTCTTCAGGTGTCCCTCTGGAAGAACAATTAAATGGTTTGTGTAGAAACCTTCCACAGTGTTTTCTGATCAGTTTCAAGGGTTTCCAGTTGGAAGCTAAGAACCCTTAATTATCCAAAGAACCCTTCCCCCCCCAAGAGTGTATGTATTGATTAGGCAAATACGCTGTACAAACTTTTAATTATTGCTCATTATTTTCTTAATACCTAGAACCTGTCAGGGAAAAGAACAGTTAAAGAACCAGTGAAGATTTTTTTTTTCTAACAATCTATTAAATGGTTATGTGTGCAGTAGAAACTCCAAATTATTTGCCATTATTTTTATTCATAATCCCAAGAAACTGTCAGGATTCAAAGTAGAACTCTTTTAGGCAGTGAAGAGCCATTAATTATCCAAAGAACCTGTGAACTTTTTTTTTTTTTTTTTTTTTTTCAAAGAATATACATATTAACTGGTTAATTGTGCAGGACAAACTCCAAATTATTGGTTATTCATTTCTTTGTAATCCCTAGAACCTGTCCTGGTTTGAAGTAGAACCCATTTAGAACCAGGTAAGCGTGGTGTAAACTCCAAATTATTGTTTAATCCATAGAACCTGTCATGGTTTAAAGTAGAACCCAGTTGGAACCAGAAAAGTGTCGTGTAAACTCCAAATTATTTGTTCTTAATCCTTAGAACCTGTCATGGTTTGTAGTAGAACCCATTGTTTTTTAATATCTGGAACCTGTCATGGTTGGAAGTAGAACCCATTTAGAACCAGGTAAGTGTTGTGTAAACTCCAAATTATTTGTTCTTTAATCCCTAGAAACTGTCATGGTTGGAAGTAGAACCCATTTAGAACCAGGTAAGCGTCATGTAAACTCCAAATTATTGTTTCATTACTGTTTCATTAGCTCTGGGATCTACTGGTTCTACTTGGAACCCTTTCTTATAGGGAAACTCTTGTAGGGTTCTACAGTAAATAAAAGGGTTACATAAAGGTTCAATATGTTTAACACCTTTACAGAATTTAATTCTATTTAGTAAATTATCTACAAAGATGATGATAAAAATGAGTGTGTCTCTGTGTAACAGAACGTTTATATCACATTCAGAAGGGAGATTATTAAGATCTTGACGCAGATTATTTCGCTGTCGTGTGACGATAAAGAAACATCTGTAAAACCTAAAATATTTTATTGCTATAAATGATATTTTCTTCATTATGTGTTGCAAGCGTGCATGGTGAGACTTCATAAACCAGGACGCATCAGTGTGGGTTTATGTACTTTTATGTTTTATTGTTAATAAATGTAGCAAATTAATTAATTTAGAGTGCATTCACATTCACATACATACAACAACAACAACCAACGGTTTCCTGTAAATAAAGAAAATAACCTGAAAGATAACTATACATGAACTTTATTTTAACTTTAGAACATTTTCAGCTTTATATTAAACTAGAAAGAGATTGACTGCATTGTTAACAGACATTAAACATGTCATTTTATAAACTCAGTACCACTGCTGGTTTGCAGCAATTGCACAATAAATATATAAAATGAATTACTAAAATCACAGCATCTAAAACATGTCCTGACTGCCACAAGATGGTGTCGTATTGCCATAAATCTGAAATTTGTCGTGACCCATTTTCCCCTGGTCCAACCGTCATGTAACATTTTTACAGAAGCACTGCTTGTCTAAACATTTTCAGTTTCTCTTGAATGCTCCTCTGATGGGAAATTGCTCTCTCTCTCAGTCACACTACACTGAATTTCACGGCTGAAACATAGTTATTGGGGGGTTTTTTTTCGAGTGGGTGAGTGTGTGAGTGTGTCAGGAATTCCATCCAGTGAACTTTGGCCGTCACTTAAGAGTTTCTCAGTGCTCAGGAGAAGCAGGATATGGAGACACACTCTCACTTTCTGTTTGCTGACAGGAAGGATATCGAGTTCCTGAGAAAATGCAAACTATCAGCGAAGCATGTTGTAGCACCCTTCATAAGCATGTAAGCTGAGGAGAACTCACAGGGGAACATGATTATGTACGGTTTATGATAAAAGCAAATGATTTAAAATTTCTTTTCAAAAAGCACAAAATGGTTCTTTAAACCCTTACGGAAACATCATACCGTATACACACTGAATCTGTATAATAATAACACATAAAGATGCATTTCAACATATTATATTATGAAATTGAACAAGTAAACACGTGTGAACCACATGGGATCAACAACAAAGAATCGTGTTAGAAATCATCTGATAAATGAAATCACATGCCACACATGAACCATTTCATGTATTGGGGGGGGGGGGGATCACCTGAAAAAAAAATCTTTTGGGGCAAAAATCCCATTTGAAAATAAAGTAATGTTTTTGGGGGAGAATCACATGAATCATGATACATTACATGAATCATGGGTAAAAAAAAAAAAAAAAATTTAAATTAATGGATAATGCTAAAAATCACACATGAAGATAAATTAAGCGTGTGGTCGGAAAAATCGAATGAAAATAACTGAATTGTGTAAAAAATCAAGGCAAATGAAGTGCTTTAAATTAATGTGAAAATAAATTAATAATGCATAACTCATATGTGAAGATAAATTAAGCATATGTATAAATGATGTGAAAAATTAATCATGCGGTGAAAAGTCACGTGAAGATAAATGAAGCATGTAAAAAAAATAACATGAATGTAAACGAATCACACGTGATCTACCGTATCTATAACAAACTTTGTTTGATTTTTTATTTCATGACTTCTACATTAAGTCAGTACAAAAAACATTTTAGATTCCCAAACATTAGTTTTCTAGCACAAAATTAAAATGTTACAGAAAAATGTTTGTATGTCATTAAAGAAAGCAGCAGATTACGTAAGAGACACTTTTCAGACAAAAAAAAAAAACACAATGAAGGCTGCTGGGTTTTGCTGTAAAAATAAGAAGCGAGTGCAAAAGTCAAAGTCTCCAGAAGAACTGTGTCTGGTTCTGCAAGATGCTCAATAAAACTTAGCAGCTCATTTCCTTATAAAACTGCACACATTGTACCGGAGACTACTATTTTTATTTTTATTTTTTGTCACACCAAATAATGACTTTATTTCATTTACTACTGTTTACTGCTCTAGTAAGAAACATTCAATTTAATTATTTTGAAGGCATCTTTGCTCTACAGCATTTCTTTGCACGTGCCTAAAACTTTTGTACAGTACTGTATATGAACCATTTGTAAAGATCAAGTGAAAGTAAATGAATCATATTTAAAAAATAATGTGAAAATAAATGAATGATGCATAAATCATTACATCTGAATGAAATGAACTCATAAGCATGTGTATAAATGATGTGAAAGTGAATGAATTGCGTGGAAAAAAAGTCACGTGAAAATATTGTGTGAAAATCACATGAAAGTAAATTAATAATGTGCAAAAATCACGTGAAAATAAATTGTGAAAAATAATGGAATTGTATCGAAATCACGTGTGAATATGAAGGAATCCACCACAAATGTGTGAAACAGCATGTGAAGTGTCCCGAACCCAAGTGTGTAAATTTCAAGTGAAGATTCTGTGACTTTTCTATAACAGAGGGTTTATTTGATAATTAAACGTTCTTAGCTTGCAAAAAGGGATTCTACTTGCAGCCCAAGGACAAAACCAAATTCCAACCAAGAGTGTACGTGGAATTAAATTAAACCTGATTTTAAAGCAAGTGAGAGCATATAATAATGTAACACAATAAGCAGATGGTACATAAGCTAGTTCCAAATATTTGTGAAACAATGTGTGTTTCCCAATGGAGGGTGGAGAACCATTTCCTGTCTCCTCACAGCCAAAAAAAGATACATACCACACACACACACTCACACACAACTTTTCACAACTCACAACTCACAATACACTTTATTTTACACTACAGCAAGCCCATACTGTTTAATAAGTAATTATAAGTCACATCTTACACTATTCATTCATTCATTCATTTTCATTAAGTGCTTAATCTGAGGGTCCAGAGCTTTGATCTTTGTCCTATCCAGACAAAGATTTAAATATGAAATTTATACGTGTGGCAGCAGAGAAACACCATGTGTTATGCCTCACATGATTTTATTTTGACGTGATTTCTCACACCATTCAGTTTATTCCTCATGTACTCCTTTCCTTCCGTAATTCAAAGATTCCCAAAATTTTGAGGCAAACAACCCCAAATGGACATTATGAATTTCCTGCGACCCCAAAGCCGTCACTACTTTCCATTTTTTTTTAAATTCCAGATTCATAATTATAGGAATACTGTAACATTTAAACATTTTATTTTGTCAGTAACATGTGTAACATGAGTGACTAAAAACCAAAGGAATATACCTTGCACTGATTTATCAATCTAGTAAGAAGTGTGTGTCGTTAGGAAAATAATAAAGAAGGAAAACAATCCACACCGAGGTGGTGTGATACGGCTCGACGCCAAGCAGCCGGGTTTATATCTGACACTTGATTTTGCGCGGATATGGAAGCAGCAGTAACATGATCAGCATTATTAGTTACACACTCGCCGTGTTTATTCCAGAAAACTTAAAAGCAACATCCACTAGACGGCACGTCAGAGACAAAACATCCATCTGTCAGGTTTCCAAGAACTGTCAAATGTTTAGCAATTATATTGACAAGCTCTGTCTCTCAACACTTTCCGCTGTCATCGTGATTGTTGTCATGAGCTGCATCTCAAATCGAAAAATCTGACCTTACATTCAAAAGTATTTACTAATCTAGAAAATCCAGAAGACGAATAAAATATAAGAGGAGATTGTGAGATTCTCTTGCAACCCCATTTATAAAATCGACCCCATGTTTGGGAACTCATTCATGCCGTCGTTCGTTTGTGTCACATTGCAATAAGCACAACGTATTAGTTAATAGTGTATAGTACTAAAAATACATCTAATATTCTAATTAAACAATGAAATCAGATGACCAACATGAATAAACTTGAGCCTGGCATACTTTAGGGAAATTACGAAATACCAAAAAAAAAAAAAAAAGTGCAGTGATATTCGACTTCCCAAAGTCACTTCCATTCTATACAAAAATACACAATCTCATTATTACTTCATTTCATTGACCAACCCATGTACATATTAAACTGTGTCCTGGTATCACTAAAAGACAGAATGCAATCTGAATTTCTCTTCTGTTTGCTGTTGCTTGATAACATGACAGATTAAAAACTGCTTCAATCTCACAGCAGAAGATGTTTTCAACAGATTCTTTAAAAATAGGCTTCAAATTAAACATTTTACTCCCCCGCGTTCCTCACATTACAGTTCCTCCCTATTCACCATCTGAAAATTTTCAGTATTTGATAATAAATAGAAATCTGATAGCACCAATAAGTAAGATCTTTTCTGAGCTACATACTGTACAGTATACATGATTATACTACACTCACTGTCCACTTTATTAGGACCACCTGCACACCTGCTCATTTATGCAGCTATCCAACAGCCAATCATGTGGCAGCAGCACAAGGCATAAAATCATGCAGATACAGGTCAAGAGCTTCGGTTAATGTTCACATCAAACATCCGAATGGAGAAAAAGTGTGATCTCTGTGACTTTAACCGTGGCATGGTTGTGGGTGTAGGTACCGGATGGGCTGGTTTGAGTATTTCAGAAACCGCTGATCTCCTGGGATTTTCACATACATCAGTCTCTAGAATTTATGCAGACTGGTGCGAAAAACAAAAAACATCCTGTGTGTTGAGGGTCTGCAGGCTGATCAACACCCTGTTGATGAGAGAGATCAGAGGAGAAGACCCAGACTGGTTTAGAGCTGACAGGAAGTCTATAGTAACTCAAATAATCACTCTTTACAACCGTGGTGAGCAGAAAAGCATCACAGAACACACAACGCATCAAACCTTGAGCTGGATCAGCTACAACAGCAGAAGACTACATCAGGTTCCTCTCCTGTCAGCCAAGAACAGGAATCTGTGGCTATCATGGGAACAGACTGGAAAACAGTCCAGTTTGGGTGAGTCTGTTCCCATGATAGCAGAAATGATGAAAAAACATAAACTTGCTGTGCTGCGCAATGCATTTACAGCATTCAGTAATTCATCTTTAGTAACTCCCTGGTCAGGGTCATTGTGGTTTAAATTATGCTACTAGTTTCTTTATATTTTAGGAACTAGAACCAGCTAAATTCATTAGAATAAATTTTAAATATCACAGGCAGATAGATGATGTTAATAATTGTCTGTGATAGGAAAATCGGCCTTCTGTAAAGCCTTCTTAAATCTGGAGATCTGAGTCTCAGACTAGCACTTTGATGAGGTTAGAAGCATTCCTAAATGAATAATCAGATTTTTAATCTCTTCCACTGTCCTGTTCAGATGGCAGCCTTTTGAGTAATAATGTAAACAAAAGCGTTACTGAGTCAGAGCAGAAAATATATTTTAAAACATGATGTTCCTGAGCGGTCATGAGTCATCCTGACAAGTAATACCACTTCACAGTAATTCACAGTCGGAGCTGGAATTTGGGTTGGAATTAGTGACAAATTTTGAAAACACGTGCATTATGAAAGCTCAGATCCATCCTACCGCATCAAGCCATGAAAGTAGTACAGCCAAAGTCTGTAAATTTCTGATACGAGGTTCAACAAGGCCGTGTGTTTTAGCTGTCAGACGAAACTTTAGCATGTTAGCTAAAAGACAAGCTCTTGTTCAAGGAGAGAGGTTTTGCACTTTGGTCAGATACTCAATAACTTACATGTTGTCTGGTGTTCTCTGGTGCTCTGTCCCCTGTCAGTCACAGTGACACTAGCCAATCGTAGGCATCATGTATGTGGAAGAGGGCAGATAGCGCTTTCCTCAGAGTGTGCTGTGATGCAGCATGAGCAAATGTGGTTGGCTGACTTCACGTGTCTCAGAGGAAGCATGTGTTCGCCTTCACCTTTCACAAGAGGAGAACTGACTGGTCAGTGTTAACTGCCAAGTTAGTGAGAATATGTGGTGTGTGTGTGTGTGTGTGTGTGTGTGTGTGTGTGTGTGTGTATAAATTGCTAGAAGAATGCTTGGAAGAATGGAGACATTGGCTGGAGGGGGCAGAGCACCCCTTTTGCATTTTCAGTGATCACAAAAACCCAGAGTATTTACGCACCGCCAAACGCCTTAACCCACGCCAAGCCCGCTGGTCCTTATTCTTCACCAGATTCCATTTTACCCTCTCATATCGCCCTGGTTCCAAGAACCATCTTAAAGCTGATGCACTGTCCCGGATGCATTCTGGTGAGCCCCAACCACTACACCCTGATCCTATTCTGCCTCCATCCTGCATCGTCGGTGCGATACAGTGGGAGTTGGACCACCTCCTAGCTCGGGTCCCTCGCAGCCAAATCCCCACGGCCTGCCCACCAGACAAATTATTCATCCCACGAGCCCGACGTGACCACCTGTTAAAGTGGGCTCACACTGCTCCCGGCACAGGTCACCCAGGTATCCAACGCACATATCACCTGCTGAAAACCAAGTACTGGTGGCCCCGTATGTTGCGAGACATTCAGCAGGCCGTCATGTCATGCAGCGTCTGTGCGCAATCCAAGGTCCCCAGAGCACTCCCGGTAGGCAAACTCATGCCACTGCCCACGCCCCAGCGCCCCTGGTCACGCATCGCCATAGATTTTGTCACAGACCTCCCCAATTCATTAGGTAACACCACCATCTTGATCATAGTCGACAGATTTTCTAAGTCCCTACGCCTTATCCCTCTCCCTAGTCTCCCATCCGCCTTCTATACTGCAGAACTCCTTTTTACCCACATGTTCCGCTACTTCGGTATCCCCGAAGACATCGTCAGTGACCGGGGGCCCCAGTTCACCTCATGGGTATGGACTGGGTTCATGGAAAAACTGGGTGTGAATGTCAGTCTCACCTCGGGTTACCACCCAGAATCCAATGGCCAAGTGGAATGGGCCAACCAAGAGGTGGGACGTATGCTTCGTTCATTTTGTGGGATGAACCCCTCCGATTGGTCACGATTCCTACCCTGGGCTGAGTACGCTCAGAATTCCCTTCGCCACGAAACTCATGCCGTTCCAGTGCGCTCTGGGGTACCAACCTCCCCTGTTCCCCTGGAACGCCAAGTCCACAGACGCACCAGCCGTGAACGACTGGTTCAAGCACAGCGAAGAAATCTGGGCCGCTACTCACCAACGACTTCAACAAGCGGCCAACCAGTCCAAATTGCAAGCCGACCGTCACCGACAAGCCGCACCACTGTACCAGCCAGGAGACAGGGTGTGGCTCTCCACCCGTGATTTATGGCCCAGTCATGCCTGCAAAAAGCTCTGTCCCAGATATACCGGACCAAGATCATAAAACGAATCAAGGATGTGACTTATAAGCTGGCCCTTCCCCAACACTGGCACATCACACCCTCCTTTCATGTTTCACTCCTCAAGCCAGTAAGCCCAGGTATTCTCGCCACAGATCACCCAACCAACACACCACCACCTCCACTTGAGGTCGAGGGACAATCGGCCTACAAGGTCAGGAGCATCCTGAGATCCCGCCACCGACAAGGCAGACTACAGTACCTCATAGACTGGGAAGGCTATGGGCCTGAGGAGCAGAGCTGGGTCACAGCCCAAGACATTCTTGATCCCAACCTCATCCAAGAATTTCACCAAAGTCATCCCGAGTTTCCAGGACCTCAACCCAGGGGCAGGTCCCGCCGAGGTAATGCTCCCAGAGTGGGCACTTTGGAGGGGGGGGGGCTCTGTTAGATCGCACCGCGACCGCGACTCCACTTCCCAGCCTGCACAGCGGCCTACAAACATGGCCGCCACGGGCTACACCTCCCATGACACTCCCACACTCCCACGTTCACAGTCACCTTCGTTTTGAGCACACACCAGTTATCAATTCCACCGCACTCACAGCCATGTTACTTAAGGACTTTGTTTGCACTCACTCGACGAGAAGTATTTGTATGCTCACTTTGTTCTTGCAGTTACCAAGCCTATTTTCTATGGACTGTCTATTCTGTTTTTTTTGGAAATTTGCTACGTTCATTGGATTTTGGATTACTGCCTTGCCCTTGCAGTTACTGTTTGCCATTGCCACGAACTTTGCCTGTTTTTTGACCTTGCCTTAGTCTTACGTTTTTGAACTGTTCCATTATTTGTGAGTATTCCTAATAAAGTGACTGTTTGCCCCGCACCTGCATCCAGCCCTCATTCTGTGGTTGTAACAGTCAGAAAGCAAATAAACTCATCCTCATGCTGTGAACAAGTCTAAACTAAAAATCCCCTCCATATTGGACTGTTTATAGAAGTACATTTTAGAAGCACATTAATATACAGTACAGTAACTTCCTCCATAAAAGCACGAAAAATAAAATGTCTTACTCATTAAAAATGTCTCTTCAGAACCATTATAAGTTGACACTGAGGCAAAGTTATACTCGTTCCTCAGACAGGAGATAGAAAAGAAGAAAAAAACCTTTATCTTACCTTAATCTCGTTAAAATCAAGACATAAATTATTAATCATATCAAACCATTCCAGTTTCAGATATAATATAAATATATGCAGTGTAAAAAGTTTGCATGCCTTCAGGACGAAATTAAAAACATACATTTATTTTTTTAAGAGAAAACGTTTAGCTTCTCAGGTTTGATGGATGCTCCTCTATTATCAGATAACTGATTCTACAAAAAAAAATTGAATTTGCATAGCCTCAGGACAATGTGAAAAAGATGACATTTATTTCTAAAAGAAAACATTTAGTGTTTTAGGTTTGATAGATCTTTCTTTTATCACAAAACTATCACTATCACAAAAGCTGTTGCAAGACTCGTCCACTTTTCTTTTTATTTCCCTCTTACTTTTTTTTTTTTTTTTTACTTCTTTCTTTGTGGATATAAGTAAAAGAAATAGACCTACAATTTCCCCAGAAAACATGAGACGCACTCTATTTATCCATTTTTCCAGTTGTGTTTTAAGACTTTTAATAATAGTATAATTTCACAAATGACCCTGAAATAGTCTTATCAACAGTACTGCTATGTAATGGCACTAAACTTAGCCCCTTGCCCTGTCTATAACATGGCTGTTCAGCTTCAATACTTTTCCTTATAAGGCAACTTACAAAACATATGTAGTTTCAATAGAAGGGATGGA
The DNA here is from genome assembly GCA_023630585.1 of Cranoglanis bouderius. Lineage (NCBI taxonomy): Eukaryota > Metazoa > Chordata > Actinopteri > Siluriformes > Cranoglanididae > Cranoglanis > Cranoglanis bouderius. The sequence continues at coordinate 6,458,042 of CM042539.1, forward strand.
GTCAGGTGGGTGAGGGATAGGCTTGTCAGTTTTCGTTTTATTGAAACTGCGAGCAGAGGAACTCTCTTAAGTATTTATTTAAATACAAACATATTTGGTAATGACAAGCAAATCCATACTCATAAATCGAGAACAATATTCCACAGCCAGACCTCTACAACACTTTCTCATCTATAATCCTACAGTCACACTAGCGAGCGACAAAGCGGCAGACGAGCGTTCATTTTCCACGTACGTGCGCGTCATGGAAGCGCGTTTTCAGCGATATTTTATTTGAGATTTTTCTCAATTTTTCTCAAATCTCTTTAGGAGATTAAAGACTAAAGATACACTCTTAGAGATAAAATGTTGGATCTTCTGTGGAACCCTACAACAGAAGATCTCCCGTGCAGAGTTCATTCCGAGCAGTACTCTTTTAGAAAGCTAGAACTCTTAATCATCAAAAGGAGTAAGTAGGTACAAGACTCCCAGCTGCATAAATGCCTACGATGGCAAAAGCAAGCCTAGATGTTTTTTTAAAAAATATTTTTACAAAAACGAGCTGAGTCATTTTGTTGATGTTTTTGGAAGCAGACACGCCGTGAGCTCCATTAAATATCCATCGGAGCACAATAAGTTCTTTACTGTTCAAAAAGCTCCTGTGTGGAAAAAAAAAATCACTTCATATTTAACCTGAAGGCCAACAAATCCTTAATCCCCATCCTGAGAGCGTGAACCTTGGCCCGCAGTCATAAAACTCCTCAAAATTGCTCTCATAAATCACATTTAGATCAAGTTCACCGAGTGGGAGTGGGCGAGTAAACACCACAAGACATCACTTTTTTTTCTAAAAATGTCGGTTCCTGCTCTGAGAGGAGTGTGGAGTAAGAGCGAGAGGAAGTCTCTGAAGAATGATGTTTACAGCTGTTTTAGCACTAACCATACAGAAGCATCTCGGTGAATCACAAATAATGCAAAGAATTCACAAACAGATATTTCTGGATTTTTTTTGTCCAAGACCACAACATCAACACACGCGGAGAAGTAATCACACATCCTCTGTTACGATCACAGTGACCTCACCATGAGATCACTATTTTTTCTTTAAATGTTTACAGCAAATTGCAAGTACGTTTTATGTGTGCATGGATGTTAAGTGTAAAATATGTTCAGGTGATTAAAATACTAAATAATAACAAAATAAATAATATAATACAGAATCATCTAACTGATTATCTGTTCATCTAATAGTAAATGTATTACATTTATCAAATTATGAGAATAATCAGGATTTGTTTTAGTGATATAGTAGTGATGAGTAGCAATAGTTATTGCTTTGTTGTTGTTGTTGTTGTTGTTGTTGTTGCTTACTCACTATAGGTAGTTAAATAAGGTGGAAAATATACATCTAATTTCTTAAAGTTTAACCAAAACTGTAAATGCAGGGAATTCAAAAACCTTTGAGTGACACACACACACACACACACACACACACACACACCTCTAAAAGTTTGCAGCGCTTCCTTTAATAATGTAATTTAATATAATAATAATAATAATAATAATAATAATAATAATAATAATAATAGTGTAATTTAATAGAATAAGAAGAAGAAGAAGAAGAAAAAGAAGATTTACAGCAGATGAACAGTAGATTATTTAACTCTCTTTAACAGTCCTTCTTCCTTTTTTCTCTTTCAAGTGGACTTTTCCTTTTGCTCAACACTTTCACAAGTCCTCAATAAAGGAAATCACTGTATTTCACTTTACTGTAAATCCTGTAAATACAGTAATGAGGGCAGCGACCAGAGGGTTATGAGTTCAAACCTCGACCCTGAGCCGTGTGCTTGGACCGGATTCTTTCTTACTGTAAGCTGCTTTGGATAAAATCACTGCCATAAAAACAATAAATGTAAAATCTCAGCTGTAGCTCTACTGCAAAGGCCACGTTCTCATCGAGAAGAAAAAAAAGAAAGTGGCTTTGTTGAAAAGGCCAAATTCTCAGTGAGTGAACAAATCACAAAAGCCATGGGGGGAAAAAAAGTTTATGTTAAATGCTAAGCGTGCAAATTTTACTCTCATTACTATATATATATATATATATATATATATATATATATATATATATATATATATATATATATATATATATATATATATATATATATATATAAACTCATACTATATACAGAACATTTCGAACCTTTAAGGATTCTTTGGTTTTCCCTCTGCAGGATCCATTAAAGGTTCTATGTAGAACCATACAACAAAGTGCTTCCCATCCATATTTTTAGAAGATAAGTAGTCTTAATTATCCAATGAACCCTTAAAAATCACTAATTAATGCACAAATGCCTAATTGCTATATATATATACGCAGCCAGAAAGAAGTACATGTAAAGGTAAGTGCAAATGTTTGCACACCCTTATGCATACATTACTGTACAAAAGTCTTTGGCACCCTGTTTTTATAGATTTTTTATTTTATGACTTCTACATTATTCATTAAGTCAGTACAAGAAACATTTTAGATTCCTAAACATTAGTTTTCCAGCACAAAGTGAAATGTTGCAGAAGAATGTTTGTATGTCATTAAAGAAAGCAGCATATTACGTAAGAGACACTTTTCAGACAAAAAAAAAAAAAACACAATGAAGGCTGCTGGGTTTTGCTGCAAAAATAAGAAGCAAGTGCGAAAGTCAAAGTCTCCAGAAGAACTGTGGCTGGTTCTGCAAGATGCTCAATAAAACTTACCAGCTCATTTCCTTATAAAACTGCACAAACTATACAAGACTAATAATTTTATTTTTATTTTTTTTAAAGCAAACGTCCACCCTCAACGGTAACCTCGATCCAATCAGAAGTTCACACGTGCAAAATGTGATTTTTTTTTTTCTCAACAAGCTAAAAAATCTCCCAAACAAACTCATGTTACGAAAATGTAACTGTCTCTGTAAATGTGGGAAAATATTTCCCCAATGAATCATAATCGGTCCCTCAGACAAGTGCAGTCTTGTTTGTTTTGAGTCCTGCAGGAAACGTTTCATATTTGCATTTATCAAAAGTGACACAGAGTAATGGTCCGGTGCCATAACGCTTTCCGAAGCTTTGATGTATGAGGCGGTTTAATCATCACTCACATTCCGTCCTCACAACTTTCTGCTAAAATTTCACCTCTGCTTTTAAAGAACAATTGTTCCCACAGCTGTCACTGTGATTATGTGGGGGGGGGTTGTTTGTTTTTATGTTAATGAATCAAACTTACAAGCTACCTGTGTAGATAAATCAGTGGGTGTGGTCAATAGATTTGTGGCTCCTCCCTAAATTTCATTTTAATTATATATTTTAAGATGACGTCTCATTAAAACATTAGCATAATAGTTCAGGAAGCGTTCATGTGAGATTTGTTCTGAATGACACATGATAAAACACAACACATGACATATTATTATGTTTTATGACTATAAAACAGTTCTGTTACTTATTAATATTTAATAAAAGTTAAAAATCAGCAGTATGTAATGCAATAAATTAACGTGTAAATTCACCTGTAATTTATCTGTAATTACTATAATTAATATTTAAAGCGTTCTTACTGTAATGTTTGTTACAGCAATGACACACTGTACTGTACTGTATTTTTAAATTGAGTGAAAAACAATTTTAAAGAATTACATATTTGCATAGTTCACATTTTGCATTAATTAAATTTACTTTAGATACAAAGCAGCTTTGCAAAAAAGTTGGATGTGCATTTGGATACCTCATGAATGAAAAATGTCTCGAGGAAAAACCACCTGTGTGAAGAACCTATGTGTGAAGAATTATATCATTATTATTAAAATTTAGGGCGGAAAATTAAAGGGGTGGGGGTATTGGAGGGAAGGGTCTTTTTTTGGTTCCCTGAGAACCTTTTTGATTGATGGATCTTTAACCACTATTGTTGTTGATGTCACAGAGAACTAAAACAAAAGTCCCACTGTAAATATTATAATTGTCCGAAAGACTGTTTGTGGTGGAAAATAATTCAGTTTTTTATGTCAAAATACACTAAAGAGTATTGGATTGCATTGGACTGGTTCTTTTAGGGAAACAAAAAATAGTACTTCCATTGCATCGTTCTGCAGCAGCTCTTCTCGAGGGGGGGGGTTACTTTGGTAACAACAGGTAAGCTACAGTCAGTATCTATAAAGTGTATAGCAGAATGACCTGATAAAATGGCCAATGAGCATATAGAAGTGTATATACATTCACCATCCACTTTATTAGGAACACCTGTACTCCTTCTTGTTCATGTAAATATCTAATCAGCCAATCATGTGGCAGCCATGTGATGCATAAGATCATGCAGATACAGGTCAAGAGCCTCAGAAAATGTTCGCACCAAACATTAGAAACATTTCAGTGACTTTGACCATGGCAAGGTTGCTGGTTTGAGTATTTCAGAAATCTCTTGGGATTTTCACCCACAACCGTCTCTAGAGTTTACACAGAATGGTGTGAAAAACAAGAAAACATCCAGTGGATGGCAGTTCTGTTGGCTTGTTAATGAGAGAGGTCAGAGGAGAATGCTCAGCCTCTGACTATGGTTCAAGCTCATAGGAAGGCGACAGTAACTCAAATAATCACTCATTATAACCATTCTGAAAAGCATCTCAAAATGCAGAGCACATCGAACCTTGACATGGATGGATGAGCTACAACAGCAGAAGACCACATCAGGTTCCACTCCTGTCTGGTCCAAACTGGTCATTTAAAGATCGTCCAGTTTTCTGTTTAAATTCTAGAGCTGGTTGTTTGTGAAAATCGCAGGAGATCAGCAGTTTCTGAAACACACAAACTTTACTCCAACATCCGTGCCATGGTCAAATTCACAATTTTTCCTCATTCTGATGTTTGATGTGAACATTAACTGGAGCTCCTGACTTGTATCTGCATGATTATACAGTACACACTGCTGCAACATGTTTTGGCTGATTGGATCGAGCAGGTGTACAGGTGTTCCTAATAAAGTGGATGGTGAGTGTATAATAAGAAAGCCTTGTCAAGAAATGTTGTAAAGCAACACGTAAAAAGCAAAGATATTTTTAAAAATGATGAATTAAGTTTCTAAATATCAAAAAATTGGTGATAAAGAGCTACAAAATCATAAAATAATGAAAATTAAATACAATACACTCTTTAATGGCACAGAAATGTATTTGTAATTTATTTTTTTGGAACTGTGACCTGCTAATGCAGAAGACATAAATAAGACAAAGTGTATGTGTTATAAATATATAATGTATGTATAATGTGTTTATATGTATATATAAATATATATTTATTCACAATTATTATATTGACTCATTATGAGGTATTGAATATATTATTCAGTATACAGTATAATTTAGATATTATGCATTAAGCATCTTATATAAGGCTTCTGAAAATAAAGCTTAGCTCTAGAACCTGTTTAGATCTCTTTTGTTTTGTCCCTAATGGAGAACACTAAAAGTTTCTACAGGCTATAGAACCCTACACCTGTGTTTCCTATAAAGTTCAAAGTAAGGAAATCTAAAACTCTCCTCTATCCAAAAGAACCCTTGATAAAGTCTTTTTCAGTAGTCTGTATAATAATTATGTTTGTAATTATATATTTTTTATTTTATTTTATTGTGTACTTTTTTATTTCCTTACATTTATTTTTGTACGTATACTTTAACCTTGCGCATTGACCTTGACACTTTTTTTAATCATTTACTACTTTCGAGCTATCATGTGTATGATCGTGTATGAAAGCATAGTAATAGTAGCAGTAATAATAATAATAATAATAATAATAATAATAATAATAATACATTTTACTAGTATAGAACTTTTCGTACATAAAATGCAGCTCAAACATAAACATAGAACATATTATATATATTTTTTTAAAAGAAGAAAAACAAAATCTAACAAATCAAGAACAATAAAAATCAACAAAGAAAGTAAAAGTGTAAAATTAGGATACAATAATAATGATGACGATGATAATAATATAAATAACAAAATACAAAATTGGAAATTATACATAAAGGACAAAATATATTAATCAAAAGCTAACTTAAAAAGATATGTCTTTCAAATGCTTGTTTTTAAATATGTGAATATTTGTGAATATTTGTCTAATTTCAATAAGTAAAAGGTTTTTGGGGCGTAATGGCTAAATGCTGCTTCACCTGATCTCTTAAGGTTTACATTACAATATGTCAGAAACTCAGCATTGGAAGACCTCAAACTAGGAATTGAAACATATTTTGATAAACAGCCAGAAAGATATGATGGTAACCTTAAAATCAATCCTGTACTTAACAGGTAACCAATGCAAATTAGCTAAAACAGGTGTAATGTGAAGAACTCTAGCTGTAGCATCAGTTATCTTAGGCAAGCCAGTATAATGTGCATTACAGTAATCAAGGCGAGAAAAAAATAGTACTACTACTACTACTACTAATAATAATAATAATAATAATAATAGTAATAGTAGTAGTATGTTTTTATTCAGAAACTCAGTAAATCCCAACAATTAATTTAGTCCTATAAATCTGAACACCTAAAAGGAGTCAAATGTACAATTGACTTAAGAGTAAATTACATGATTAGATCTATTATATTAGAAAAATTTTTTTTAACTTGGCTAAGGTTCTTGGCAAAGTTTGCTCTCATTTTTATTTTAATCACCTGTAATCACCTTACTATATCAGGGTTTCTTTTAAAGTGTGATTATTAATTTAAGTGTTTAATGATAAGTAAATGTGTTCTTGGCGAGACTTTAATCCAAACACAATAGGAGCTTCTTTTCCAGCCATAAATATTAGACAAAATGACAGCAGAATGTTTACTCACAGCGAATGAAACCAGTGAAAATATTTCTTCAAGACGTTCTGGGCGGTGAATCGATCAAACGACTCGTGGAGTGAGTTCGATTCACTGTTCAGTTCAGGGTGTAGCGCTTGTTCGAAAGAACCGATTCATCAGTGAGTTGAATGCTCGTCACGCGCGTCATTAAGGAGAAAACGAAAGGAAGAAAAGGGAGTTTTGGCAGGTGAATGATCATGGCTGGGTTATGGGGGGGGGGGGGGACTTTCTGCTGCTGTTTCAAAGAACAGTCTGTAGCCTGTTTTCCGTTATTTGACAAATCAAAGATTTTATCCTGCACTCATGTCTGAAATGGTGCCCTATTTATTCCCTGTTCCTTAAAAGTGCGTTATGGGCAGGCTGGTTTGTAGGTCTATACCAGCCAATTGAATGTGAACTCCAAAAATAGTGCACTATATAGCCCAGGGCGCATATGATTTGGAACAGGCCTAATCTTCAATGCATGATGGGAAAATTTAAATCCATGATCAAGAAGGATAAGTGACACATCCGCATACATGTGGCACAGGTTGTTACGTCCAAACACGCGTGTTGAGTGACACTAATCAAATGTAAACGTATCACCTGCGCCGGTGTAATTGTTCGGCACTCCTCTTTTACGCAGTGCGTTTTTGGTAGTTATTGCTGGGTTTTTTTGGCCTTGGACGTGGCGTCTGATCTTTTTTTGTTTTTTTGTCGCGGTTAGATTATGAAATCACGACAGTTCGGTCTGAAATCCGACACTTTTTTGGGGAACACTTTTAATTTCAGCACCTGGCAACGCCGTAGGGGCGGAAACTTCATAACAGCACCGAAATGCGCGACTCCAAGAATACGCGCAACTAAAACCAAACCGAGCTGAACTCTTCGACAGAACGAGCAGCGCCACAAACCCAAACGCAGGGAGAATTCAATTTAAAAAAGAAAGAAAAATGTAGTCTCCATGCATGGATTTTGATTGTCCAGTTCGAGAGGACTTCAGCACGAATCATTCAGGCGTGTGAACATGGACCAAAAATGACAAATGGTAAGTCGCAAGTCTCTTCATTTCAGCAAAATAAACAAAGGCGCGTAACAAGGAGCCGGGCTTACCTGTCCCACCGCGGTGCCTTTCCGTCAATCACTGACCGTGGGAATGGGAACAGGTTGTAGCCTATTTATACTACCATTGTGGGGGAAATCCCGGTGAGTTATCAGTAATTGTTAGTCAAAAGGAAAGAGGGTTTACAAGAAAGGAAAGTCATATCGAAAGCGAATGAATGCGGTGCGCTTATGAGGAAAAACCTCTTCAAATAATCCTGGAGATGGAAAAACAAACAGGCTACTGCGAATTCAGTGTGAAAATAAAAGTCAGGATGTATAACAGGCTATCCTCGTCTTCCTACAGGTCCAACTGAACAGATCCACTCTCAGAAATAAAGGTTCTGTCCATCAGAGACCTTTTTCACACATAGTTCCTGTTGAAATAACTCGCACTCTGTACTGTTAAAGTGGCTCCAGAAGGAAACCAGCTGGAAATGACCCTCTTTTGGTGTACACAGTATACGAGTTGTTTAGGACCATCACCAGGTTAATTATGGAGAATGTCATTCAGAAAGGTGATGCAGTGATTTGGTGATTTGTCTGTGGACGAAAAGTTGTGTAGAGAGAGAAATCAAAAACAGAATGAAATGAAAACAGAAAAGAAAGAGAAGGGATTTTGTTGCAGAGTCAAGAAACCAAGTCATGCTTCATGCCAAATGCCAACATGTCACTCTCATGTAAGTAAGGAGTTGGGAAAGACAAACTTAATGCAGACACGACTTCTATGACAGCAGTTAAATACAGGAACTATTGTTCACTCAACTGTAATAATTATTACTACTGCTGCTTTACTACTGAAGCTCAAAAGCGTGATTAGTACTACAATGCCTTTATCAGCCGGTATCAGTCTGTCCCGTTGCTACCCAACAATGCTTACTTTGTCATTGGGAACCTTTCGAATATTTTGCTGAGTACTGAGATCATCTCTAGATGTAGTGAGTACGCTTCGCTTGTGGGCGTTTAAGGAGTTTTCCCAATTAAGTGGTGAGATGCAGAACCAAAAATCCAGAGGGTGGAGCTGGACCTGATCCAACTGCTCCTATCACCCTAACCCACAAGACGCTCTGCAGCAATGCACTTTTCTCTGGAACTGAAACACACCGAGTTGTCAACCTGGATTTTTGGCTCGACTCCGCTCAAATGGCCAACAAGCAGTTCATCTGTTTAATAGAGGAATTACCATTCATGCTTTTGAGATTAATTAGCAGCAATAATAATAATAATAATAATAATAATAATAATAATATAAGTCATGTATGCATGTATTTTGTCTTTGCCAAATTATAAGCTGGCCTTGAGCGTGAAACATGAGTTTGTTCTGTTGTTGTGTGAACAAGAACTACTCTGAGAAGTACTCTTCAGAAGGAGAAAAGCCCTTCCTTTTGTGTTCATTTATACTGCAAACACCAAAAGATGTTCGTTTGCAGCTGGTTCCCTTTTGGAGAACTGTGTATGACTGAGTATGTTTCATTTAGAATGAACTACTTGTGAAAACACACTTAAAGAGGTCCGAGTTTGTTTGTTCTGTTCATATATACACAAAAAAAAAAATGCTAAGACTCGGATCCGGAACGTTAAAACAGACCGAATGTTAAAAGAAAAGCACCCTGAGTGTGTAATCAGCTCCTAATGGTCCAATTAGGTACTTTAAATTATACTTAAAGGTAAAAGATGGTACTCACACAGCGATGAAGAAAACGTACAGTTCGGTACCTTTATTTCGGAGAGGTTCGCGACCCTGGTTGTGGAGAACCCCCTGTCCTGTCCTGTCCTGTCCTGTACCTTTCAGTGTTTTCACTTCTTGCACACTTCTATCCAATTAATGAGCCTAATTAACTGAGCTTCTTGAAGCTGAAGTGTGTGTTAGAGCAGGAAAATTATAAATTGTGCGGGAGGTTCGTCATGACGAGGATTGGGACCCTGTGAGGAGCAGGTGTGTTCACTCCTCTACTTAACCTGTAAGAGCTGTAACAGCTGTAAGTCCAGCAATAATCCAGCAACAGTCCAGGAATAATGAATATCATTTGGGGTGAAAATCTCAATATGGAAGAGATAAAAAAAAAGTAGACAATAAAACAAACAATACATACAAGGATAGAAGAAATTCAAAATGAAAGATAGAAAGTTAAAAATATAAAATATTCCAGAGTCACTGTAGATAATTGAACCTTAAGGAAGGTTATTTTTAATTAGCTTCTAGATTTACGTCCACTTCTTCCACCTACAGGAAACACCAAAGGTACAAAAGGTGGATGCTTTATTGTTACCACACCAGTGCCAAGGAAAATATACAGTAGTTTAGTACCATATTTTTCAGAAAGCGTTGAATTAAAGGAGTTGAAGGTACTGATTTTCTGTTTCGATTTCATTTCTAGCATCTTCTTGGCACTTCTGTTTTGGTGTTTCTCCTCCTACCTCTCGTCTTCTCCTGCAAAAGCACCAAGAGTAAAGAGGAGATCTCTCTGGGTTATGAGCATATCATTCAGAAGCAGCTGGAGCACATTGTAAGTGATGCTCAGGAGAGCTGAAGTCTTTTCATTTATTAAGGCGTGCGAAAGAATAATAAAAAAAAATTTAAGGTTTTTTTTTCTCCTCACAGAACTTGAGTATTCAGAGACAGGTGGAGTCCTGCGGGGAAAGAAAACTTGTGTTGCAGAATGTAAGTATCACACAATTTAAACTTATGATGTAAATGCCAGTTCAGAAACTGTCCCAAAATGGTTTAACCTTCAAAATATAAAACGAAAGTAATGATCCTTGCAAGAATCATGTGAAACTGACACGTGTTTGTTTTAGACGCTTCGCACGTTGTGTTTCTCACATCGGGCACATGTAGTATGTGTCATTTTATTTTCACATGATCATACCTTACTGGCATGACACCACATGACATGTACTCAAGTTCTTGGCATAGGATGTCGAAGTGTGAAATAAAAAAAATATCACGCAAGTGGAAATCTTGATCAAAAAACGAAACCAATAAGCGAGTCCCAAAACTAACCAAATAAATAAATAAATAATAAAGTCACATAGGAAAACAGATCCACTGATCCTCATGCAGCTTGCATCATCCCTACTGAAATTTGCTGGAAATTATGAAACCTCAAAATGACTCGGAAAGCTAAAATCTTGAGTGGATGACGTAACTACGTCCTTATATAACAGAGCTTTTTTTTGACCGTTTTTTCCCGGCATCGTGAACATGGCTGACACCTGGGTGACCGCAACACTCATTCAATTAATTTTAATATTTTATGAACTCGAGTGCTTTATTGTAAGGCCTTCTAAGACTAGAGCTGATTTCTGCTGCCCCCTAGTGTCTGAAAGTGATGTGTTAGAAAACTTAGAATCAGAAATCTGAACTTGAATGCAAAAAAATATTCTGAATTATGAATACGATCCTTTGGCTGTGATTTGGTTTGGTTTGGATCTAAAAGAGCAATCTAAATTCTAAAACTAAAACTGGATTTCATGCTTCAGCGTGTACGATTATCAACTGTTTTTAGTCCATTTACATGGAGTGTCTCGTCATCCCTGTGCCACTTTTTACTATAGAAACGATAACATGTTAGAATGAGCGCGTTAATATAAACCTGTGATCTGCAGCTGCACTACTGTCAGAACTGCTATTATAGAAAATGAATCAACACCTTCTGCTTATGTTGCATCGACGCAGTTACTTCCGATCGAGCGCATCAGCACCGTGTCCTGCACCCGTTTACCAAGGAGCGTAAATGGTCAGCTGCAGACTGAACTACCGAACCTCATGAGGGACATAAATGCATCTCTGGGATGTCCCTGTTCTGCAAACCAGGTAAGACATGTTTACTACCAAGTAGCACGTGCAAACTGTAATCTGCATTGTTTTGTTCTTTTTTAATTCACATTTTGTGTATTGTTTTTCTCATTTGAGACCGAGCAAGCAGTGAGGTGGCCAGAATCCCAGCCTTTACAGAAGAAGTTCTGCCGATTGAAACGTTTGCTCATGACAATACAGAAAGCATACGAACAATACAACTCGGCTTAGTAAGCGTGGGCCACAAGGAGCGCCGAGTAAGACATTCTAACTCTACAATAATAATAATAATAATAATAATATATAAATAAAATATCGAAGCATGGCTTCCTTCCAAAGCTTTGCACGGCACCTTGTATATGAGAGGACACACTCATAATGAAGTGGCAAGTGAACCACGCCCGCTGCTTGGGGAGCAAAAATCAGCCGAATGCAGGATCCATCATGAACCATACAACCAGCAGACATGTTTTACGGACCAGTTGCCATGAATCAGGTCGATTTTTTTTTTTCTTTTTTTTTTTTTCTTTTCCTGATGGTTCAGCAGCATTCTGTGATTTTAACCCATGTTTCCACTGAAGCTATGGATATCCACCTTGGTTTTTATAGCTATGGAGGTTCACTTGGGTGTAAGTCAGGAACTGTTCCGCCTTACACCGAGAATTCTGTCAGTTCCTAGGTACAACAAATGTCTGAACACTCAACTGTCCATGATCTTTATTATGTATTATGCTACTGCTCTGTGAATAAATATATTTTTATATAAAATGTACCTTTTTTTTCCGTCTTGGCATTTGAAACTGAGCATGCTTGGTTTGAACTGCGACCAAAAAGGCGTGACTGAAAAGCGTCGGAAGATCGCGAGTTGGAATCCTGACGATGTCAAAGCTATCTGTGGCCAAGTGTGGGAGAGGCATATACTCTCTCTCCCCTGTCAGTCACAGTGACACCAGCCAGTCGTGGGCGTCTTTGAGCTCACGTATGTGGAAGAGGTCGGACAGCACTTTCCTCCGAGCGAGTTATGCTACCGAGACAAATTTAGAGGGGAAATGGGGGATAGAAAAATGCAGCCCTGTAGTTTTTTTCCCATTCCTGTCAATCTTGTTATAGACACATCCCTGTGGGCCCTTTACTCCACCCCTCCATCATTACAGCCTGAAAATGCAAACAAGGTAAAATTTAGTTATTGACTACTGTAGAGAGGGGACTGAAATTGAAACCATAATGTTAAATAAAAACCACACCCAATTTTCTTTAAATAAATGTAATGACACCAAAGAAATAAAATGAGAAAATCTGGGAGCTGAGGGGATGAAGTTGGACTCAGATTACATTTCTCCTTGACATGTAGCCTTAATATAATCTTTAAATGTTAGAAGTTGAGCATTTTGTGTGTTCCATGCCCAAGTGGAACAAGATGATTGAATGTTATCTAGCTAGCTAATGAACTAATGCAGATGAGCTACACCAGCCACTGCAGATTCTGGGAGGCAGGGCTTTGTATAGATGAGTGAGGATGGGAGATGGGGTCAAATTATTCCAGCCTTTTAGTAAATTCTACCTGATACAGTCCACTTGTAGGACTCTTCATCATATAATTTTTACTAATAAAATCAGTAAACTTCAGTGGTGGTCCTCAGGACAGAAGAGTTTGGAAACATGACATCTGATATTGATATTGATGATATTCCACAATATTAAATGTAGTACTAAAAGTACAAAATGTAATATGGATAAAAAGTATGACATGTCATTCTTTAATAAAGAAATTGTAATCGTTATCAAGTTGCTGTGGTATAAGAGGAATAAAACACTTAGGATGGAAACCTCATCGCTGCTTATTTTCCAACACACACACAAAACAAAGACAACACATCCATCTCAGCACTCGCATGTATGTTTATTCACGTGACACTCTGCATATACAGTGACAAATCCAATGTTAGTGCCCATTCTGTCAGCAGGCCTTGTACCCAATCCGTCTTACAGAAACGATACACACCGTTCATGCGTTCATAAGCATTAGACCGCCGTAGTGTTCGGCTATAACAGCACAAAGGGTTATTAATCACAGAGGGCTTATATATGGTGCTTTAGCTTTGAGGAGCAGTGACGGGATTATAAAGTCCTTGAGGCTGTAAAGCTATTTTTGGCATACGAGTTCGATCAGGTGATCATGGAGTGAAATCTAAAAAATTCAGTATTTTTTGAAGCAGGATCGTCTGAATACGTTTGCGAATGTTTTACAAATCGTGATCGAGCTGCAACAGATTGCTCCTATCCTATAGCAAATGTACATTTTGCATAGGATATATGAAATGTCGAGATAAATAAGTAGTAGGAACTTGACAAAAAATGATAGAATGAAACATTGTATCCGCATAAATAACAATATAAATTAAATCACAATACTCTGTCGGATCGTCCCTGCTTCGAAATGGAGGTGCGATGTCGGGACTTTAAAACACGGGTTTGTTATCAGGTGGAAATTCGATTTGTGAAATGAATTCTGGGTAAATTCTGATTTTAAAAAAAATATTCAGTAGTTTATCATATTGCACTTTGAGAATAAAGACTACTGGAGTAAAAACAAGGCAAAACATAAATAAAATAGAGAAGTACTGGAATTCATGTGCACGAGTGTGACAGTAGGAAAAATGGGAAATTCAGCATTAAAAGACGTCACTCTCTCTCTAAATGCACATCCTCCTCACCCCACATTCACAGCAGAATTTGGCCCAATCCACTGGGTACTTGGTTCCACATTCATGGCAGAATTTGGTCCCCGGTGTGGAACAGTCCACCTCGTTGTCGTTTTTCGCCTCGTTCCTAAGAGGAGGAGAGAAAGTGAGGAAAAGAGTCAGTCTGTGTGGCACCAGAAAACAAAAGCAGTACTTTAACACTGCCATTAATATTCAGCACTTTAACCCGAGAGCAAAAACAATCGATCTTCTAATTCAACCTTCCAGGCAAGACTGCACCGGATGGATTGCTTTGTTGACCCATTTTCAATGCTTTTATTTGTAGTGCCGAGTAAATCAGAAATGATATCTGAAGCACAAAACATGACATGTTTTCTGAACTATTAGTTCGGTCACATTTCCCTAAACTCTGTTTCTTCTAAAGTTTCTTGAAAAGCCAGTGTACGCTATCATGATGCCTTTAAGGGCTGGGAAATGTGGTGATATAATATCGATTTCATGATAAATAATGTCAAAACACACTTTTGAGATATCGGCAGTATAATTTGTTGGTGATTCTTAGTATCAAACACTTCCATATGGGTCAACTGACGTTTTGAGGTAAATCACAGTGTTGGTGGTTTCCTAAATGGAATAAGTAATGAATAAAACACTTGGATGGCATGACGTTATCAGAAAATAATCAACAACAGGGTGGTGTGATAAGGTGGCGTTACTGTTACCAGCCTAAAGTTGATTAATTTCCTAATCCCCAAGATGTGTCCATGTGCAGCTAAACAATCTCACTGGTGATTATCGGTGGTACCTTGAATTATAGTTGTTAGCACTGTAGACCTTCTTTTTACTCATTCCTCCTGTGTAGGTCATGCTCTTCAGTGAACTCGGAGCAACGATGCCTTTAGGTTTGGTGTTAGCCCTGAACACATCGGGGGAAAAAGGGAAAAAATGAGCTCAGGAATGCCTTTCCCTTCTGATCTGGAGTGTGAATCGGGCCTTACCCAGAGGGAGGACTGGTCACTCCACCAGAGTCAGGGTGGGATGGAGAGAAAGAAGTTGACTTGTTCACATTCCTCACTGAGCCTGTAGGACTTTTGGTGCTGGAAATTCCTGAGGGAAGATGAAAGAGCCGTTTCAGCTCATATGCAAGCACGAAATTAATGATAATTATAATCATAATTAGATTCATTATAATGATTACATTAGCCTATTTTACATGTCAATTTAATGCTCAATAACTGTATAAACTCAATAACTGTAGAAAAAATGTAGAAACTAGAAAAGTTTACATGGAGGAAAGCAAAAAATCTTACATGCAGGACAGTAGGCATGTGTACAGTAGAAAAGTTTATATGCAGGAAAAAAGAAAAGTTTACTTCAAGAAAAAGTAGAAATGTTTACATAGAGAAGTTTACATCCAGGAAAGCAGAAATGTATGCAGTAGAGAAGTTTACATGCAGGAAAGTAGAAACATCTACATCCATGAAAACAGAAAAGTTTAAAGGGAAAGTAGAAAGGTTTACAGCATAAAAGTTAACATGCAAGAAATTAGAAAAGTTGACGCAGGAAAGTAGAAATGTTTACATGCAGGAAAGTAGAAATGTTTACATGCAGAATAGTAGGTATGTTTACAGTAGAAAAAGTTACATGCGGGAAAGTACAGAATTTTACAGTAGAGAAGTTTACATGCAGGAAAGTAGAAATGTTTACAGTGGAAAAGTTTACAACAGAAAAGTTTACATCCAGGAAAGTAGACAGGTTTACAGTAGAGAAATTTACATGCAGGAAAGTAGAAAGATTTACACTAGTACAGTTTAAAATGCAGAAGTAGAAAAGTTTACTTCCTTCATAATCTAGGAAAAAGATATCACGTACAGCAATTAATAAGAAAACGTACAGTAGATGTAAACTTTTCGAATAGTATACACACACACTCCAATTTCCAACATGACAAACCTGACCACGCCGTTTGAACAGGTCATATTTAATCTATTTTTCTCTTTTGGCCAAAAAAGTGCCATTTTGACCCTTATCCCTAATGAATATAGCTATCTGATGTTAACTACAGTACTGTTTTTACTGGGTTTTTTTTTGTTTTGTTTTTTTTAAAATAGTACCAACTTTGTTAGAAATTTTTTTATTTTATGACTTCTACATTATCAAGTCTACAAAAAAACATTTTAGATTCCCAAACAGTTTTCTAGCACAGAATTAAAATGATACAGAAAAATGTTTGTATGTCATTAAAGAAAGCAGCATATTACGTAAAGAGACACTTTTCAGACAAAAAAAAAAAAAAAAAAAAAAACACAATGAAGGCTGCTGGGTTTTGCTGCAAAAATAAGAAGCAAGTGCAAAAGTCAAAGTCTCCAGAAGAACTGTGGCTGGTTCTGCAAGATGGTCAATAAAACTTACCAGCTCATTTCCTTATAAAACTGCACTAATTGTACCCTGAGATTACTGTTTTTATTTTAAATGTTATTTTTTTGTCACACCAAATATTGACTTTGTTTCATTTACTACTGTTTACGGTAATTTTTTTAAAATGTAGAAACATTTACAGCATTTCTTTGCATGAGCCTAAAACTTTTGCACAGTAATGTATATACTTATAGTATATACTATATACTTATCGAATAGTAGTCAAACGTACATGGATAGATTTTACTTAATATTAACGTACTAAAAACAATCCCTGTTCACCGTGACAGAACGCAAGAACTTCAGTGCATCATTCCAACAAGAATGTCAAGACAAATTGCGAGATCGCTAACATGCGATGGGAGGGGAGTAAGCGGGGCTTCCAGGATGTAGAGCAATTATAGAGTGATCCATTTTATAGAACAGCTAAATACTTGTTGCAGATAAGTATTGTCAAAGGTAGAAATACAAAAAAACCCATCAAGATTAAACCCTAGGAATAAAAGAACTCGGGGCTTGGCAGTGGCAAAAAAACAAAAAACAAAAAACAAAAAACAAAAAACAAAAAAAAAAAAAAAAAGGTAGCCGGATTTCCTTTTTAAAATCATTCAATACGGTCTACTGTTAAGCTGCTGTTTTGATGATATTTGGAAATTAAATCCTGTATCATGTTGCTGCCTGCCTTCACACAGCAATTTATCAAAAGCATCAGGGCTGCTCGTTAACTTTTGGGAAATGCTTTGCTGTTAGACTGTTTTCAGAGATTTGCTCCGTACCGGTTCCACCGCCTTGTCCGTAGGCTGGACGCTGAGGCAAGCGAGAGGAAGACACCGAAGACGTGGAAGATACAGAACTCGCCTTCTTCACTGGGGCAGGTTTGTACTGCAGATAGAGATTTGTTTTTTTATATTACAGAACATTTATTCATTTAGTAAAAACAGCATGTGTCTGAGAATCTGAGGGGTAAGAGTCTTAATCAAAGCAGTGCAGGGATTCAACACCTTTTTCTATCGCTTGCAAGTGGACAAATGTTTCAGGAAGAAGAAGAAAAAAAAAAAAGAAAAAAAAAACAACTTTACTTCTTGTTCTACATCTGGTTACATCAATGTGGCGTGTGAAGACGCAGAGGCTAGGTGCTCTCAGATTAGCAAGGTTTTTTTATTACCATTATTTTGTGTATGTATATTAAGTCTGTTAAGTTTATTAGTTCAAGAATTAGTTAACATACTGTCTACAAATGGACTAAACTGCTTAATATCCACAACTACGTCAGGATTATACTTTTGTAAAGCACGACTTCATCCCACAGAAGATCCTACACTCTGCACAACCCACTGGAGTTAGAACCATCCCAAGCAAAAGTGGGGAAAGAGAGCCGGACCCCGAGCGAGGCTAACGCCACACGAGCCATCTCTGCCGAGTCTCTTCCTCACAAACTATTGGTCACTCCTCAATAAGACGAAGGAAATTTGGCTAAAGATGACTACGCACAGCATACGCAAACGTGTGATAATTATCACAGAGACCTGGCTTAACAGCACCTTCCTCGCCGCTGCCATCGAGGAGCAGGTCATTCTTAGTCATTCAGAACAATGGGTAAAACCAAGGAATATGGCTCTGATGTGCGGCAAAAGGTTGTTGAGCTTGACAAAATGGGAAGTGGCTATAAGAAAATAGCACAAGCACTGAAAATGCCCATTTCCACCATCAGGGCAATAATTAAGAAGTTCCAGTCAACTGGAAATGTTATGAATCAACCTGGAATTGGACATGTGTCTATATTGTCTCAAGGCACTGTGAAGAGGATGGTTCGAGTGGCCAAAAAATCTCCAAGGATCACAGCTGGAGAACTGCAGAAGTTAGTTGCGTCTTGGGATCAGAAAGTCTCCAAAACTACAATCCAAAGTAACCTACATCACCACAAGTTGTTTGGAAGGGTTTCAAGAAAAAAGCCTCTAGTCTCATCCAAAACTCAAGTGTCTTCAGTTTGCCAGACACTACTGGAACTTGAAATGGGATCGGGTTCTATGGTCAGATGAAACCAAAATAGAGCTTTTTGGCAATAAACACCAGAGGTGGTTTTGGCGCACACAGAGAGGTAGCCATATGGAAAAGTACCTCATGCCCACGGTTAAATATGTTGGTGGCTCTTTAATGTTTTTGAGGCTGTTTTTCTGCCAGAGGACCTGGACATTTTGGTAGGATACATGGCATCATGGACTTTCAAATATCAACAGATATTAAATGAAAACCTGTCTGCCTCTGCCAGAAAGATTAAAATGGGTCATGGTTGGATCTTCCAGCAGGACAATGATCCAAAACATACATCAAAATCAACACAAAAGTGGTTTACTGACCACAAAATCAAGGTCCTACCATGGCCATCCCAGTCCCCTGACTTGAATCCCATAGAAAACCTGTGGGGTGAACTGAAGAGGAGAGTCCACCAGCATAATACTGCCTAAATTACATAAAAACACTAACTTTCCAACTAGAGAAAAGAATATCCTGGATCAAGTTTATAAAAATATTCCGGGAGCTTACAAGCCACCCCATCCCCACATCTGGGCCTGTCAGATCATGTTTCATCTAATCAGCAGAACAAAGTCAGTTGTTAAAATTGTCAGGCTTTGGAGTGAGGAAGCCACCTCAAGACTGCAATATTGTTTTAAGCTTACAGACTGGGATGTATTCACAAAGGGAGCTGGATCTAAAGGAATACAGTACCGTATATCAGTCCTGGCCTACACTGATTTTGGCACTGAGACCATTCTAACAACTAAAACCATCAAAGTGTTGCCCAACTAGAAGCCCTGGCTGGATGGGAATGTACGGTCTCTGCTTAAACAACGGGATCAGGCAACACGCTGGCCTACAGTAATGCCAGGAGAGAACTGAAAAAGGGCATCAGAGAAGTAAAGCACAAGTATAAACACCACATTAAAAGGTCATTTTGAGAACAACAACCCCTGTAGCATGTGGAAGGGAATAAAAGCCATTACAGGCTACTATATGGGCAGTTCCTGGCAAATTAGTAATGACCCTTCTCTCTGATTCCCTGAACCGGAGCTCAACCTTTACCAACAAAGGATGAGCAAGCACTTGTCTTACAGCATCATCAGGTGAGAGCCAATCTGAGAAAAATTTACATCAGCAAAGTAGCAGTACCCGACAGGGTCTCGGCCTGCACACTGACAACATGTGCCGACCAGCTAGCAGGGGTGTTTACTAGTATCTGCAACCTCTCATCTTCAACAACTTGTCACTGTTCCCACCCGTCTTAAGTTCACCACTATCGCCCCTATGCCCAAAAATATCCCCGTGGTGGAATGCCTCAAGTTGCCCTTACCCCTGTTATCATGAAGTGCTTTGTTTGAGAAACTCATACTGTCGCACATTAAGGCCATCATTCCCAAGGATCTAGATCATATCCATCAGTCTCACTTGCACTTCACACAGCCCTTGACACATTTAGAGGAAACAGCCTACAGAAAGGAGGTCCAACATTTAGTTCAATGGTGTATGGATAATAATTTGGTCTGGAACACCACAAACACCAAAGACATCGTTGTAGATTTCAGGAGATCCAGGAAGACCACCCATCTTGCTTCATTATATAAACAAAGAGGAGGTGAAGAGTGTTAATGACATCAGGCTCCTTGGAGTCTTCATAACAAAAGATCTCAGTTCTCTGTTCTGTCAATACCTCCCATGTGGTGAAGAAAGCACAACAAAGGCTATACTTCTTAGGGAAACTCAAGCAGGCCAGACTACCTACACAGCTTTTAGTGAACTTTAGCGAACTAGCTCCCGACCCTGGATATTGTGTACGCTAGCCGACAACACACAAAGGCCAGCAACATCATCAAAGACTCCACCCACCCAGGACACATGGACACATGTAGGGTCATCAAGTCCCACACAAACAGACTAAAGTGTAGCTTCTTCCCTAGAGCTGTAGTTAAAGCCACCCCCCACCCCCTCGTTATTTTTAAACTCTTTAATTTTAAGTGTAATGTTTAAGTGTCCTTTGTTGCTTTCTGAGAGCACCACACTTAATTTCATTGTATTGTATACAATGACGATAAAGTATCTTACTTACTAAAAAATCAAAAGTTGTCATTTCGTATTTACTGTTTCATACATGCTACTCGTTCCAAATCAGACATCCTGCTGCGCTACACACGTTACAAATGACTGAAAAACGTTTCACATAAGGAGAGAGGAAAAAGATGCTAGCCAGCTTAGCATTTATCTTTTATGTGTGACGTGCGGACAGGACATCACACATCACAGACGAAACATTGACTGATGACTTGCAAAGTTTCGTCATGGGCGCAAACATGATATCCTACACATGTTCATCAGCTACCACGTTTTAGAATGAATTGATCATTTAATCCCGCCCCTGAACATTGATCGTTCATCTCTATTTGAATTTACATCCTCTACACTGCTGGAAGAGTCTGATGCACTCTGATACACTCACCTGCGTCTTGGCCGGAGGCTTGGCTTTGTCATTTCCAGGGAATTTCCCCTTGTTGGTAATGCGTGATGCTTGCTCCTTACAGAATTTGATGTGCCGCTCGGCTGCATTCTCACTAAACCGCCTCTGGCAATACGGGCACTGGATATAATCTAGAACAAAATGTTAATATGTGAAACCTGTTACTACTACACCAATTAGTTTCTGCCCGATTCACCACCTGCAGCTTTTCTACCTGGATCGTAGGATGGAGGAGGGGGCGGGGGGAGAGGGCCACCGTCTTTCATCACTTGGCTCAGGCCCTTGGCAGCGCGGATGGTGGCGATGAATTCCTCATGCTTTCGGCGCCAGTTGGACAGTTTCTTGGGTGGTTCAGGCTGTTCAGAGAAAGATGTCTTTTAAGGACAGGGCCAGTTCAAACAGGGCCTGTGGGAATTACTCATGACGTCAATGTGCAAATGCTAACTGTTTGAATAACTCTATAATAAATGTACTCTGGTTATGTGCTCACAGTATGCAGGCTGTGACCACATATTAGCATCCACACTTACACTGTTCAGCCATAACATTAAAACCACCTGCCTAATATTGTGTAGGTCCCCCTCATGTCGCCAAAACAGCGCTGACCCACTGAGGCATGGACTCAACAAGACCTCTGAACGTGTGCTGTGGTATCTGGCACCAAGATGTTAGCAGCAGATCCTTTCATTTCTGTAAGTTGCGAGGTGGGACCTCCATGGATCGGACTTGTTTGTCCAGCACGTCCCACAGATGCTCGATTCGAACTCTGTCATGTTCCTCAAACCATTCCCGAACAATTTTTTGAAAGAGGCCATTGCCGTTAGGGAATACCGTTACCATAGTGCATCCTGGTGCCATCTCTTCCCCAGGTAAGCAATGCACCTGGCTATCCACATGACGTAAAAGAAAACATGATTCATCAAACCAGACCACATTCTTCCATTGCTCCATGGTCCAGTTCTGATGCTCATGTACCCATTGTAGGAGCTTTCAGTGGTGTACAGGGGTCAGCATGGGCTCTCTGACCGGTCTGTAGCTACCCAGCCCCATACATAGCAAGCTGTGATGCACTGTGTGTTCTGACTCCTTTCTATCAGAGCCAGCATTAACTTTTTCAGCAATTTGTGCTACAGTAGCTCTTCTATGGGATCGGACCAGACGGGCTAGCCTTCACTTCTTATACACTTCAATGAGCCTTGGGAGCCCATAACCCTGTCGCTGGTTCACCGGTTCTCCTTCCTTGGACCACTTTTGGTAGGTACTAACCACTGCATACCAGGAACACCCTGCAAGACCTGCTGTTTTGGAGATGCTCTGACCCAGTCATCACAATTTGGCCCTTGTCAAAGTCAGTCAGATCCTTATGCTTGCACATTCTTCCTGCTTCCAACACATCAACTTCAAGAACTAACTGTTCACTTGCTGCCTAATATCCCACCCCTTGACAGGTGCCGGTGTAACGAGATAATCAAATTTATTCAAGTCACCTGTAAGTGGTTCTAATGTTATGGCTGATCAGTGTATGTGCAGTCCATTTAAGCCTGTTTTTAGGAAAATATTAGATTTCTGTTGCTCTCTAGACTATTTGTTATTCTCAATACAGAGTGTCTCGGGTATCTCTTTACAGTTTTTTTTTTTTTTACACAAAATCACAAAATGAATGAAAATATATTTTTGTACAGAAGATTTATTTATTTATTTATTTTCAGTTATGCTGTTATAATTTTTCACTCATGGTATTCATACACAGACAACCCATTTATTTTTTAATATACAGTATCTCACAAAAGTGACTACACCCCTCACATTTCCATAAATATTTTATTATATCTTTTCATGGGACAACACTGAAGAAATGACACTTTGCTACAATGTAAAGTAGTGAGTGTACAGCTTGTATAACAGTGTAAATTTGCTGTCCCCTCAAAATAACTCAACACACAGCCATTTATGTCTAAACCGCTGGCAACAAAAGTGAGTACACCCCTAAGTGAAAATGTCCAAATTGGGCCCAATTAGCCATTTTCCCTCCCCGGTGTCATGTGACTCGTTAGTGTTACAAGGTCTCAGGTGTGAATGGGGAGCAGGTGTGATAAGTTTGGTGTAATCGCTCTCACACTCTCTCATACTGGTCACTGGAAGTTCAACATGGCACCTCATGGCAAAGAACTCTCTGAGGATCTGAAAAAAAGAAATGTTGCTCTACATAAAGATGGCCTAGGCTATAAGAAGATTGCCAACACCCTGAAACTGAGCTGCAGCACGGTGGCCAAGACCATACAGCGGTTTAACAGGACAGGTTCCACTCAGAACAGGCCTCGCCATGGTCGACCAAAGAAGTTGAGTGCACGTGCTCAGCATCATATCCAGAGGTTGGCTTTGCAGAATAGACATATGAGTGCTGCCAGCATTGTTCCAGAGGCTGAAGGGGTGTGGGGTCAGCCTGTCAGTGCTCAGACCATACGCCGTACACTGCATCAAATTGGTCTGCATGGTTGTCGTCCCAGAAGGAAGCCTCTTCTAAAGATGATGCACAAGAAAGCCCACAAACAGTTTGCTGAAGACAAGCAGACCAAGGACATGGATTACTAGAACCATGTCCTGTGGTCTGATGAGACCAAGATAAACTTATTTGGTTCAGATGGTGTCAAGCGTGTGCGGCGGCAACCAGGTGAGGTGTACAAAGACAAGTGTGTCTTGCCTACAGTCAAGCATGGTGGTGGGAGTGTCATGGTCTGGGGCTGCATGAGTGCTGCCGGCACTGGGGAGCTACAATTCATTGAGGGAACCATGAATGCCAACATGTACTGTGACATACTGAAGCAGAGCATGATCCCCTCCCTTCAGAAACTGGGCCGCAGGGCAGTATTCCAACATGATAATGACCCCAAACACACCTCCAAGATGCCCACTGCCTTGCTAAAGAAGCTGAGGGTAAAGGTGATGGACTGGCCAAGCATGTCTCCAGACCTAAACCCTATTGAGCATCTGTGGGGCATCCTCAAACAGAAGCGCAAGGTCTCTAACATCCACCAGCTCTGTGATGTCATCATGGAGGAGTGGAAGAGGACTCCAGTGGCAACCTGTGAAGCTCTGGCGAACTCTATGCCCAACAGGGTTAAGGCAGTGCTGGAAAATAATGGTGGCCACACAAAATATTGACACTTTGGGCCCAATTTGGACATTTTCACTTAGGGGTGTACTCACTTTTGTTGCCAGTGGTTTAGACATTAATGGCTGTGTGTTGAGTTATTTTGAGGGGACAGCAAATTTACAGTTATACAAGCTGTACACTCGCTACTTTACATTGTAGCAAAGTGTCATTTCTTCAGTTGTCCCATGAAAAGATATAATAAAATATTTACAAAAATGTGAGGGGTGTACTCACTTTTGTGAGATACTGTAAGTGATATTTGGAAAAAGTCCAAATTCATATGACATGCACTTTTAAGTAATTTTTAAAAAATCATGTAAAGATCCTGGATGTTTTTTTAATGATTTATGCATGAAACATTACTGTTATTGCTGTTGAGAGCTTGTTATATACTGTATATAGGAGCACTTTTTGTATACTCCTTCTGGAAAAACTGACAGAAAATTAAGTGTTTATGTGAGAGTTAAATTGGGACTGGTCTGTGAGGCCAGATAGTTTTGGATGTTCATTGCTAACATGTTATCTCTGGTAGGGGTGCCAATGCGGCTAACCTGAAATTCCTAACACACTCAGAGGAAAAAAATTTACTCCAGGTGTGTGCCAAGCAGCAGGACGAAAACAGAGACGCAAAAGTCTGGTGTGAGCACTACATATGGTGCGAGTCACTTCCATAATTTTAATATTCGGATGCAAATCCTTTGCAGTCAATGACTACCTGAAATCTGGAACCCATGGACATCACCAAATGCTGAGTTTCCTCCCTTGAGATGCTTTGCCAGGCGTTTACTGCAGCTGCCTTCAGTTGCTGCTTGTTTGTGTGTCTTTCTGCCTTCAGTTTTGTCTTCAGTAAGTGAAAAGCAGCTCAATTGGGTTGAGGTCATTGGCCATTTAAAAATATTCTATTTCTTTGCCTTAAGAAGCTCTTGGGTTGCTTTCGCTGCATTTTGGGTCATTATCCATCTGTACCGTGAAGTGCCGTCCTATCAGTTTTGCATGATTCTGAGCAGAAAGTATAGCTCTATACACTTCAGAATTCATCCTGCTACTTCTATAAGCAGCACATCATCAATAAACACCAGTGACCCAGTTCCACTGGCAGCCGTACATGCCCATGCCATAACACTTCCTCCACCATGTTTGACAGATGTTGTGGTATGCTTTGGATCACGAGCTCTTCCTTTCCTTCACCATACTCTTCTCTTCCCATTATTCTGGTACAAGTTCATCTTGTATCAGAACTGGTCAGGCTTTTTTTTTTTTTTTTAGATGTTTTCTAGCAAAGACTAATCTGGCCTTTCTGTTCTTGAGTATTACCAGTGGTTTACATCTTGAGGTAAACCATCTGTATTTAAATTCATGAAGGTGTCTCTCGATTGTAGACTTTGACAATGATACGCCTATGTCTTCCAGAGTGTTCTTGACTTGGCTAGATGTTGTGAAGTGGTTTTTCTTCAACATGGAAAGAATTCTGCGATCATCCACTTTAGTTTCCTTCCGTGGTCTTCCAGGCCTTTTGGTGTTGCTGAGATCGCCAGTGCATTCCTTCTTTTAAAGAATGTACCAAAAGTGTTGATTAGGACACAAGTTTCTGCTGTCTCTCTGATAGGTCTGTTTTGTTTTTTTTCAGCCTAATTATAGCCTACTTCACTTGCATAGCCCTTTGGACCGCATATTGAGAGTTCCCATGAACAGCTACAAAAGGCAAAAAAAATCAAAACGCTTGGAATCAACTCCAGACCTTTTATCTCCTTAATTTGTCATGAAATAATGAGGAAATGGGCCACACCTGGCCATGAAACTGCTTATCAGTCAATTGTACAATTAATTTTTAGCCTGTGAAAATGATTTGAAAGTGAAAATGATGATGTAATTCCTAAACGGTTAATGAAATATATAAAATATTAAGTAGACCACAGTCCTGCCTACTTTTTTCCTTCAGCAAAAGTTCACCTCCATGAAGTGGATCCGAAGCTTAAGTAGCCGCTATCAGAAGTCCGTTTCTCCTTCAGTGAACTGCTGAAGTGCAAAAGTGTAGTGTTCAGGTAGCAACAAGTCAAAAATGGTATACGTTATGCCTGAACCGTAAATGTTGGCACCCCTGCTGTAGTTGCAAAGCCATGTTTAAGATCTCTTTATCTTGAAGCTCCTTATATTCTAGGGGTGTAACGATCAGACGATCTGGATCGACTTTTAAAGTAGTCCTTCACTTCATCATCATCATCATCATCATCATCAACATTATTCACAAATTAAAGGAAGGCCTATTGGCAGATTCTGAACAAAGATGGTCACGTATCGATGTGAAGATACAAAATCAAATCGTTTCGTACCGCAACAGATTCAGTGGTATCGTCAAGTAACGAGTTGTTGCCTTAAGAACTGAAATCGTATCGTATCGTGTGGAAGCCTGAAGCTTACTTTATATACAGTATTTACATTACATTCACTTACTTATGCGGAAAAGTGGACAGAATGCGGCCACATCTCATTGTAAAATGCGTGGTGGAAGTTAAGGAAAAGTGTCAAAGCAGCTATTAAATAAAATTAGCATAGACTGAAACGCGGTTTATGAGGAGCGTTGGGGTTTTATCCTCACCTTTGGCTTGAGTGGTTTCACAGTCGGGATGTCGGTGCCCTCAGCTCTCTGTCTGCTCGAGTCAAACACCTTCCTTTTCTTCGCTGCGGCTTTCTGGCAGATGACCATGTGCTTTTTCTACAGAGAGAGGACTGTCCAATTAGTTGGCGCGACAGTGAAAAGCATATTGTAAAATCATTAAACGTGAAAGTTTTAAAAAACTTAACTGACTGGCTTTCATGTGAATTCTGGGTAAAAAAAATTAAAATAAATAACTAAAACTATTTTTAAGGTGATCTCACTTTTGTGGAACGTTCCCTGTTTCATCAGGGTGCTACGACTTTAGCATGATGCTCTCAGAATAATAGGTTCCTCAAAGGTTCTTGTTCATGGAAGGAATTTCAGCAAGTTCTCATTCAGGATGCTTCTAGCTTTAGGGTGTCTGCTTGGAACTTTTCTGTCCATTGTATGGATCTACATAGTTCCTTTAAAGGTTCCTTCAAGCCTCATGGTTTCATGTTCAAAATTCTTGATGGTACTAAAGATCTGTCAAACACTAATAAAGAGAGAATTCATGAAAAATATATCGTTGAGTACAGTAAAAGAGAAATAAAACCCTTTGTGTAGTGGTGTTATAGGAAAATAATCAACGTCCAGGCGACACAGTACTCTGTCATTGATTATTTTCCTATCACGGCACTTCCGGCAATTCCACAACATTTTATTTGCTACAGCATGTACATGGCCTTTTTTTGTCTATTTACAGTTACATTTAACGCTGTGGAACGTCCATATCGCAACTTTTCTTTTCGTTCGCTCCGGTTGTGTATTTGAGGCAACTTGCCTTCGATTGAACAGACCCATAAAAGAGGAAATGTGAGGACAAAGAGTGCTTTGATTAGCGTGTTTTCTTCCAAACAGGGATTTCCCTTTAGTGTTTGCATAGCGGCGAATCCATCCATGCCACAACTTGCAGTGAAAAATCAGCTTTCAGCTCCAGTTTCACCCTGAAGGATACTCACGAGGACGCTTAGGAAAAAACGTCTCCCGCACACTTTGCATGGCAGCAGCTCCTCGCCAACGGGCACGGATTCTGATGTAGAGAAAGAAAAACAAAACAAAACAAAAAGCATACAGTCGTTGCATTAATGAAGTCAAGGATACGCTGAGATGTTTAAATCACAAACTGAACTTCAAAGCAGAACCACAACCACAAAAACACTGGCGCACGAATGTCAGAGAGAAAGCAGATGTCAATGAGAGCAGCTATTCAGTCAGCATCACGCATTTACTGCACAGATCTGAGACCTGAACTCATCACAAGGCTCTCGGGAAAGAACCATGCTGTCAGGGATAAAATGACTCACAGTACAGGCAACATTTATGAATGAAATTCCTTCTGTGTTTTAGAAGTGTCATGTCTTTTTTTTTTCTATACACACATACGCACACACTTGTGAGTGACACATTGCACATTGGCAAAAGTTTGCGACCCTACGTTCGAACTAGTGAGTGAATTTAAGTCTCTCTTGAATTATTTGAAAACATATCAAGTTGCTTGTTGTTTGTCTCTTTTGGGTGTGTAGCAACCACTATAGACGTCGCTTGTGGGCATGGTCTTTCCAATGCTTTTGTTTGTTTTTTTAGTTCCTATGAGAAGCAGTAGAAGCCAAATACAATTCATGCACCACTTTTGTTTAAAATGTATTCAAGTTTGAGTTACACGTTACCTCCTGGGCTTTCTACTAGTTCCTTTAAACTCGGCAGTGAAATGCGGTTTAGCGTCTACGAGAAGTGTAAATGTTCCTGTATCTCCTCCTGGATGGAAGGAGGTTGAACAGTTTGTGACCGGGATGGGAGGAGTCCCTGATGATGTTGCGTGCTCTACGTAGACATTTCCAATGGTGAAGATGTTCAGTGGCTGGGAGTCAGGCACCAATGACGTGTTGGGTGGATTTCACCACCCTTTCAGACACAGTGGAGCTGCCGTACCACACTGTGACGCAGTTGGTCAGGATGCTCTGAATGGTGCAGTGATAGAAACTTGTTAAGGTTTGAGGAGATCGATGAGCTTTCTTCGGTCTCCTCAGGAAGTAAAGATGCCGTTACGCCAGAATTCTAACCATTTGGTGCCAGGACAGATCCTCAGAGATGTGTACACACAGGAACTTGAAGGTGGAAACACGCTCTACTTCAGTCCCATTGATGTAGATGGGAGGGTCTCACAGGATAAACTGAAACCATGGTTGTAAGTTTTCCTTCAATTTTTGCAGTAAATAGGAATTAAATGCATGGTTGGGACTAAAGTTGTGAGCAGGGAACTGAAGAAATGTCAGACCACACGCGCCACAGGATCGTTCCGAGGAATCGTTTGAGACAGCAGTTTGGATTTGTCGCTTTAACTCATTTGCATGGAATAGAGAAAATCTGAATAAAAATTTGAATCAGGTGTGTTAGAGCAGGAAAGTATTAAAACATGCCAGGTTCTCCAAGACGAGTTTCCGTGATGCATTTTGATTTTTCTAACAGAACTCTAACATGACCACATCTGCTCAACTTACTTAACTAGGAAATTAAGACTGCACAGATGCAAAACTGAGTGTTGGTTTTATACTGGACGTGTCTCGTGTTCTGATCCAATCTGATCCAACTGCGTGTCTTGGAATGAATGTGTGATGTTGATTTACACGACGCATTTCATCAGAGACGTGTCTTGGCGGTGTTTACTCCGAGTACTAATACTCTGATATTAGTACTGATATCAGTATTGTGTCAAAAGTGGAAGAACTGGGATCATTATATCCATAATTAACAGCAGTCACCGCCGTCTGTTCCCGTTTAGAAGTCTTACTAAAAGTGGAGAAATAAATATAAATATATATATATATATATATATATATATATATATATATATATATATATTTTTTTTTTTTTTTTTTTTTTTTTTTTTTTTTTACTTAATTGCATGTGTATTGTTGTCAAATGAAAACAGATGAAATGAGATCATCTGGACAACCACTGATCAGAAAGGGCTCCAAACTTCCAGTTCCCTTTTGAGAAGAACCCCTTAAGGAAACATATGTATCTATATGGTGCAAAAGTTTGTACACCCCATGTTTTCTGGGTGCAGACAAAAAAAAAGATGTTTGTGATAAAATACAATAAATAACCATTATATAATAGTGAATAAACTTTTTATGGAATATGAGACACAATATTAAATGTCCTGGGGTGCACAAACTTTTGCATGCCAGTATACATATGGGTATAAAGGGGGAAATCTCGTGACTGGGTTTTCTTACATAGCTAGCAAGCTAGCTTAGCTAAAATAAATAAATAAATAAATAAGAAGAAGAAATAAGATGCAGCGTATTGTCCCCAAGGGAATATAATATAAAGTTTGTTTGTTTTTTAATTTAACAACTGTCACTATTATTTAAAAAAAAGAAAAAAAAGAATATAAAATAATAAATTAGCAGCTGCCTAACTGAAAAAAATCTGACTGTAACTGACGTCACTCCCCCTCAATGATCACAGCAAAGCAAATCAATCATGGCCGGATTCCAAATGCCTTTAGCTTAAGCGTAAACCCCACTACGTAGGATGTATGCGCCATTATTTCATCCCCTGTGTAGTGCACTTATCTGGGGAGCCTTAAACCTTTTGGGATACAACCCGTAATTTTTATGGAACGAGCGTTTCGCTAACCAAACAAAAGATAGAAGATAGCTATCATAATACGTTTTTCGAAGCACAGTACTACTAATCCTCTAAATAACAATCTACACATAATAACTAGGAATGTATTGTTTTCTTTATTTATGTCCTTACCGTCAAGTTCCTCCATCTTTCTCAGTGAAAGCAGGAGATGCTGCTGTAGCAACGACCATCCACTAGCCTCGCCTAAAACACACGCCGCCAGCCAATATCCACACCCCTGATTGGCCATTACTTGTCCTTGTGTTCGCGCACGAGGAAATATCCTGATATTTGATTGGTCATTCCCAGAGCGAGGAAGTTAAGGTTGAGGCGTGGGAGGAGATCAGGAAGCGAGAGATTAAATCATTGGAGAAGCTGGGGAGCGTTGATGAATATTCATTAAGTGGTGCACAAACTCGACATATGATTGGCTGAAAGCCACCAACTGGCCTCTGGTTTTATTTGCAACACAAAGATAAAACTAAAAACGACCATTTATATGTAAATTGGCCGTTCTAAAGGTAAGAGGACATCAGGTCTAGAATTATTGGCACCCTTTTCAAAAATAAGCTAAGTTTACGCAAAATATTTAAAGTAAAGTATAAAAAAGTATTTACATTTATTTTATTCATATTTCCCTTCAAAACATATGCTAAAAATATTGGCACCCGTAAAATATTTAATATTAATCCAACCATACTGTCATACAAGGAAAGAAATTGGGGGAAATATATAAAATCCTCTTAGTATATTATTAGTGTGTGTGTGTGTGTATGTGTGTGTATGTGTGTGTGTGTTAACAAACTGTAATGATTGCTAAACAAGAATTTCTAGACTGTACAATATATAAAAATAGCTAAACTATAAAGTATCGCAGGCTGTCACTTCCCCGCTCTTATTGAGAACTGGTTGACATTGTGTCTATTGAGATGAATGCAATATTTATTAAGAAATACAGTTATGCAATGAGGCATGTGAGTCTACTCCGTTTGCACAATGAGATGTGAACAATGTCTCCATCGCCAAAGCACAGAAAAATCACAAACCCGTTCCTGAGTGGCCATTTAACACGGTGGGCGAATCATAAAACATATAAACACTAACATCCACTAACATAAATTTCATTTCCTCTTTAGTGTCATCCTACATTCGCAGGATTTTGTTTTTCCTTGACATTTTTCCTTGACAGGGGATGTAGCTCAGTGGTAGAGTGTATGCTTTCCATGTATGAGATCTTAGGTTCAAACCCCAGCATCTCCAGTTGGTTATACCCCTTAGTATCTTGAATTCCCCTATAGAGGGTCAATAAAGGTACATCTTTACTTTGTCATTTTGGAGCATATGGAGCATCATATGGTATCCTGAATCTTCAGCAGTGAAGCAGAAGTGAATACAAGAGAGGCTTCTACTGAACACCACCCTGGGGTGAAGCAGTAAAAGAGGGATGGAAGCACCTACATTGCTTCTGTAGCAGAGGTCACCAACCCTGTTCCTGGAGCTCTACCTTCCTGAAGACTTTAGCTCCAAGCATGATTGTGCCCACCTAGCCATCCAATCACTGCCTTAAGAAGTTCTTGATCAGCTAAAACAGGTATGTTAGATTTTGGTTGGAGATGAAACCTGCAAGAAGGTAGCTCTCCAGGAACAGGGTTGGTGACCACTGACCTGTAGCATCAACTGCTAATCACTTGTGCATGAGTTAGGTCACCTTTTTAAAAAACTCATTTCCAAAACCTGGGCAGAAGAAATTGCAAATGGGTCTGGGTTTCAATCAACTATCAACAATCAACTTGCCTTGAATATGGCAAGGAAAAAAGTGATTAAGGAGAAAAAAACTACAATGCAAAAGTGCACAGATGTTTTTCACCTGTGTACATACAAAAAAAGAAAGGGAATAATAGAAACAGCAACGTAATGTTTATTCAATCATTCATTCATCTTCAATAAGCCCCTTATGCAGGTCTTAACACAAGAGGACGAGCTAAACATTGTCAGAAGTGTGTCTCCAGATGTGAAGCATCATATCAGCATTGCATCGAGGATTTGCACTTGCTCCATGTGACCACCAGAGGGAGCGCCAAACTCCAAAAAAAATACTGTCCTTATAATGTACAACTCCATCTCCTTCATCTGGTGTGTGTGTGTGTGTGTGTGTGTGTGTGTGTGTGTGTGTGTGTGTGTGTGTGTGTGTGTGTGTGTGTGTGTGTGTGTGTGCTTACTATGGAATTTCGACTAGTGTTCCGAACCTGAGAAAAATACAGAAAACCTTTTCACTCACCTATAATGGAAGTCCAAGGGCAGTTGTGGAACTCTGTCAACAAATGTTTCTTATTGTAGATGCTTTCATGACATTTTTGGTCAATTGTGTTTGTAAGTGAGGCTCTAAATACGTATCCTTTTTATCCTTATTTTATTTATTTATTTATTTTTAAAAATAGAAGCATTTTGCATATACCAGTGTTAGCAGTTAAATGTCAGTCTCTCTGATGGCGTACGGATACAGAAACAAGCTTCAGGAAAGCGTAAAGTAACCTGAACTACTTTTTATAGTATTACTCTTTTGTTAGAAAGCTGCATAATAATATATTTGAATCTGAATAAGACTTTTTCTCATCTGTCTCAACCTCACACATTTATTGTCCTAATGTAACGGCTGTAGAACTGAATTTGCATTACGTAGTCACGTATCTTGAACAACTGCCCAATGTTCAGTCAGTAAATTCAAATAAATAATCCCATATGTAAATCCACAAAAGGCAAAATGTTTTTGTTTTTTTTTTAAAAATCACAAAAAAAAACAAAAAAACAAAAAAAAAAACAGTATTAATACAGGATTTTGGTTTTCTTGACATTTTTTTCTCATAACAGGGGATGTAGCTCAGTGGTAGAGCACGTGCTTCGCATGTATGAGGTCCTGCGTTCAAACCCCAGCATCTCCAGAATGGATGTAGTCATTTTTTAGTATCTTAAATCACAAAAAGGTATCAATATTCCAACACTCAGGAACAACAGTGTTACTTATACGAGACACGAAAGGCTGGCCTTATCACAATTAAACACAGCAAATAAACTAAGAAACAGGGAAACTTAAATACACACAAGGGAATGAGACACAGGTGACAGCAATAACACTAATGACAGACAGAGGGAAGACAACATGAGGGAACTATGAGGACCTCTAGTGGCCAAAACACAACATAGCAAGCCCAGAATCCTCACGCAGTGGATAAGAAAAAAAAAAAACTTGGGACTATTCCTTTGACGCTTTAATTACTTTAGTGAAGTGTTTCTGCTTCTTGTGTGTGTTAGTTGTTTGACTGAAGCTGAGCATGTAATTTCTGAGCTAGGAAAAAAATAATTCTGCCTTCACCAGTCCTGTGGAGGAGAGAGTTGGTTATTATGACATGCAAAAAAAAAAACCCAGAAGGTCAGGAAGGTTTCCTAAACACCCGAGTTCAGCACATGACGTCATGTCAATATGGCCGCCCGCTCACACCATCAACGGTCAATAAAACATCACTTCACCACTTTAAACGAGTTTACAGTAGTATTTATTTCAACACCAACACATACACATTAGTTGTTTAAATCTATAACACTCTGTTCACCGTTCACTGTTTTGAGAAACGTCATAAACACTCATGATCGCTAACGTTCAGCTCGCTGGTTGTTGCTAAGAAAATGCACACTTTCATGGAGATGTCCATGTCTCTTTTCCCCCATTGTGTACCTATGCACCAAGCTCAACAGTTAGACAGTTCAGACTTCCATTTAAGTTGAACGCAGCATTGCTCGTATCACTCCAGCTGTAGAAATCAAAGCTCCCTGCTATTGTTAGAAGAGATCAGAGACGGTCCTGCCGCCATATTGGACACACCGCAGGCACTGAAGAAGTGAGCCTTTTGTGTCTTTGTTTGAGGAAACAAGTAAGTCACTATGTTATAGAGTGACATCTGGCACTATTGTAAACCTCTTCAGTCATGCAGCAGGGAGGATGGAACAAAAGCTGGACTGTCTGTAAGAAGAATCGCAGAGGAGCAATACGGTTAAGTGGACGCAACTCGGATGGCATGCCGTCTGTTTGTCTGAACAAATTAAAAGCCTTTGTAAAGTCTGAGTGAGTACATCACATCCTGTATGCAAACAAAGAACCACGCAGGTACACGCTTGGGCCAATAATGGGTGTTATTACAGTGTGTAACGTCTGAACGTATCAAACTGATTTCTGAATCAGCCTGGATCTAGCAAAGAAGTTTCTCTGTGTCTTTGAGCCATGAATGCTTATCTAACCTCTTGTCCAGATACCATCGGAATGCGGACAGGGGACACGACCCCCCTCTTCAGACACACACACACACACACACACACACACACACACACACACACACACACACAAAGCACACACCCGTGCACACACACAATATAAGAATCTCTTTTGAATGTAAAATGTAATTATATGTAATTATTCGATGTCCAAATAGTGTGACGTTATCTTATTTGCATATATTGCGTGTTTATGTGACCTAACTATAATGATTTTAGATAGTTTTAACTTAGGATATTATTTTACATGTCTGTAACCATGTTTTACATGTAATATTCTTTATAAGTCCATCGAATTTGGTATGTGGTTAATCATCTTGCGATACCCTGATTGATTATGCATATCATATTGCAATGGGATACATTATTTCATGCTTTTTCTTAATTTCACACATAATACGGTTTAAACCGGCTCCTCCCTGGACATGCAAATTCGGGTCTGAGACCAGACAAAGAGAGTTCATCCCGCCAACAAATCCAACTTGGCCTGATTGGCCAATAGCCCAAAGAGGCGTGTGCATTGGTGTTGTCTTTAAAACAACACCACGCTTTGAAACTCACTATCTTACACTTTCTCAACTTCACTTCAACTTCACTTCTACACTCTTTCCGGCTTCTCTCCCGGGGCCACGTGCCCCGGGAAGAGGAAGCCAGAATCTCTCTCTCTCTCCCGGACAAAAGATACAACCGCCTCACGGCCCACGCCTTTTCAAACGGCATGACGAACCAGCGAACTCTACACGACCTCGCGCGAACTTTCAAAACGAAGCCATGCAAGTATAGTTAATGGATCTATATCTGCGTTTAAGATTGTACCCCTGTTTACAGGAGATTTAAGTTCGTTGCTGGTTTTGAAAAAGGCTAATTAGTTGTGTTTTTGTCTGCCATTCCCTTTTATTTCATTACTTTCTCTCTATCCCTTTTCTTTCCTTGTATATAGATGTACATATGTATGTTTTGTTTAGAGTTAGTCGTGTCTATCCATAGTTACACCTAGTTATTAAAATCTATTATCCCACGCTTGATTGTCTCTGTTTTGGTCACGTGATGAGTCCCTTAAACGCTGCGAGTCTCATTACCCGCTCTAATTTTTAATAACAAACTTCGTTGGTTAATCCTTCCTGGACAGAAGGATAAACTCCCTCTTTAGAGTTCATAATTCCAAACTAGACTACAGCTAATCCTACAAGCTGATCTAGACCACATACATAGTCATAATTAATTATAATCCGTTGTAGTTAATTATCTATATGTGCACATACATGAATTCCCTTTCATGGCTTATGTATATTTATAACTGGTCACAACACGCGTTGATTAGATATATAGATATATTTCACGCCATTCGAGCTAATTCCTTATATAAATTGGAGAATACATTTAAACGTGTTAAACATCTTTTAATTCGTTACATAAATTGTAACTGGTGGAGAATATTTTTAAACGTTGCAGATTCATCCGAGTTACTACATATTCTGGTAGATAACGCGGGCTCGCTTTAAAACTCGTCTCCTTTAAAAAGGTGCTTCGAATCCAAGCGTGCGCTTCTGTTTCGTTTTTCAAGTTTAAAGTTGATCCATTACATTATTCTGGTGGAAAAGAATAATGCTAGTAATGATTGATTCGTTACAGTATAATGCAGGGCAATAGATCATAAAATAAAATTGTTTACATTTTTATATCATTCGAACTAGTTCTTAATAATGTGTCTTCATTAACTACCATTATTTACTGCATTAACATTAACATTAACCGTATAAACTTAATAAACCATCGTTCTTATGGATAAATAAAACAGAAAATTGTATCAATTACCAGTATAAATTACAGAATGTTACCAAGTCGTAAGAATAAAACACTCTGTGTTGTGCTGTTATAGTAAAATAATCAACAGTGGAGTGGTGTGATCAAGCCGAGTTACTTTAACCAATAACAGCATGTCCTGAAGTGCTTCATTCATACCGTATATATTGCTCTAATTAAAGAAAATCATACTTTTTATTCATTTATAGTTACATTTAATGTTTGTGAAACAAGTTAGTTCCTGTTTTCACTTACGTTACAGCAGCTCTTCATGTTACCGAGAAACTCCTCTGTGTTAGAGTTACAGCTTTACCTGACTGTTACAAAGCGCTGACACTGGAGACTCTTTCCATACACGTTAAACATTTCTGATGTGTTTAGTGATTCCGGTGCTGATTTGATGGTTGACAGTGTATTTTTCGTTATTCTTGTGAGAAGTTAGCGGCTGCGTGTCGCTTCGACGTCGCAGGAGGACACCGTTATTGGAGAAAACCAAAATGATCTCAAACACAAGTGACAGCGATCAGGTTTCGCTGTTCACACCGTAAAAAAACAAAAGAGCACAAGCTTCTTTTCTCATTCACCATTTTCCCAGTGACATGAATGTCATATTAGTGAGAAATAAATTAATTAGTTACGTTACAGCAGAGACTCGACTCGGGTAGCTTGCGATCTACGAGATGACGAGCGCGATAACGTCGGTGACGGTATTAGCATGAAATTTGAAGCTTTGAAAGCTGATCTGTTTGTGCAGAGTGTACAGATGAGGAGCAGCACACAGAGCTGGAGAGATTAAAGCGCCGCTGCATCGCTCTCTTCAGCTAGATATGAAGCGAGGGGTAAATCCCCCTGCACCACTATCAGCAAGGCATTGCGTGTAATGTAGGAAACTGTTAACAAAACCGAAAACCGACCTGTTTTCATTGCAAAATAACTCATGGATGTTGGTTATAAAAATTATTATGCAAATAGTTCAAGGTGGATTTTCCCCTTTAATTCCCTTTAATCAGTTTGAGGACATTTCTCCAGCGCACTGTGGATAAAAATAGACTGGAAAAGGGGTGAATCCGTTCTATCTGGCATCCCAGCCCAGGCAGCAGCACTGACAGCGCCGAGCAAAACTGCTTTTATAAAGAGAGAGAAGCCTAAAAGAGAGCAAGCAAAGCTTAAACCAGGTAGGACATAAACCTGGAACGGACAATGTGTGTGTGTGTGTGTGTGTGTGTGTGTGTGTGTGTGTGTGTGTGTGTGTGTGTTTTAGTAATGTACACACGATTGGGCATGTCGCGCGCATTCAGCCTGGACGCCGGTTTATTATAAACGCAACATCGGTGCGAAATAGTTTAGCTGTCATTGTGTTCGGAGACGCAGCAAAACAAAACAAAACCCCTCCAAAAGACAAACACTGAGGCTTAGTGTTGCATTGCATGTCATGAAATCCTGTTACAGTTTGCATAACAGCTTCATAAGACGTGTATTGAAATGGCGCTGAGCGCGCGCA
This sequence comes from Cranoglanis bouderius, assembly GCA_023630585.1. NCBI lineage: Eukaryota > Metazoa > Chordata > Actinopteri > Siluriformes > Cranoglanididae > Cranoglanis > Cranoglanis bouderius. The sequence goes on from CM042539.1 coordinate 6,496,464, forward strand.
CTGTGCGCAGGCCTGGGTGGTCTGCTCGTGTGAGTGTACATGTTGCAAATGCATTGGTTTGTTTACTTCATTGCTGTGACAAACAAAACAAACAGACAAACAAAAAACCCTAAATCAATTCCAAAAGGCAGAGAGGACTGTTTGTGTTTGTGTTGTTAAACCTCATCACACCATGCATCGACCTCAGTATTGATGCCCTGCATGCTTCTTCTCTCTTTACTTTAAAAAAAAAATATATATATATACTTCACTCTTTGTATTGGGCAATTCCTTTCCATTCTTTTCATGGGAAAATGCACAGCAGTGGAGGTTTTATTATAATACCTAGAACCTTGGATTTGAGCTACTTATCCACTATGCAGTAAAGACTGGCGTTTTAGATTCTTTCAGTTATTTATTAGATGTTTTTTTTTTAACCCTGATTAAAACACAGGTGATAAGACCATTATATCAGTATCGATTAGAGACTGCACCGATCCAATTCCAATCAGTATCAAGCCGACACCAGCAAAAACCCCCCAAAAAACAGCAAAACGGTCGGACAAAACATATCAGATATCAGATCCTGGAACAATCAACAAGACTGGAATTGAATTTGGAAAAGAAATGTTTTTAGAACTGGAAAATATTTCCATACAGTATAAAGAGACTTGACTGTTTGTTCTTCTTTTGTTAGGATTGATTTTATTATTTATACTTTTGAACACGGGGGACACGGTGGCTTAGTGAGTAGCACGTTTGCCTCGCACACATCCAGGGTTGGGGGCTCGAATCCTGCCTGCGCACGCGGAGCTTGCGTGTTATCCCCGTGCCTCGGGGTTTCCTCAGGGTATTCCAGTTTCCTCCCCCAGTCCAAAAACATGTAGGCTGATTGGTATTTCCAAATTGTCTGTAGTGTCTGAGTGTGTGTGCGATTGTGCCCTGTGATGGGTTGGCACCCTGTCCCCTGGGATAGGCTCCAGGCTCCCCCTCGACCCTGTGTAGGATAAGCGGTACAGAAAATGGATGGATGGATACTCGTGGACTCTTTAGTAGTCTTTAAAGAGTACGATATCGGATGGGTATCAGTATCGGCTGATACTCAAGGTTTTGGTATCGGAAAAGAAAAAGAAAGTCGAAGACTTTCACGGTATATAGGTTAGCCAACAAGTAGCCAGCAATACAGTAGTGTTACGTTAAAAGAAAAAAACCTGATACTTTATTTAATGTCCACAAAAATGATTCTTTTTTATCTTTTATATTAAAAAATAACATTCTCGTGTATTACAATGAAAGAATAAATACAAGGAAATTAAATCACATTATCCACAAACAACTCAGGAAAGAAATGTACTGTGACATAAATTATTACAATATCAATATTATATCGGCATATCGCCCAGCCCTAACTCTAAAAGGATATCACATTTTCTCCTAACTATGAGGACAGATAAGTATTACTCATTTCCAACACCAGTTTGACATGGTTTGACCTACCGGTTTGACGGTCTACCAGTTTGAGCTCAGACGCCGGTAGCTGGTTAGAATAAACCGCTTCGTTTTTTTAGCAGAATGATACATTTTTCATATCTATCAGGTAATAATAAAGAGACATGACACAGCACACACTATAGTTTATAGACACACTTGCAGATTTGTAACCTTTGTATGAAAAAGTATGAAGGTTACTGTCAGGGAAGTGCCAAAGGGATGCAGAACTACACTACCCATCAGCCCCATCAGCCCCAGTACGTCACATGTCACGAATCACGTCACATATTGTTTCTTACAACATAATTTGTACTAGAAGTGAATAAAATCCATTGATATTGCACTGTTTTTTATTTTAGATGATGAAATCATTTTCATTTTGCCCCACTGCTTCATACAATTTGTACCAGTTTTTTTTTTTTTTAATGTTATTTTTAAACCACCGTTTTGCTCGTCTCACAAACCTAGCTTTGCTATAGAGTCTGGACAACCGACCACAGTCCTTTTCTCGCAGCCCGTCGGCAAACACGAGCGATTATCTCATTCACGCACCACTACAGGACTTCCTCTTATACCACAGCAATTTACCAACATTTACAATTTTTCATTTATTAATCAATGACAAGTCATAATTTTTATCCATTTTTAGTTAATGTAATGTTACCAAAACAAGTCAGTTCCTCTTCTTACTCACGTTATAGAAGCAATAAACAGCCGTTCCCTCACCAGCCTCTCTTTATTCACTCTCTTCAAGTTAATAATACAAAAAAAAACCTTAAAGTTATAAAACTTAAGTTAAACTTAAGTAAAACTTAAAGTTA
>CM042539.1:6503754-6656254 GCA_023630585.1 Cranoglanis bouderius
TTCTCTCTGTTTGTTGATCTGTCTCTCCCAGACACTGCTATGTTGAAATAAATTAGATATGACTGATGTGGAGGCAACGTATGAAGACTTCATAGCCTCTGGAAGGACGGGCAGAAGGAATGCAGTGCATGACATCCTGGGGGAATCGGGTGGACTGGACGCTAGCGGACTCTCGCAGACGCTTTCGGAGATCAACATCAACAAAACAGGCAAGTGATACCATCTCGACATCTACAGTGACAGCAGGAACAAATACTGTTCTGGTCCTGATATGCTCCAGGGTTATAGTAGCTGTTTTTAAGAGCAGTGGTAGCTCAGTGGTTAAGACGTTGGACCTCTGACCAGAAGTTCAAATCTCATCCGGATAAATTTGAAAACGCATCTTTTTCTCTAGGAAAATGGAGCTTTTTGAAAACACTCTCCCAAATGGACCGAGAAGACGGAGATACTCAAAAACAATGACGTATTTTTAGTCATGTGACCCATTCAACTCAAAACAGACAAGATGGTGGATGATGTTGTACTACAGTTGTTGTGTCTGCTATCCAGTTTGATAGCTTTGTTAAAGATTAATGTCACTTTGTACAACCTTCAGATTGCATCTTTTCAAAGGGGACGGAATTTTCACTCGCAGTTGCTATTCGGCGGTGGAGACGGACAGTAAACAGATGCCTGACGCAGACGAAATGACTCAGACCAAAGCTTCTTACGTTTCTACTCGTACGCAGTATAGGGATGTGAGCGCTTTCGGACGTTTCAGTGTGGACGAGCAATTTTTGGAAAATGTTTGAAAACGCCAGTGTAGATGGAGAGCGTTTTAAAAATGAGAATGCAGTTTCAGATCGATCCGGATTAACGTAGCCTTAGAACAAGGTTGCTTGTGGAAATAAAATAAATAATTAAATCAAATCCACAAACCAAGGGAAAGTGAAACTCATTTCCCATGTAAAAGCTGAGAAATAGAAGATAAATGCGGCTCACTTTTCCCTTTTTGTCTGAACGTTTTGGGATCGTTTCAGCTCTTTTTGAGATGTAGTAGTAGGGCTGGAAATTTTTTCTGAGACCTGGCAACCCTGGGTGTAGGATTTAGTCAAGGTAACTCTGTGCTCACACTGCTGCAGTGTGACGTGACACGGGCACGAGGTTTTAATTTTTAATGGCAGACTAACAGATATATGACAGTGACAGATCATTGTTTTCAGAGGAATATTCTCCAGCTGCTTTCACACTAGGCATTTTATTTTGGTTTTGGTTTTGCATCTCCAATGCATCTTTTACATGGAATCCTTCAGCAGGGGTTTCCAGACTTTTTGGGCAACTCCAAATGGACATTATGAATTTTCTGCAACAACTAAATTTTTTTATTTGAGATTTATAATTTAGGACTTCTTTAATCACTCAACGTTTCAGCATATTTTCAGGTTTGTTTTCTTGATTTCTGTTGTTCCACTGAGTCAGAGTCGCTCAACGTTGTCGAGGAACTAGCCGAGGTTTGGGCGGAGTAACTTGTCCTTGTTTATTGCTGAAAACCCACGCTTGTGTCAGGGATAGCGAAAAAGACTTAAATAGAACGTACACGCTTTACTTAAATGTGCCTTGTTTGAAAGTAATGTTTTAAAATAGTAGCACACTACATCTGTATTCATATTTAGTGCTGTATTTGTAACATTAAATTGTAAAAAACAAAAAAACAAAAACACAAAGACCCAGAAAAGCACAGAGTGACATCAAGCACTATTTTTTTTAACCTCCTGACCAATCAGATTGCAAGTTGGTGGAGGCAAGCAAGAAAAACAAACATGGAGGACAAAGTGGTGAAAAATGAGTGAAGTAATGAAGTGAAGACTCCTTCCGTAAATGTTAATGTAAATAAACGTCACCTTACAGAAATCTTCAACATAATTTCCACCGTAGTGTGAATGAGCTGTTGCTATAGAAACAATAACGATAACGTATCAGAACTTCCTGGTTGGTACTGCTGTCTCTGGCTGCTTTAACAGTGCGATTGTCTATGGATTTAAGAAGATATCTTTCTACTCGTGCTCTCTTTGTAACCCTTTTCAAATCTCTTTCCATTAAGATGAAGGGAACGACGGAGAAAAAAGCTCGAGCTCCTCAGACTCTGATCCCAAACCAGAGGAGAGCAAAGCGGAGGGAACGTAACACCCTCCTGTGTGATTAGGAGGACGAAAAGAAACGTCTCGTCGGCTCCATCCTGTGGTGATTTGAGGACAGGACATGGCCGAGCAGAAACGGCGACGCCCTCTTCTACTGGTCTGCCCCAGACTCAGCCGAGGCTCTGCCTTCAAAGCGTTTAGAGGAAAAGGCTGGACTTGTAGCTTCAGCACTGGATGAAGCGTTAATCACTTCAGTACCATAGCTGATGTAGGCACTCCCTTAGCTAATTTCTGTTAGCTGTTAGCTGTTGAAATGGAGCTAAACCTATCAGACCCTCCATCCCAGAGCTGCGCAAGACGTAGCTGGAGATCTGTAGGATCATCTCAGCGTTTGACTTTCCGTCACAGAGTCATGGAGGGACACATTTTTTGATCCGTAGGTCCACTGCCAAGTTAGCCATGCTAATATATTTTGGTGTTTTCCTTAATATGTATGAGTAGTAGTGTTGTTGTAATAGTCTACGTTTTTAAATATTTTAAATATTCATTCAGTATTTTTAATCAGATTTTTTCACTTAACGTTTCAGCTGATGTTATTATTGAATACATGCAAGAAGCGAGGTCTCACATAACACAGACGCTGCACCGTGAACGAGTGTTGGAGATGTTAAATGTCGCTGAAAGTGGTCTAAAAAGTGACGCATGACAAATAAATATATTCAATATGTTCAAAGAATATACATGTACAAAATATGCAGCTGTGTAAAAGTGAGCTAAATGTTTATGGTGTTTTTCTTTTCTTTTTTTGGAGCTTGTGATTTTATTATTTTTTTTAATAAAAAACAAAAATGAATCAGACACATTTTTTCGATCAACACTGCCCTGTAAAATTTTTTATTTTGAGCTCACCTTGATCGATTTATTATTTTTTTTAGTATGTATGTCTTCCACATTTGTTCAATTTGTTGCTTGGTGTGACAGATTTGGTAATAAACATTAATGGATGATGTTTCTGTCATCATTAATGTTTTTCTTGACTGCTTTTCTTGTGTCCCTCAAATAAGGGCTACATTTGGTTGGCAAATATGCATTTATATACACATACATGACTACATATTAATTCTTGTTTATGGATAATAAGTTACACTCATTATGAATATGCAAATGAACCATTTTCAACACAAATTAATATTAAAAAATTATCTGTGTGAGTACTTGCATTCTTTCTATATACCATAAAATGTCCTTAGGAAATAATTTTTTTTTTTAAATCACAGAAAAATAGTATGTTTAATGTTACCCATATCAAGTAATGCAGTATTTATGAATATGCAAATTTGAGACACGCCCCTTTCCCATGGGAACCCGGATCATATTGTCCGTATTTGAATATCGAATCCAATAAGATTTGTATCCCAATACTAATACTTTGAGAAGTCTTAAAACTAATCAACGATGAATCAGAGTTACCTCACAGTTGATTATTTTACTATAACAGCATGCCCGGAAGTGTTTTATTCCTCTAACAACACAGGAATTTGTCAATGATTATGATTGTTTTATTTATTAAAGTATGACACATCATACGTTTTATCTGTTTATAGTTACATTTAATGCTGTGGAACATCTGTGAACAAGTTGCTTAGCACCTATAAACAGTCCTTCCCTCACCAGCATCTCTTTTTTTTCTCCTTTGTCCTGATGTTGGAAAACATTTGTTACTGTTACAAAGCACTGACACTGGAGACTCCTTCCATAAATGATAAATAAACATCCCACTGGAGCATTCGCTGTACAAGTCCCTGTGAGTGAGCCGTTATTATAGAAACGATTACATATTAAAATGAGCATGATTGTCTTTCCAGCTGTAAAAAGTCTACAGGAGAATGAAGTAGAATGAAGTTCTCTGAGGTCTTGTTGCAATGTGTTATCTCAGATTTGAAGTGCCTGAACTTCTTCACATGGATCAGGCAACTCTGAGGATTTAAAAAAAAAAAAAAAAAAGCTAGTAAGTAGCTATGAGTAGCTAGTAATCAAAGCGTACTCATGTTATTAGTCACATGTGCTCATGCATCATGGATATGTTGTAAAATGGCAGCAGAATAAAGTGATGGGGCTGAACAAGAGAGAAGGGTCTGTCTGTCCTACAAGACTACAAGGAACGCCCATTACAAGGAACGCCCGTTATAAGGAACGCCTACTAGCTAATCGCACTACACAACATTCCCACGTCCACTCAAAGTAATAGGCGCCTGATTTTCGTCAATTCCCCTAACCGTAACCATATTTGTTGTGGGCGTAACTTGTAATAGTGGGTGTGCTTTGTAAAGGGGCATGGTTTGTAGTCCTCACTGATGTTTTGCTGCATTCAGGGCATGTCGGAATTATCATAATTACTAGATGACAACCCGGACATTCTACTCGGAGCTGTTCATGTCCTCGGACTCGGAATTCTGCGTTTCTATACGCCATTAGACATTAGATGGTCATCCAACGCTGTGCTAGCTACGTTAAACTGTATTGTATGTCTTTCGTTTATTTTCAGATTAATCTTGCATTATCAAGACATTAATAAGTCAATTATATGAATTATTACACAGAAATATCACGAGATAACTACTTGACTATATTTTCCTGAAGCCGCCGCTCATTTTGAGTGACCGCATGACGTCGCAGCGGTCGGGTGGTATAAGTATAAGTCTGAGCGCTCAGAAAATTCCTAGTTTACAAGTTGTAATTACAAGTTCTATGAGGACGTGGACGCTTTTTACTAGTCAGAGTCTTTTAATTGCGACATGGCGTGATCGCAGCTTCTTACGTGTTTGATGTGGGCGTAACTTGTACGGATACATTTGGAACAAGACGCTAAAATAGCAACGGTGGCGTCCTTTCCTGTTTCGGAAACTTGTTGGCCCATCATTCAGAAAAGGTTTAGTAAAATGTTTGTTGGGAGTGTCATCAAACTTAACACATCGGAATTGTCCTGTACGGGCATCGTACCTGCCCTATGTGACCGCTTTCATTCAGCATGTATTACATGAAGGAGTTTGGTTGCATGTTCAGGGACCTTTTGCTGGATTTTAGCTCAAGTTTTACAAACGAAGGACTGCACCCATCCCTAATATCGAACCTTGTATTATCAAACTTGTTGTTTTGTTTGTTTTTTGTTTTTTCTCAAAACCTTCACTTGTCATATGTTCAACAGAAGTGTTCTCCTAAATACAGCAAGTGACAGTTTTCACACTTGGAACACTCAAACGTATTATACCCAAATGGTTTATTCTCACTCACACACACACACACACACACACACACACACACACACACACACACACACACATTTTGAGGATAAATTAATCCTCATAATGTGCTCACACACCTGATTCATATCATACTGCAGTAATCAGAGCCATAGCAGCGCCCTCGTGTAGCCCCTAAGAGCAACTGCACATCTTTTAATTCAATTCAATTCTCTGTTTTTCCTCCTTTCAAAACTAGAGCAGTAATACAAATAGCATAAGAAGTAGCTTTTACTAATTGCACTTCAATAACTACCGCAGAATAAACTTTTCAGGATGTAGGATTCGTTTGATAAAAAAGTCAGTGTATTAGCTGCAGTTATAACACGTGACAGAAATCATCTTTCTAAATTTCGAAAGCATTTAAACGTGTAAGATGTTGCGGAAGCAGACAAATAGACTTTGCAATGTTTGATTGTTTATTTGGTGGTCTGTCATACTAATATAATTATTTCACTATATTTAACCATAAAAAATCATGAACAGAAAACGTGCAGGAAATAGTAAAGTGCATAGAAATATTTGTAAAATGAAGATGTATGTAGCAAATCAGATGTAAAAATGAAACGTTTAAATATATTCTCCACCAGTGGCAATTCGTGTAACGAATTAAAAGATGTTTAACATGTTTAAATGTATTCTCCACCAATTTATGCAAGGAATTAGCTCGAATGGCGTGAAATATATCTATATATCTAATCAACGCGTGTTGTGACCAGTTATAAATATACATCAGCCATGAAAGGGAATTTGTGTATGTGCACATATACATATAGATAATTAACTACAATGGATTATAATTAATTTTGACTATATATGTGGTGTAGATCAGCTTTTAGGATTAGCTGTAGTCTAGTTTTAGAATTATGAACTCTAAAGAGGGAGTTTATCCTTCTGGCCAGGAAGGATCTCCATTTCAAGAGCGGGTAGCGAGACTCGCAGTGCAGAAGTGACTCATCACGTGACCAAAACAGAGACAATCAAGCGTGGTGATAATAGATTTTAATAACTAGGTGTAACTATGGATACACACAACTAACTCTAAGCAAGCAATACATATGTACATCTATATACAAGGAAAGAAAAGGTATAAAGAGAAAGTAATGAAATAAAAAGGGTAGCAGACCAAAAACACAAACAATTAGCCTTTCCCAAAACCAGCAACGAACTTAAATCTCCTGTAAACAGGGGTACAATCTTAACGCAAGTATAGATCCATTAACTATACTTGCATGGCTTGGGTGTTGTCGATTTGAAAGTTTGGCGCGAGGCCGTGTAGAGTTCGCTGGTTCGTCGTGCTGCTTGAAAAGGCGTGGGCCGTGAGGCGGTTGTATCTTTCCGGAAGAGAGAGTGTGGCACGTGGCCCCGGGGGAGGGAAACCGGAAAGAGTAAGACTGAAGACTGAAGAGGGTCTAGAGAGTGTGAAGAGTGTAGAGAGAGAAGAGAGTGAGGAGTGTGAAGAGAGTAGAGAGAGTTTGAATGCGTGTTGTTGTTTTAAAGACAACACCAACGCACACGCCTCTCTGGGCTATTAGCCAATCAAGAAGTTGGATTTGTTGGCGGGAGGGACTTCCTGTGTGTCCTCCAAGAGTGGGTTGATATATGATATGCATAATCAATCAGGTCATCGAGAGACGATTAATTACATACCAAATTCGATGGCCTTATGAAAATATTACAGGTAAAACATGGTTACAGACATTTAAAATGATATCCTAAATTAAACTATCTAAAATCATTATAGTTAGGTTACATAAACACACAATATATGCAAATAAGAAAACATCACACTATTTGGACATCGAATAATTACATATAATTACATGTTACATTCAAGAGAGATTCTTCCATTTTGTGTGTTCGTGTGTGTGTGCGCGCGTGCGTGTGTAGGTAAGCTTTGTGTGTGTGCGCGTGTGCGCGTGCGCGTGTAGGTAAGCTTTGTGTGTGTGTGTGTGTGTGTGTGTGTGTGTGTGTCTGAAGAGGGGGGTCATGTCCCCTGTAGCATTCCGTTGGCATCTGGTCAGACACCAGAGGGGGGTTACTGATAAGGATTCACAGCTCAAAGAAACAGAGAAACTTCTTTGTTAAATCCAGGCTGATTCAGAAATCTGTTTGATAGTCAGACGTTACAAAGACAAGCATAAAAAGAGATTATAATAGAAAAAAAGTAAAGGTTTCGAATTCTAGGACGTCTAAAATGAACTTTGTTAATAAAATATAAAACAGCATGGTTCTAAAAAAAAAGTTGTAGTTTTAAACGTTTTAGTCTGAACGATTTAATAAATAAATAAAAATGTCTCGCACCAATTCAGTTGTAGGAGTATTAATAGCATAAATAAAGTATAAAAACATATAAATAATAATAATAATACATACATACAGTAATACAAACAATAAATATCAACATCTCAATTAAAATAAATCGGATCCAAAATTAATTCATCAGTCAAATAAAGGCTAACCTAAAAAAGTATGTTTTAAGATAAGATTTATAATAGATATAATAGATTTAATATAGAATATAAACAAATAAACTAATTACTTGTAGTGTAGTAGTAAGAAGGCAAATAAATACATTAGAAAATAAATAAATAAACAAACAAAAATCTGTAGTCGTAATTTGACATGTTTGTACTCACTAATTTTTATTTTAAATTAATTGGACTATAATAGTAATATCATGATGATATGATGTAATATCGATTCTTTTAGGCAGAGATTCGATATTTGTCCATACCTCGATGGCCGCGACGATTCAATTCCGATTCAATCGATTCAGGGGCCAGCGATCGATATTAAACTGTGTGTCTATTACACAATCAGTAACATTTCTATTGTTATTATAATTATAATTTCTATTAATTCACAGCTGCAACTAAAATATATTTTGAAAAATTTATTGAGCTTTTTTTCCACTACAAATACTACATATTTCAGCGCAAATAAGGACACGTGATGAACTTAAACTTTGATGGACGTCATGGAAGTCTTTTGAACGTATATGAGTATCGGTGTTTCTGCACTTACGTTCTGACGTGGCATCCAGATGACTTGCTGCTGATGTGGAAACAGCGTTTTAATTGATGTGTTAATAATAAATCGAGTACAGCGTGGAGGTTGAGGCTACAGATTGGACGTGAGTAATATCTGACAGGAGGCGTTTTGTGTTGGATGAGGTTATAAAGTCATCCTGAGCTTTTCACCGTGTGACATTTATGGCTAGGTTTAACTATAACACACAGAAGTGCTGACCTTTTCACAGGCACGGGACAGATGGAGACGTACATCAATCATTCATCAGCACACGCCGCTCTTGTGTAGATTTCATTCATTTTATTTTCTTTAGAAACGACAATATTTTAAAAATCTTACAACATGTTTTAGGTGTTGTAAATGCTTATTCAAAGGTATTTTTAAACCAAGCTCTATTTCGGGATTAAAACACCCCATGTCATGATGATATAGGAAAATAATCAATGACTGAGTGCTGCGATGAAGCAGAGTCACTGTTACCACCACAGAGTTGATTATTTTCTTCTAACAGCACGTCCCGAAGAATACGTCAAGAATTACAGTTTATTTAATAAAGAAGGCATGTCATACTTTTTTATCCTTTTATAGTTACTTTATAGTTAATTCTCTCTCTTGTAGTTAATTAGACGAAAATGCAGCTTGTGATGTTACCGAGAAACCGCGAAGACGCGTAAATCTTAGTTACGGCTTTACCTCTGACTGTTACAAAGTGCTGACACTGGAGACTCCTTCCATAAATGTTAAAAAGAGATTTTCTTACAGAAAATGTCACCATATCAGTGATTGCACACGTTTTTTTTTAAAAATCTGTCTGCTGTGAATGAGCTGTTACTATAGAAACGGTAACATATTAGGACGAGCACATTAATACTGTATAAACCTGTGATTTTACTGTCAGAGCTGATGAGGTTAAATGTTCTTGGTTATAGATGCGACTGTATGTAGAACCCATGACCTGAGCTGAAGCTGGTAGTGGTGTTGGAGTAAGAATCCTCCAGCAGGGTTTGGATGGACAGTGACGGTTCCGCCACGGTTCAGTCGGAACGATGCATCTGTGTCTCCGCGTGAGGACTCTGGGGAGGATGGAGAGGCTCTGGGGAGTGAAATTGAGCTCCACGAACACTGCACTCCACCTCCTGCGTGACAGTGATGGATTCGGTCCTGACAGAACAGTGTCGTGCCATCCTTTCTAATCTCACCATCTTCTCTCTTTCATATTCACGCAGACACACTCCTGCGCATGTGGCATCATTTCTCATTTCTCTCTCCTTCTGTCACTTCGCTACGGACACCTCACGGTTTCATTGGTCAGTTTTGTTTTGTTTTTTACAAAAGACTTCTTTCTTTATTTTACAGCACAGTAAGTGTTTAGTACGTATGCGACAGCACTGTTGATTCTGATTGGTCAGAATGTAACCAGCTGCACTTTTGGTTGGTGAGGGAACAACTGTTTATAGCTGCTATAACGTGAGTGACAACAGGAACTTGTTTTGAGGAAATTCCACAACATTACATGTAACAATAAATGTATAAAAAGTCTGACATATCATTCTTTAATAAATAGACATAGCAGTTGTTGGCAAATTGCTGTGGTGTAAAACGAGTAGAACACTTGAGGATGTGCTGTTTAAACTCAACGGCGCATATAAGATCGCAGAAGCTCATCGCCGAACAATCGGGGGTCACATTAGTGCATCTCAGGATGTCTCAGGACGTCTCAGTTTTCCTGAACTTTCAAGGGTAAATGATTCCGTCAACGATTTTCGGATAGATTTATTCGTATCCTGATTGAAATAAGGCCCGTTATGTTGTCATAATAGGTTTAAAAGCTCATTCCTTTCTGGGTTCTACCCATAAGAGCTCACTGATTAGTCATTATGGAGATGGCATGGAAGGAGGAAGGAGTCTCCAGTGTCAGAGGTAAAGCTCTAACTCCTGTAAGTTTAACGATATCTTCAGGACAGACGAGTTTACGCTTTGTGGTTCCTCGGTAACTTGACAAGCTGCGTTTATTAACTTTTTAATGTCTTATTAACTTAAATAGTAGTGTTTATAGCTGCTATAATGTAAGTGATAATAGGAACGATCTTTCATGGACTTTCTACAGCATTAAATGTACCTACAAACAGGACAAAATGTACAACATGAACGTTCTGTTCTATTCATAGAGACTGATATGCTACAGTCGTGTGTTCTATTCGACATCAAACCCTTCCACTTCCTGCACCACCGTGTCATTGTGCGTCACACAGGAAGTGGGGATTAGTATTTCTGGAGTTTTGCTCGTTAACAGCTGGCTAAATAATGATCCAGCAGCTGAAGGAGCGAGTACAGCTCGAGGTGTGAGTGCTCTTTATCATCAAACCTCGGGCTCTTCAGCCTGCAGAAACGAGGAGCGGCGGCGAGCGCGTGGCGCCTCCTCAGGCGGTAATTAGACAGCGACATCAGGTGACGACGAGACGAGTGTAACAAGGACATGCAGGAAGTGACTGGTAATGAGGGGACGGAGATGGAGTCCTGGACAAAAGGTCAAAATGAGGCTTGACAGGAACGCGGAGAACCCGAGAGAGGGACAATTTGAGAGATCAAGAGATCAGAAGTTGTTTGTAAAACCGAATTAAACGTGATAATTTCCCAGATAAGATAAACAAGCATTAACTAATATAAAAATGAAGTCTAGTCTAGTAGTCTTTGCAAAAAATGTCATCTTGTGTTGTCAATTTTTTAACATAATTGGATTTCACACCTTTTCCAATCTACGCAAACCTATAATACCAACTGCAGTGAGTCATGTCGTATAAACACTTTGAACAAACTTTAAAAATGTATTGATTATAAATAGATAAAATTAGAGAATACTTAATTGTTTGTACATTATTTATAAAACACTAGATGATGTTTAAAATTATAACTTGAATAATAAAAAAAAAAGATATAGATAGTGACATGCTCTAGGCGATAATGTAAAAAAAAAAAAGGGACCACTATTTTACAGTCTAAACATTTGAACTGACTTTTAATTATATTTATTAATACCTTCATACAGTATTTAACCATTTTAGTTACTTGTGAAACACCAGTTTAAGTCAGAGCAGACTGAGCATATTTTAAATTTCTATACATTTCTATTTCTTTATATTTTTATGGTGTGCCGTTCTTTATTAAGTAAAAAATGTAATAATTGGCAAATTGCTATAGAAATAAAACTCCATGTCGTGCCGTTATTGGAAACTAATCAACAATAACTCGGCTTCATCACACCACTCTGGCACTGATTATTTTTCTGTAACAGCACAATACAGGGTGTTCTATTCCTTACTGAATGACTAATACCTGAAATTCGATATATAAACTTTCGTGAATAATAATTGAGAAATATAAAGAGATGTCTTAATTGTTTAGTTTTGTTGTTGTTGTTGTTGTTGTTTGTACTACCAGACGGTTCCTGTTCTTGGTAGTGGACTGTGACTGGCCCTACTGTACATACGGGCAAATAAATTCAGTCCACAGTATAATTCTGAATAGAGCATCAGTAAAAATGATGAAAATAATTTAAAGAAAATGAGACTTGTTGCTGCGAGAGCAGGTGTGCGGCCGGGGTGAAACGTCCATGCTTTGATCAACAGCTCCTTCAGAAGCGCAGCATCACATTGTGCTGAAATAGAGGCATGGGTTCAGGCCGGTGCCTCACAGATTACAATATTATTTCCGGGCAGATTGCGAAATAATTCATATTTATTGCTGTTTAATACAACATTTTTTCTTATTTATCTGTCAGCAAGCACGAAAATACATAAATCACAAATATGTGGATGCAGACTGTAACTATATGTAATTACCACAGTGTCTGTCTGAGCTGCTAATAAATGCAATTATCATGAAGCATATTGTTCATATTAGGTCACACTTCATGGCACGGCAGCTTTTTATGATTTTCACACCCATCCTGAGTCTAAATCGGCAAGTCTTCTGTGACGTCCCAGCATTACAGGGCCGTTATGCCACCATCTTTAGCCTCTGCAATATTTTTATGGTAGCTTGTGTAAGAATGAAACCTCGTATCATATAGAACATGTTGCGCTCCACTGAATTATGTTTACATACAGTGTTGAACGTATAGACAAAAACAACACAAAGATGTCCATAGCACAGAGGAATCTGTTTCCGTTGTGAATTATGAGGCGTCCTGTTGGATAACACGAGGCAGCTAGTGACATATGAAGCAGATATACGGCCACAGCGGAGGCTCTCTTTTTCGCCAGACTCCGAAGGGCATTTCATGCTATTAACCTCTGCTCTGGGAGAAAATTCAGCCAGCTGCGTGATTGAAATGCTTCTCATGGCGAAGGTTTTGTACGGTTGGTGCTGAGCTCGCGTGCTCGTTTTCCCCGATTGTTTCTGTAATTCTCTTCATCACGGCCGGATAGGAAACCTATTCAAAGCACATGGAGATATTCTTCAAGCTTAAAGCCACTCTTTTTTTTTTTTTTTTTTTCAGGTTCACCAATAAAAATGAAAGTGAATATCAGGGGTAGTTTTGCGTGGATTAAGTCATCAGAGTTTACGTGCCGAAGATTTCCGGTGTGTTGCTTTTATGAGGTTTATTATGAGGAAGACGTGCTTAAGATGTGTTCTCTGTTATGCGGGTTAATGGTCTGCCGCCTTTGCTAAAGCAAGTTAAAATAGCTTGCGTGGGTATACATACTAGTGAACATACTGAACCTCTGCTGTTTGGTGTAGTGTCCTTAAAGAAGCTAAATTAAAAACCAGTTAAATAAAAACATGGAGGATGGAAAAGAATATAGTTATTTCTAAGAAATGCAAAGAATCCCCCCCCCCCCCCCCCCCACCAAATGCTTTTTTCTTATTGAGAACAAAATTAAAAGTATATAAATGACTAAAATGAAAAAAAAAAGGTTACAATTAAAAATTAGAAAAAGCTTATAAAAGAAATACTCATCAAAACTACAACTAAAAACAAATAAAATACATCTAAACTGCATAACTAAATAAACATTTAAACATTTTCATCTAAAACAAACACGGTGATGCGCTTTAATCTGAGATAAACATGACCCATAACTGCATTTACACTAGGGTTGTTGTTATTATTATTATTATTATTAGTATTATTATTATTATAATACTTAAATACGAGCAATTGAATGAACAAACAAACAAACGAATCTATAAATAAACTAAAAAAAATGGTAAACTCAAAGATAAGAAATGTACTATAGTTAAATAAACCGCTTACATTTAAACATGATGATGATAATATTTCCTTTAATATTAATATTGAGTTCTCCACATTTTATAAATATAGAACACTCTAAGGACCGTTCAGTGGAGAGTGAGCATCACAGAGCATCTCTCTCTCTCTCTCTCTCTCTCCACTAGTTATGATGTGAACTTTATGATGCTTTGGGGAAACTGGGCCAAGTGTGTTCCTCTATAATAGAACCTGCAGTGCAGCATCTCTCCACCAGGTTGCACTGTTGTACAAGAAACAGCACTTTTCCAGGCTCCCTGTGCGACTTCATTCTCCTGACCACAGCTGGATGTTTTACATTTTCAATGCCACAACACATGTACACATGGTTTGAAGCACGAATCGGATCTGACCGAGTGCACCGCCGATGTATTCTGTCTCTGATACGAGCAAACCATCTGCTCAAACAAACATAAACATTTCGTACATGAATCTTTCTGCGTGTTTACATCCACCGTCCGTGCAGTTTTCTGAGTCTGAGTGTGAAGTCCAGGATCTCGCACGATTACTGTGGGTCAGGGTCACTGAGAATTCAACCAAGTGTGTCAGTGCTCTCTATCCCTACATCTCTCGAGCTGTCTCAGTATTATTTCTCTAAATGTTCGTTACTGAAGACACTCTGGCATTTTCCGGAATTCATCAATCCTAAACCAAACACACTACGGCACTATCAAGCTTTCAAGCTTTCAACTGTCATGCCTTCGAGACGTTTGGTGAAAACCACCATAAAAGTTTTACAGTGTCTAATTTTACATTTAGACATGCATATATTACCATATTAAACCCTTGACATGTCTATAATTCTAATACTTAACATTGCCAAAGCGAACCAGGCTTTCCAATAATATACTGCAGAGATTCCATTCGCCGCCGTGTTATAAGTGTTTGTGTTTATAAGAAAAATCCATCTCGTCTGCTGGATTTTGTTTTCAACCGCACGCATTATGATAATTGGTTGCTTTTTAAAGAGAAACTCGATCCAGTGCGTGTAGATAATTACACAGAACTTGGTTTCCAAGAAGAAGAATTTCCTCCCTCTCTCACACACACACTCTCTCTCTATCTCTATATCTCTTTCTCTTTTTATTCAACATTTCTTCTTTAAGATCCTCCATTTTTTGCACATGCACATATAGACTTAAACAGAAGAGAGAAAAAATAGGGAGAAAGACCAGAAAAGAAAGAGGACAGACTGTCTTTTCTGTGCATAATTTAAAATCTAAAATGTCGTAATGAAAGACAGGAGGGGGAAAAAAAGTTAACAATAACGCAATAAAAGTTAACCTCCGAGACTGGGTTGCTTTAGAGATCCACATTTAGAGCCTGACTTTAACACATCATAACATGTTTATTGGCCTACATCGTTTAGCTTGTTTGGATAGCTAGCAGTCTTGGGTAACCGCCACTAATTAGTTCCCATAAAGCTGTGCTGTTGCAAACAGCCCACGGAAGCCGAGCCTTAAATTAACACTCTCAGTGTGCTGAAAAGGACATAAATTACATTTTAATTGCTCCGTCTAATTCCAGGAGATGCATGTTTGCTGAGATCAAACCTATCATAATTAAAAATGTTCCATTTCATTTCTTTTCTGTTTCCCCACCCACCCTACTCACGCAGAGTTAATGAGAAAAGCTCAAATATTCCTCGTATGAAGACCGCTCTTTGGCACGCTTTGATTAAGGTATGATTAAACCAGTTTATGGAAATTATTGAATAAATAAATAAATAAAAATAAATAAATAAATAAATAAATAAATACGGTCTCCAATCAAGCCAGATAAAGAATGAGTTTGGCATCTGGGTAATGTGAGTTACTGGGTTGACATGATGTGAAGTTGTTACATACATGGGAATGAAGAGAATCAAAAACAGGGTCTAGTTTGACACCAAAATCCTTAAGTGTAACCACTGGTATAACAGAATGTGGGGGCTAAACCAGAACTGTGTGGAATACTGTATTGCACTTTATATGGGGCCTAAATCAGAACCAGAGGAAACATCATACTGTATTTTTGGGCACCTGAACCTTGTAGAACACCATATTACTCAATATGTGGGCCTAAACTAGAACCTTGTAGAACACCATATTGTACTCTATAGGGGGCCTAAAGCAGAACCTTGTAGAGTACCATACTGCTCATTACGTGGGCCTAAACCCAAACCTTGTAGAACACCATATTGCTCATTACGTGAGCCTAAACCAGAACCTTGAAGAACACCATATTGCTCATTATATGGGCCTAAACCAGAACCTTGTAGAACACCATATTGCTCAATATGTGGGCCTAAACTAGAACCTTGTAGAACACCATATTGTACTCTATAGGGGGCCTAAAGCAGAACCTTGTAGAGTACCATACTGCTCATTACGTGGGCCTAAACCCAAACCTTGTAGAACACCATATTGCTCATTACGTGAGCCTAAACCAGAACCTTGAAGAACACCATATTGCTCATTATATGGGCCTACACCAGAACCTTGTAGAACACCATATTGCTCATTACGTGGGTCTAAACTGGAACCTTGTAGAACACCATATTGTACTCTATAGGGGGCCTAAAGCAGAACCTTGTAGAGTACCATACTGCTCATTACGTGGGCTTAAACCAGAACCTTGTAGAACACCATATTGCACTCTATAGGGGGTCTAAACCAGAACCTTATGGAACATAATATTGCACTGCATAATATTTCAGGAACCTAAAACAGAAACTTGGAGACACCATATTGTATTGAACCTTGTATGATGCTGAGAAACTGATGATGGCAAAATCCTGTCTCTTTAAACCATCCATGTTTTCAAGGTTGTCCTTTAACATATGATGGTGAATGGTGTCGAATGCTGCACTCGCACACTATGCACAAAGTGAAGGACATTATTTTATTCATTTATTCATTCATATGAAAATGACCCAACAGATAATATAGAATCTAGTTATAGCTGAGCGCTTGGAGGTTCTCTTCAGGGATTTGAACTCACAACCTTCTGGTAGCTGGTGCAGAACCTTAATCGCTAAGCTTTGATGTCCAAGACAAAACATGAGGCATTCGAAATTAAATGAAAGCGTTTACTGTAAAATATGAAATTGGCCATAATCAAACATCTGTGGTGAATTAAAAAAAAAAGGATAAACAGTCCACCATAGCTAACAAGACTTCCACGCTAACATGGTCACAAGGCAACGTTGGAGGAAAACAGGCCTGGGGTTGGAAACTCTGATAAACAGATGAAGCGTTCCAGAAATGTTGAATAGCTGAAAGAGGCAATTACAGAGTTCAGACCTCGCGCAGCCTCAAGCCACAGCCGACCACAGGGAGCAGGCTGGAGCCATTTCATGTCTGAATTCACAAGGAGGTTCTTGGCCAAGCCTCAAGTCCGTAAACCCTCTGTTCACTGCACAGCTTCCAGCTCATGCAGATACACATGTTCAGCAAGATGCAGACACACTCTCTTGATCAAAGCAAATAAGCAAGTGCATGTATACTGTATACACAACGCACCACATACAGATCAGATTTGCACACATTATATGCAGTAACTTTTATGACTATAGTACAAACCCCCTTTCCACTCCTTATACTGTTACTACTACTACTACTACTACCAATAACAATAAGCTGTGGCATCCCAGATTTTGTTAACGATGGAAAAATAATTAGGAGAATTACCAACATCCAACAAATAAAAAACAGAAAACGAGGCATCCTTTCCAATTCAGTAAGCTCCGCCTCTTTCACTAGCATTCAATCACTTTGCATGTGTTTTGCACGTGGCTTTAAAGAGAACACTGTAGTGAGGTGCTAGCTAGTGCTAATGTTCACCAAAATCACTGACTATACCTTTTTAAAGGTGCAGTTTTATTCTTCTGGCTTGGAAATGAGATCCGCCCCCTACTGGAACAGAGCTGCACAGCTCCACTCCTATTTCTTGCACCCATGTGTCTTGCAAATGTCCAGCAATCCGTGTGACTTATGTCTGTTAAATGGTACGAAGGTTATGGTTATGGGCGGGGCTACTTTTCTTATGACTTAAGAATACTTTTAGTTATGAATCGTTTATTGCGTTTGAATGGAACCCTGGTGTGTTGTCCTCCTCAGTGCGGGTCAGAGAGCGTCCGAGCGACACGCTCTCGGTCTGCTTCCAAGTGAACTCAAACGTGAGAAAGTGATTAGTTTCTAAACCGACTCATCTGCAGGAAGTGACTCAAACATAGCAAGTGTTGTTTTATTTTTTTTGCTTGTTTTTTCTTTTTGTAGATGTGAGCTGATAAACTGAGGCAGAGATGTAACACTGAACACTGCCATGTGTTCTGGAGATTTGGACCAACAAAACGCACAAAAGCTAAAATAAACTAAAAAACAAAATGTTTTAAACTAGTTAGTTCTATAATTATCTGATCACTGGTTTTGCACCAGCTCTTTGATGGATGATTTTTGTGTTTTCTGCACACTTTGTAAAGATTTGTTTCACTTTCATACCACCGCCGTATTTCTAACCAATCGACGAAAGAGATTTTTACGAGGAAGATTTCAGCCCTTCGTTTTTGGATCCGTTCACACAGCAAACAAACCGATGTTTCAAATCCGCTCTGTCTCGGTCACGACGAACGTACTAATGTGTGTGAGAGTCCCGTAAGAACTTGGCATGACTCAAGCGAAAACCAGTTGTCTTTTGTTTGTTTGAATTCGTATGAGCGTTTGACAATCAGCATGTCTACACCTATACCTAGTACATGGTACTAGAGCAGGCGACATCGGCTTGTCTCCAAGGTAGCTGTAAACATTACAAACCTGTCCTTTAAAGCATGTATTGTATTTATTTTAATAAGGGTTTTAATTATGATTTTCCCCTTTAAGCATCTGCCACAACAGTGACCATTTGTACGAGTTGGGTTGGAAAATTTAGAAAGCACGACTGAAGTAAGAGATGCAATAAAAATGAAGCAGAGAGAGAGAAAGAAAGCGAGAGCGAGAGATTAAGAGAGGGGCTCAGCTGTGAGCAGCTTCAGCCCAGATGACAGTAAATTGAAGAAAGCACAATATGAGCAGGTTTGAAGGCTCTTGAGTGACTTGCAGAGATAGGCGAGGTGTGTCGGCTCAGGAGCTCGCACGCTTCCATTCTCCCGTCACCATCAGGCTCTAATGACTGACAGGTCATCGATTTAGACTCGGACATTAGTCAAGAAATCATCACAACCGTGACTCTGGTTGTATTCGAACCTGTTTGCAAACTGTGCAAATCAAGTCAGTCTTATATATTTTTGTTTAAAAAGAAATTCTGGGTTAAACAGTTGAGCTTTAGCAGTTAATTAGTGCACATTCCATTAATAGACTGCGTTTGAAATTCAGGGGGGAAAAAAAAGTTCAACTTCAGTGCTTGTGTTTCGTTAATTCCCTCCTGACAGCGCTGCCTAGGAACTCACAGAAGATTACGGTTTTCTCTTTAATTATGGCAGCTCATTTGCATATCTTTATAAATCGTGATGTATGGTAATATGTGTTTCCATAGCATTGTGCAAATCGGGCAGTTAATGTGCCCTGAAAATGTCAGCAAATATTAGTTTTTTCGGTTAAGTCACTGCGTTAAGGAGAAAAAAAAAAGGATTAATTGTCTTCTTTTAAAGAAGTGAAATCGGCCCATAATACACTCTTAACCCTTAAGGATTTAATATTTTTATTCTTTCGTTGCCCCTCTGAGGGAAACCTTAAAGGTTCTATATAGAAACCAACAGAAAGGCTTTTTTAGAAGGTAAGGACCTCCAACGAATGCTTGAAGAACCCTTGAAGAACCTTTTTTTCCCCTAAGACTGTACAGCATGTATTAATTTGGGTGAGTGTGTGGTATTAACTCCAGATTACTGCTCATCATTTTCTTCATAATGCCTAGAACCTGTCAGGAGTTTAATGTTTAGCTCTTGTTACTTGACTTCTTTAAAGGTTTGTTGAATAATCAAGGGTTCTCCGCCTCCTAGGAAGGTTTTATTTGGAACCTTTACAATCGAGTACCTCATAGCTGCATGTATAATTTATGTGTAAGTACATGGGTATTAGAGTTTTTTATTTTTTAAAGCATTATTCTACACAGTTAGTCAAAAGTCTTTGAAAATGTTTTATTACAGTTTAATCATTATTATTTCCACAGAACAAACAACGAGGAATGTGAATCTGTGTGGAATTTATTACCTACTCGCTCTCTGATCCTAATGCTACTCTAAACTAGAGCTTTGTTAAAGACAGGCGGAGTCGCAGGAGAGGGTAAAGCCGTTAAGCCTATAATCAAATACACAATAGAACATATATCATAAAACATAAATATATGATGCCTAATTATAGCGAGAAAGATTTTGTCCAACACAGTAGTCAATAAAATAAAGTAATTTCTAACATTTCTGGATTCACTAAGTATGGAACAAAACAATTGGTTATGTTCTGTTTAAGGAACGTAAAAATTCGATTATTTTACTATAACAGCAGGCCCCAAAGTGTTTTATTCCTCTTGCACCACAGCAATTGACCAACGATTACATTTTTTATTTATTAAAGAATGACAGTCATACTTTTTTTTATTTATTTGTTTGTTTATTTATTTATAGCTGCATTTAATGTTCACAAAACAAGTTAGTTCCTGTTCTCACTTATGTTATAGCAGCTATAAACAGTCGTTCCCTCACCAACCTCTCTTTGTTCTTCCTCTCTAGAAGTTAATAAACCATCCATCCATTTTCCTTGTCAGTGTGCACTGATTATAATTACTATCAGGATTCAGATTTTGATAACCATAAAGCGTCATACATGGCAAATAGCACGCATAATATGTTTCATTAAAAAGCATTGCAAGCGAGTGAAACCGAGTCCAGCCCGAATGAAAAGGAACATCTCTCGTATCTGCTTTCATCAGTTCGGCTCCTTTTGTACATGACGCACGTCTTCAGGGTGACTATTAGTCTCTGTCACTTTCAAAGGAAAGCAATGAATCAAACAACGACAAAAAAAACATGCTCTTAAGCTAAACAGGAAGCTTGAAACCTTTCTGAAAACACAGCTCAGGTATCGACATTACTTCAGCTCTCTGTGTCTGCTTTCATCCTTGCATTATACTCCATATTCGCGTCCTCGTAAATGATTTTATTCCATAAAGGGACGTCAGAGTGGAAAATATCTTTAGATCAAGCGATTGCTCTGGATTGCTCTCCTCATTATGCATATCAAGTGCATCAATCTCGGCGAAGGCACACTTCACATGGGAGATGCTGGAGTGGACATTTTGATGCCGCCGGGGCTCCGCGGCGCTTTGACTGATCACAATAGGGCTCTGAGATAGAAAGGAAGCTCCATACCTGACCATGGTGGTCTGAGAAGGCTAGGTTTCATTTACACGAGCCCAGGAGGAGAACCGAGCGCACAGCAGAATGTGATTTTGCACTCAAGTGCTCTGTGTATGTTTTTGTTTTTGTTCCGTTCTTCCCTGTACAGTTCATGTGACCCATCGGCTGTGCCGCAGTAATTAAATGCACCTCCGGCTCTGGAGTGGCCAGGTTTATTTTCTCCATCACTGGCAAAAAAAAGGCCATCTTCAAAAAAAAATGTAGTTAATAGAGATGGGCTGTATTCTTCCGACGACCCTTCCAGCGAAGGATAAGTGGGTTTTCCTATAGATCGCTGCAGAATGAAAGGATATGTTCTTTTTAATTGCAGTTTCTTTTCATCTCTGCAAATGCTCCCTAACCAACTGCTAATTGATGTTGCTAGTCAAGATGATTTCAGAAGATCTATGATGAACACGAAGAAAGTTTCTAGCTAAAAGCTTTATGAGCAGTTGCAGTCGCTTAGGGACCCCCAAGCCACCAGGGGGCTCCATAAGAATGTAGGATTTAATTTTTTTTTTTTTTTAATAAAGGTTAATAAATAAAGATCAGAACTTTGGCAGGACATTTCTGATTAGATTACTTTGCTGTACTGTATGGTACAGGCCATTCTAAATGTTATCAGGACGATTCTGTAATAATTATGTTTGAACAACTAACCTGCATGCTTAGAACAACGCGAGTAACAACGTCTTGTAGTAAAGCTGTGTGTAAATGTAGGCCAATCTGAACTAAAAATTCCCATAAATGCAAATCAGCTGTAAGTTACCAGGTGTGTTCACTGTATTTACATGTAGCCCCGCCTACAAAGCTCACAGAAAAATTAATAAACAGCGAAAGAACGCCTCCTAAGCACAGCATGCACTAATTTTCCTGCTACGATTTATGAATGAATTCGTATCCAATTTGATAAACGAGGCCTAGTGAGAGAATTAAAAGTGACCAGGTTTAAACATATTCCATGTTGCAAATAATATGTAATATGTATTATCATTTCTTTTGCTAGTTTTTGTTTAATTAAAATTTTTTTTTTTTTTTTTTTTAGCAAGGTTTTCAATGTCTGTTATATGTAACAGAATTTGGAGCTCCTCGACCGCCTACAGCACGAGAACCGACCGCTCGTGGCCACAGAATCCTGCGGCTCTCCAGGGGGCAGCAGTCCAGTGAAGCTATCGATCGGCACGTCAGGGCAAAGAGTACATTTTCTAGCAGCCGCCACGCCGATGAAGCCAGCGGAGACACAAGCGTTATCTGTGGTGCAGACAGTGGCCTGGAGCGGACCTGAAAAATCCCAGAGCTAGCGCTAGCACAGAGAGAGAAAGCTGCATGAAACCTCAACCTTCATCGCACTTCTGCTGAAAATGAACAAAGCCGTCATCTAAAAATGCACAGTGTTTTTCCTTGTGAAATACTTAGCAGTTTTGTTTTTCAAACGCCTTGTAAATGCAATTTTACCGCTCTAGATTAAATAAGGTGTACTACAGCATTAATACACAATGTTCTGTTGGTCGTCAACTAGGCCTGTCATGATATCTACTTCTGCTGGATGATATATTGTCCCAGAAATAATTGCGATAAACGATATTATTGTCATTTTAAGACCATTTGATGCCACTGATATAATGATAATATAACAGCGTAATAATGCAAATGTACACCCTTTCAAAGAGCGATGAACTTTTAATTCTCAAGAATATTCAGACGTTGGAATTGGAATGTCAAAAATAAATTAAATATCCTAAATAAATGAAACATAAATAAAATAAAACCACACAACCAAAACAATAAATAAAACAGACTGTAATACAATATTGTGAATTCTTTATGCTTTAGTTCTTCATTGTGCGTGTTTTAGTGCGTTTTTACGGAAAGAGCGTATTCACAGCGTGACTTACCCGCTATACCTAGCGCCTTACTTAAGTTCAGGTTCACTGCATTCGCTTCATTTTGTGCAGAAGCGGGTTGTAATATTAGGTTTCTGTTGTGTAAATGTCTGATTAATATAGGTATAGGATGTGTTTGGGTGAGTTAATTAACCCGCTAGTAAAGTGCTTCAGTTTACCGCTGTTCATTCACTGTTCAGCTTCAGCTCACGCAGCTTAAGCGGCTCGATCCCCGACATTACTGACTACGACTGGATTATCTGAAACACTAGAACTATTCCTTCTAGATTTTTCCTCTTCAAAAAACATTTAGTGCATTGTTAATATCTCGCGTGTCGTTTTTTTCAACAGTGGGTTTTAATTAAAATCGGCACTAGCTCTGCAACACATCTGAAATTCGAATGCACACAGTTTTTTGATGAGCGGACAGAAGCAGCGAAAATGGCTAAAATGTTGGTGACATTCATTCTTATGTAAACAAACACGCATGTAAACACAGTGGGCGATATCGAGGTCAACATCAATGATCAAAGTCATGTCTATATATGGACAGGCCTGATCTGTTCAGTTGCTAGGCTTGCTAGCATGCTAGATAACTCACCAAATTTAAACAAAAACCAAAATATAAACATAATTATACGATTTAATTCTCAAAAGTGATTGATCGTTGTGTGGAGGCTTGGGGAAATCCCTTGACATTTTCTGTTTGATATAGTTCTGAAAACTACAGTCTGAGCTGAAATATGTTTCGCTTTTGCATGTATCTCAACCGGAAATAAAGATTAATTCCCCAAAAAGCAAAAAAAAAAAAAAAAAAAAAAAAGGAGAAAATCACATTTAAAGATTTTATTAAAATTCCACTGAAATACATCACCCCTACCTCTCTCTTTATAACGTGATCTACTGATGGAAAAACTATATTGCTGACAAAATTGTAAAAGAAAAAAAAAAAATTACAATGGGAAACGAGTTCTCCAGAGTTTGCCGTCTCTTCACTTGACTCATCTTCGTTCACTCCGACATCAAGTGATTGTAAACATTTAAAAACTGTCATTTGTAGAAATTGTGTAAGAGCTTTTGTCCGTTTGGTGATGATTTGATGCCGCAGGTTAGGCTTGTCACGGTACCAAAATTTCAGTAGTCAGTACCAATAACCAGTAAAATTCCACAGTATTCGGTACCAATTTCGGTACCAAAGCAAAACACAAAAACATGCTAATTGAACACTATTTTATTAATAAACTTAAATATCAATATAAAATGTATTGTTTTTTTAAAATGCCATTCTGTATACTTCAAGTATTTCAAATTGAAGTGCTGAAAGTAAACCAGAGTAATAACAGAGAAAACATGAAAGATTAGGCACATCTGACCATAATTTGAAATGACTCAGCAATAGTTTGTGGGTATTTATTGATGTAATAATGTGTTTTGGACTAAATATTTTTACTTAATTGGATCGTTTGGACCTTTGCCAGTGTAACAAGACTGTTTTTGTGGGGATTTTATGAATCAGCGGACTAATATGAGGCTGCATAGGTGAGTTGCTTCAGTTTTGTAAGTGGTGGTTTATATCAATCGAAGCACAAGTATCTTAGCTTTCCAAAGATATATGGCATGAGTATCTACGTAAACACAGCAGCTGTGTGCATAGCACAGTTTTACACTTAACAACACAGCGGTCTGCCAGCGGGCCATGGATGTTTTTAAAAGAATTAAATGGTTAATAAAGACACATGACCATATTAGCGTTACACGCGCGTATGCTGACCATTAAGTAAACAAAAACGAGGATTTTTTTTGCAGTCCTACACTTGAATTAAACTATGTTACAGCATCCATAATGTAACCGCTACCATAATTGCACAGTGCACCTATGAAAAGTTCCTGACTGACTACCTGTCAGACAGCGCATCAGTACCGGGTTGACCCGGTACGCGGTACTACCAGTACTTGTGAAAATCTGGTACCATCAACTTTTTGTTTTTTTAGTACCGACTTGGTACCGAAGTACCGGTACTTTTGACAACCCTACCGCAGGTGCATCATGGACATTTTGACACTGTGTTTGTTAAACTGGCTCTTTACCCGAGGAAGACGCCAAAACAAGGTAGCCTAACTAGCTAGAATGTTACCTAAATAGTTACACTGGGCATCGAGTGCTTAACATCACAGTGGAATACTAGCGATTTGAGAAGGACGTAAAGCTTTAGATGCTCTTACTTCATTTCAGTTCATCTTCTGTTTTTTTTTTTTCATTCTTTTGTTTTTGTTTTTGCTCCACCCTACATCTCTTCCCTTCACTTCGATGTCATGGCGTGAGCGTGCAGACGACTGTGGTTTGACTCAATGCTGAGTTCGACCACCCTGAAAGCGTCCAATTTTCCCTGGGAATCTAGGATGATCCGATTTTGACCCAAGTTACATAAAATCTGTATTAAGAGTTTCGGGGATTTCTATTTAGGGTTCAGATTTTAAAAAAAATAAAATCTGAAATCTTACTCCTAGTGAGTTTGAAACAAAGGGGGAAAAAAATCTAAACGTATTAAATCCATCAGTTTAATTTACTGTGTATACAACTCTTATATCTGAACATGAATTTCATATACTTTTGTCAGCTTCCAAGCTCCATATTAAGGATGTAGGAGGGCGAGAGGGCCTGCATTACGAGTTTGGATACAGCTGCAAATGGAAATGGTGAGATTATGAGAAAATGAGTGTGTAAAAGTGAGAAACAGAGAGATGGAGTCAGGGCCAGGCTCATTAGCAGTCCGCAGCAAGTCACAGTTCGGCCACGGACACGGTGGCACTGCTGATTATCCACACACAGAGCTGCAGGCTGGACATCACTGCTATAAAATGACTCTCTTAATAAGCCAAGCGGCTCATCAACCCAGCCGAGGGGCTAATGGCGTCCCACTGGTGGTGTGCTTTCATCACGTGTGATTTTCTTTATCTTCCTCTCCTCCTTCTCCTCCTCCTCTTCCTCCTTCTTTTTTTTTTTATTCCAAACTTGCGGATAAACAAGCCCTGAACCTCGTCTCTGAACCTGAACATCACTACCAGCATCATTATAAAACTCCTAAAATGGGTTCTCATGCTGCCTCGACCTCCGAGCTGACCAAAAGATGAAGTGTTAACTGAGCACGCGGGTTAATGGCATGTGCGCCCAAAATGCTTTCACACTGAGTAATGGAATATATATTTTTTTAACCGAATACACATTCCTCCCTGGATACGGATGAAAAGAGCGTCTGGAGAACACAAGGCCGGGCCGATTTTGGGGTCACGCACGAATATCGCTCACTATTCAACCACGTCTTGTGTCTCTGAGACGACACCAGCGAAGCCACCCATTCCTAATGTCACTGGGATACGAACTCTACGTTTTGTGAGATGATAATTGCCGAGCAGACGAGACGCAGAACAGGACGAAGCAGGAATTTCCTCACCAGACTACAAGTGCAAACAAAGAGAAAAGCAAATAAGCGCTAAGAAAAGATATTTGAAATGATTGCGATGGCATGATCCTTTTTTTTTTCTGCTGCATATTCAATTAATCTAAATCCACAAATGAAACTCGGGTGAGTATCCCGCAATGCCTGACCTTATCTTCGTGAAAAGATAAAAGCGATAAAGCCTGATCTGGGGGACAAAATAATGGAAGCACCAAAAAAAAAAAAAAAAAGCCCCATTCATCTATGGAACTTTAATGAAATGCAAAAGCAAACGATTCCTCGCAACATTACACCGAAGAGCAATAAACAAAATTGTCTATACATAAAGAAACCCCGTAATTACGGCATAATTTGGAGCCTCCTCCAGTCCGTGGAAATGTTTTGAGTGATGATAATGCGCCGCTCTGGACCCGACTTTCCTACACCACCAACAATTCCACGCTGCATAAATCAACGCGGTGTTCTGTTTATTTGCAATTATGCATGCAATTATGGCCTGTCATCACCGCAGCTCCTTATCGAGGCTCAAACCCTGCCGCCTCTTCGCTAAACGCCACTAAAACGCTAACACAAGACAGCGGATTCCTTATTAAATTCATCTTTTGCCATCTTCCGGAGTGCCTTTTGATGATTTGCGGTAGGAAGAAGAGTCAAACTCGTGTCTGTCTGCAATTAGCCAGAGTAATTAAGTTTAATTCGTACTTCCCATTAAAAAGGCAGTGGAGTTGTTGGGTTTAATTAACGCGCCTCTCCGGTTTTAATCCTTTTTTGGTAACACAGACATATTGGTGGCCGTGTTGAGCCAAACAGCACATGACAGCAGTACCCAAGAGCAAGGAGGAAGGGCTGAGGTTGCGCCTCATCTCTTCTGCAGCATTAATTATTTTGCACACAGTGTTTAATAACATCGGCGGTGCCCCCGAAGGCTTCCAGAACCCTCTCTCACTCACCGTATCCACTTCGTCATTTAAAGAATACATTGTTTAAACGCATCAGTTCAAACGACGCGAGCTCAGAATCCGCAGCTGGCAGACGAAAGAACGCCGTTTTTTCCCGAGATAGGAGGAAATGGGTTTAAAACGGAGAATTCTGTAACGTAAAAGCGAATTGCTGAAGCTCGTTAATTATGTCTTGCTATTTCATCTAACTAAGAACGAAGGCAAGGATGAGTACAAATGACGTGCTGAAGATTTTATGAACTTTGGAGGAGTTATTGAGATCTATAGCGTCGCTCTGATGCTTCGTTTTTGAAAGTCTGTGAGGCTTTTTTAAACTCTGTGTTGTGCTGTTGTAGGAAAATAATCAACCCCTGCGTGGTGTGATGAAGCAGAGTTACTGTTAGCACCCTGACGTTGATTATTTTCCCATAACAGCACTTCCTGATGTGTTTTATTCCTCTTATACCACAGGAACGTGGTAACATTAACATGTTTTTTATTAATTAAAGAACACATAATTCTTTTTTTTTTTATCTGTTTATAGTTACATTTGATGTCAAAATAACTTTCATATATGTTTTTTCTTAAATTTAGATTTGAAATTATGTTCAGTTTACTGTTTGTTTTTGTGAAAAATTTTATATAATTTAATATGATTAAAAGTTGAAATCATGTTAATGTTTTCCATAAAAACAGAATTAAAAATTATTTGCTAATTGCTATTGTTAATTTTATCTCCGTTACTTTCATAGGTATGGAAGTCCGTTTCCACCACAAAAAAGGTAATTGCGACTTTATATCTGTGAGAAAGAAAAGTCAGAATTGCGAGATGTACACTTTATCATTAAGTTTATCTTGCAATTCCGTGTGTAAATCTTGCAATTCTGACTTTTTTTCTTACAATTCTGAGTTTTTTCTTTCTTTTTGCGCAATTCTGACTAAATTGCGAGTTAAAAAAAGGCAGAATTGTGAGTGTAAACTCGTTATTGCAAGAAATAAAGTCAGAATTGTGTGATATGAACTCACAAGTGTGAGGACAAAATGTCAGAATTGCGAGACGTAAAGTCACGATTCTGAGATTTAATGTCGCAATTACCTTTTTACTTTTTTTTTCCCTCTATGGCGGAAACGGCCTTCTGTACATTTCTAGATTTCGTGAAGTTGTTGTTCCAGGGTTTTTTCAATGTATTTTTAGGTTCATTTAGTATCTTAGTTCCTTTTTTTTTCATTTTAGTTCATTTAGTTTAGTATACTTTTTTTTTTTTTTTCCAATTTTAGTGTTTGTTAGCTATAATAATTTTGATTTGAAGTTCGAAGTGACATTAAACAGAAAATCAAATTTACATGAAGTGGCCACATTTGACGGTTATTTTCCTGCCATGTGCAAATAAGTATAAACAGCACAAATCTATCCACGCAAGCTAATTCACTCATTAGCCTGCTATGCAAGAGCTGAAAGTAAATGGATTTGTTATTGAGCTGGATGGTGTAAAGGGAGGTTAGGTGTATCAGGCGGGCGAGTGTTAGTCCCTCGGAGCTGTGTGTAAAGCTGAGCATCGACTGAGGCGACTCCCGGAGGACCTGGGGTCAGCCGTAAGCACTCGTATACAGCTTCCTGCTTTAAGCCAATAACAGTCACTGTTAAGAAACGGTGAGGGAGCCTTTAATTACAGCTCGACTCGGGTTGTGTTTAAACTCCGGCGCTTTTTACTGGAGAAACCCGGCCACACTGTGCCGAAGATACTCAATGAATAGATCGTTATTGATTTGAGTGAAACGAGCAAAGCTGCAGCTCTCATCATGGCGAACACGACCGATATCTTTACATTGATCGACTCCAAAAGGTCAACTGCTGCCTGGCTCGCGTAATCCAGTTACCCACACGCTCCCTGTGTTTTTCAGGGGCATTTCGAGAAGTACTAACTCAAGCTCACGCGCCAGGACCCATGCAGAATTTTGAAAGTCCCTCTCATCCTCTCACCTCACTTTGAACCTGTCCATCTCAGTCCTCTCTCTGAGGCTTCCGGCTCTTCCTGCTCCCCGACTACAAAGACTGAATTTTGATGTGGCTGCACAGCTGGAGAACTGCAATCCGAACGTCACAGCTGGATGAATGAGAGCGAGGCTATTGCCCATCCCAGCATCCCTTCATATATTTACAGTACAGCGTGGCTAAAAAGTAGTGGAGACTCTCTCGTCTCTGTTCTCCTCGCGAATGTAAACAAACTCGGGACGCGTTCACAAGGTGTCGGTTTGTACGGACACGTCAGAGATCCTGTAAAACAATAAAGGTGACTGTAAATGATCGTGAAAGAAAGGAAACGACACTCAAACAGTCCAAAACAGGATAATGTTGCCGATTGGCTGTAAGATTCCCCGATCCTCCGCTGCGGTTGCTTACTTGCAAGCAACGAGTCGAGTTTGTTCTCTTTGTAAACTCTTTAAATAAATCAGCCATGTTATTTGATGTTCTTATCTTTCCTGATACCTCATTCCCCTGAACATACTCATTTTAATTACCCAAAAGTGCTAATGAAATTAGTCTAGAGCCATCTACGAATTTTAAGTCTAATTAAGAATGCAGGGTCTATGAATATGCATGAATATGCAAATAAAGTCCTCATGTCGTCCTGCCCATCCCAAATAGCTAGCACTATACTATGCTATACTATACTATACTATACTATACTATACTAACTGCTATTAAACATTCGCATTTCTCACAATTTCAGTATCTGACTCATTTTCGATTTTGTATCATTATTTTTTAAATGTATTTATTTACATAAGAGGAGCCAAACCTGGAAACGCACAACCTTAGCCAGCTAGCTAGACAAAGAGCTTAGCACACAGGTTCTAGGACGTCATACCAGAATCATGTGCGTATCAGACCCAAAAAAAAGCCGTCCTGTTTTTTTGTGAACACACATTTAGTATGGATTTATGAATGGTTCTGTACTAACGGTGGTAGGCTTTCATGAGAAATATAATGATACTTAACACAAAAGCTTCAGAGAAGGAATGCTAGCTAGGGTGGGTAAAAGCGTTGTTACGGTTACAGTTTGTACGTTGCACGAGCCATTTTTTTTCCTTCAGATAATCTAGTACAATCAGGCTAGTGATTTTTCTGCTAAAGACGTTATCTCTAAATTCTGTTTAATTTAATTCTTGCTACAGAAGTCCACCTCACTGTTATCTGAACTCTTATCACTCTCTCAGAGCCAAACTCTACAAACCGAAAGAGGAAACTCCGTGGCCCGAGATGACCCTCCCACAGGAAGTGAAACGCAGGAGAGGAATTTTAGCGAGTCAGCGAAAGCCGTCTCAGCGGGTTAGACACGTATCACAACGTCTTAGGAATCTGATTGTGTACATGAGTTTCGCAGTGAAAGGCCAAGTTCTTTTACATTCCAGAACGCTTTGAGTGAGTCCATTAAATAAGAAGCGGCTTCTCCGACGGGCTTCAGCGCCGA
The DNA here is from genome assembly GCA_023630585.1 of Cranoglanis bouderius. Classification (NCBI taxonomy): domain Eukaryota; kingdom Metazoa; phylum Chordata; class Actinopteri; order Siluriformes; family Cranoglanididae; genus Cranoglanis; species Cranoglanis bouderius. The sequence continues at coordinate 6,534,594 of CM042539.1, forward strand.
GTGACTCGGCCACACACTTTTAAAGCCTCGTACACACACTCTGAGTCGGGTCGGGTCAGAGGCCAGGCCTGTAAGCAAGACTATATCGATTCTCCACTCTTCCAGCAGGGCAGGAAGAGCATTAGCCTGGTTCTGCTCAAACACACACACACGAACACACACACACACACACACACACACACACACACACACACACACACACACACACACACAGCCTCCTTTTCAGAGGAAGTCCTAATGAGGCACTAACAGCAAAGGATGGTCCACAGCTCACCTTGTTTGTCAGGTCATTTTCACGACTGCTGAATTCGGAATCTGCTCCAGGTTTCATATTTCAAGTGGAAGAAATGATCATGATTATATTTTTATTCATTTAATTTTTTCAAAACCAAAACTGTTTACTTGCACGAATAGAGAAACTGAGAGATTTGTCTTTACAGATTTTACAATAGATTTTACAGTAGAAACCTGTATTAACTGTTTTTTTTTACTCGACTTATATATCATTTTAGAGGTTTACTTATTTACATTTCTATTAAAAAAAAAAAATCTTCATTCAGGCTTTCCGAGTACTCGTTACAAATCTCGGTCAAAGTACGAAAGATCACGAGTCAGTTTATCAGGCTACCAGTTCAATCAAGTTTCTGTGCTTTTTTAAAATGTATTTATTAACTATTTAAAACATTAAATCAAGTCCATAATAATTTCTATCGATGACAAAACCATTAACTTTGCTCAAGGACGATTCAGCAGTAGTCTCACTTGCTTTTCATACGTTTGATTACTTTAATGGGAAACAAAAGTATAAATTTTGAATGAAGTAGTGCGATTTGGTTGGATTTTATTGGATTTTTGCGGATAAAGCCATAAAAAATTTTCAAACAGCAGTCTCATCTCTGACACTAATTAAGTTGGGCCAGAAGTTACAATTGAGATCATCTCTAAAAAAAAAACAAACAAACAAACAAAAAAATCAGAGGTTATGACTTTGCATGATTTTTACTAAAATTAGTACATTTAAGTATTACTCTATAACTCGGTACACTTTTAGAAATATGTAGAACACTTAAGAGAAATAAGAAACTTAAGTAGAAACCCTTAAGTATCCAAAGAACCTGTGAAGAACCCTTTTTTTTTTTTCTAACTCCAAATTGTTCCTCATTATTTTAAATACCTAATTCAGCTATCTTGGTACTTGGTACACTCCATTTTATTAAAGGTTCTGTATGGGTTCTTTAAGAGTTCATTGGATAATGAAAGATTTTTAGGTCCCAAAAAGGAAGCCTTGGAAACCTTTCTGATAGAGAAAGACTGTTTAAGGGTTCCAGAGATCCAACCAAAGAACACTTCAGGCTTCAAATGTATTTAAAGAGAGTCCTTTTCCTTACCAAATTATGATTTTGAGAGAATACCTCAAATTTGCACTTAAGTGTAATTTTTGTTTCCGTTCCTCATGGTGAACTTGTGATGTAGCGCAAGAAAGTCAATAAAATCCAATCTCTAACATTAACCAATTAGCTATGTTTGCCTAAGCGCAGCAATAATGCAGACAATCATGTATAATCAAGCCAGAAATCAGGATCACAATTAAAATAGTGTTTGTGATTTAGCCATGGAATTAAAACTCAAGCCTTCAGACAAACGCGCCTATTGTCTGGCTTCTTTCGAAAGCGAGGTGAGACCCGGAGACATGCAAATTCATTTTTATATCATCACTCCTTGCATGTGCCACTTTTCAGAAGCCAGGATTAAACCACAGCATGACCTCAGTCAGTCAGACGCGAGCCACAAATTCGATCGATCAAAAAGCCCATGAGACTCGAACATACCGAGGACGGTCAGGTTTTTCTCTACGCGTCACCATGTCGGAGCCGTGCTGCTTAATCACACGTTTCCACAATAACCATGCAGTTTTCCATCATCAGCTTTCTGATTTTTTTTTTCTTTTTATAACCAGGCAAGTGTGGTGGAAAACATTCCCAAACAAGAACTCGGCGTTTTCCCAAAATCTGGAGGAACACCGTCGCGTCACATGCCTCACCACAATACTCTGCTTCCTGGGGTTCTACAGGAATCCTGTCTGAAAATGCTTATGCTTTCCCCAAAGAGACAAACCAATAAAACCTTTAGATTTCTAGATTATCCATTAAAAAACCCTCAGCCCTATTTGGACTGGATTAGTTTTACATGAGAAAGTTTAGTAGTGTCATTTTTACCACCGTATCTCTGGGATTGTAATCCCATCTGAATAATTATTTTGTACGCATCTGGAAAGATTGGACCATTTTATTTATCTACTATCTGAGGTAATATAAATAAATATATATATATATATATATATATATATCTATATCCAGACTGACATGTCGGTAAAGATTCTGTTGTGTGCTGTAGGAAAAGACGTTTTGTGCTTTTTTCATTGTATAAAGACGTTCCAGGAAGTGCTCGCTGTCTTCTGTCGTTTACCACCAACACAAAACAAAGTTTAAAAATGAAGAACAATAAAATATACGGATGACGTGTCAGAAAAGTGGCACTTCCTGGGCGTTTTAGATACGTTACTGACTTCGTCACCAATTCGGGTACCGCCCACATACATGTAACAGTCGTGTGACCTACTAATGATCATAGTCCAAGTGCTTATCATAAAGGACAAAGCATTCAGTTTGTAGTTCGCTTATCCCGTGCAAATCGATCAAAATGACTACAATAACATTACTTAACAGTTGCATGTCTGGGAAAACTAATCCCGTCCGAATAGTACCTGAGAGTGTAGTTCAAGGTAAAATGCCAGAAGCTACTAAAAATATCCCAGGAACATCTCTGCAGCTTTTCCCTGACATCACAATTAATGAATACGTACGAATGTGAGTTTTAGAAACTAGCCAGATAGTTAGCTGCTAGTAAATTAGCCTTGATTTTTATAATATTTTCCATAACAACCAGCATTTTCTTCATCACTAGCTTAGCATGTGGCTAAACATTTCCGAGTATCACATCCTCATCTAATTATTTGCATATTGAATATGATTGGTTCAGCATGTTTACTGACATCACAAACCATGTTCAGACGTAGCCCTGCCCCTAAATCATTTTAATTCAATACTGAGAGATTTTCTGGATTAAATGGAAAACAAATTAGTCTAGAAGAAGTAGCTAACACCTAGAAGAACCTAGAAGAGGGAAAAAATGATTTTAAGTTCAGGGGGTCTTTAAAATAAATCTGTTAAACACTAAGACCAACTATGTATATAAGCAAAATCGAAAAGTGTGGAAAGACAAATTAAAAGTCTATACCAAACCTTTAAATTAACTTATTAACTCAAATCAAACTCTATACACATGATTATAGTGTTATAATTATTAGCGAGAATGAAGTGATGATGATGATGATGATGTTGGTGAAAGGCATTACAGTTTCTAGTCTTTTTTTGCATGTGTGTGTGTGTGTGTGTGATCTTCCTTCTCTTTGATGTTGTAAGCTTTTCAGATAATGTACAGAGGATAAAAATACGACAGCGTGTAATCTGGCACTTATCCCACGAGAGCAGAATTCCAACGTGTGACACATGTCAAGAAGAGAGAGACATGGAGAGAGGGGAAAGAAAAATCTTAAATCTCGAAAGAAATGCGATGCTTCTTTCTGACTGAGCTCAGAGCACCGACTCATCACTTATCACTTTAAAAAAAAAAAAAGAAAAGCCGGAGGTTTTAAATGTGGAGTGAAATTCAGGGTTTTCATTAAAAATGATAAATACTGTGTGTGAAAGATGGGGAGACGGACTGAGTCGGAGATGGTGATTGGAGAGCCGTGACGAGCTGCCGCATGCCTACCTAAGGCTTTCACCTATTTTTTATTTATTTATTTATTTTACTTTTTGAACAACTTAAATGATGTTCTCTGTGACACATTCTTTAATATATGTGTATGAGAAACATGTGCATAATGCACGAGTCTGAAATAAAGCCACTAATCCAGCCGACTTTCCGAGCGCTTCCAGTACACATTTGTCCAAATGTATAAAATATGTGTGTGTGTACAGGATCCGTCCCGGAAAAAGACGTGGAAAAAAAGTGAGGCAGAGGCGGAGAGAGAGAGAGAGAGGCAGAGAGAGAGAGGGAGTGTGTTAATGATATATCTTCCTACATTGGGCCTGTGATTCCAATTTGGAGGCTGTCAGTGGAGGGTGATGGAGTGTCGGAGCTCGAGGCTTGATATGTGTGGAAAGGGCAGCATCTATAGAGCTCTGCCTTTATTACACACACACGCACACACACACACACACACACACACACACACACACACACACACACACACACACACGAAATGTCATGAACATACACCGAAGCCCACACACGTAATATGCAACAAAATCTCACACGCTGTCATGGCCCACACACACACACACACACACACGTCGGCCCTTTCACATGCTACACACACGTCTGTTCGGAGAAAAGCAGCAGCCAAAGCGAACACAAAATAAAATGCCTTGAGAACGGCAGTTAATTGAAATGGGGAAAGGGTGCCATTATTTTTGCTTTGTGACCATCATTGGGTGCCCTTTAACCCCACGGTGGGTGTGGTCCGAGGCGTATTTATAATTAGAGATGAGCGATATGAATATAATTATCAATATCGTGACACATTGTCACAGTATACTTTTCTGAGATATCACAGAGATCACGGTAACTTTTTAGTACACAAAAAAAAAGTTGATTGGGGGCGGGGCTACATATGAGCATTTCTCTTGTGATGTCACAAAACATACTGAACCAATCACATCCAGTATTCAAATAATTAGATCAGGATATGATACCTGGAAAGGTTTAGCCACATGACCTGCATGCTAAGCTGGCTAGTGAGGAACAAGATGGTGGTTGTTATGGAAAACGTTGTACATTTCGAGGCTAATTTGCTAGCGGCTAACTAGCCGGCTAGCTATTTGGGATGTCAGGGGAACATTTCAATGTTCCAGAATTCACATTCTCTCTAACCAGGCAAATTTATGAACTTTGGAAGTAAGTGTGAGCCGATAGAAAACGAGGGCGGAGCTTGGACGTCGTCCTTCTGGAAAAGAATACAAATGGTAGGAACCGCTAATTATTACATAGTGCTTGAACAAGACTTCAGTCTCGCTGCTCTCTTCATGTTTGCCGCTAACTAGCTAGCTAGCTAATGTTACTGCTATGTTTCGTGTTTTGCTCCACCCCGATGAAGACGTTCGCGAGACAGATACCACGTGTGCTCGCTGTTTGATAAAGGAGGCCCGGACGAAGCAAATTCGGCAGGTGGGAACAGCTGGGAAAATGTTTTCAGCGATGTTCATAGCGAGTGTTCATAGTGACAAACGGAGCACGCCATCCCAGCTGTCAGTGTGGGTGAGGGCGTTAATTGCAAGTGTCTGGGGTCCGGGGAACGGAGGCGCTGAAATGCAAAGCATTTGCTAATTGAATGATTGAATGATTTCTCCTCGACGTTCGGGTTAATCGCAGCACACGCTTGAGGAGCCGTCGAGGAGCTTCATTGTGGAGGCAGATGAAAGGAGAAGACCTTGGCCTTGTGCAACACCTCCTCCTCCTCCTCCACCTAATGTGGCTGCTGGAGACGTTAATATAGCAGTGTTTAGCATAACTCACACACACACACACACACACACACACACACACACACACACACACACACACACACACACACACACACACACACACATCGTCCCAAGTCGTGTGAGAGAGATGACAACATGCCAGACTGATCAGGTGTCCAAAGTCTGCTACTTGTAGCTAATGTTGTGTGTGTGTGTGTGTGTGTGTGTGTGTGTGTGTGTGTGTGTGTGTGTTTGAGCACTCATCAGTACAAATATAAATAGGGTTGGCCAATATGACAATATAATATTGATACTGTGATATAATTAAATTATAGCACACTTTTATGAGATATTGTGGGTATCGCAGTAGCTTTTAATAACTTTTTTAATATTTTCAGAAGCAACTCGAGAAGCAGCTGAAGCTGATCAGATAAAGTTTTCTGTTTTTTGTCAAATTGTAAAATGCTACTTTTTTGGTAGATTTTAAATAAAAGTATGAATGTTGAAAGAATTTTATTTAAATGCAACAAGTACTCGATAATATACGATAAACATTTGTGTCTCGTCATGTTTTCAAATATCGTGAAACGATATTTTCATATATTTTCGATGGTGAAATAACCTTTGAAACAAAGATAACGTCCTTCTTAGGATACATCATTTTGTTTTTATGTATTTAATGTTTTGTGGAATAATAGGGATATTTACAACTTTACCAATTTATGCGTTCCTTTTTTGGGGGCGGGGCCTAGGGCGGGATCATCGTGTGGACACGTCATGTCTGTAATTGAGATGATGGCTGACAATCGCTTCTGTGGAGACAAACTCAACACGAATGAGCTAAAAATTTACATCAGACACCCTGAGTTGTTGTTTTTTTTTTCTTCAATCAAACATTTTGCCAGGGAGTACAAAATCATGTTTAATCTCTTCCACATTCACATGAAACGAGCGTGAAGCCATATTCAGTTTTCCTAAGAAGTTCAATGGCAGAATCCAAAAAGAAAACACGCCCCTGCGCACAGGACGGACACAACTTGTGTTCCTAAACGTTTCTGTAATGAAAGAAAACGAGCGGCACCTTCGCCAGCGCCTATTAAAACCTCTCCTTGTAACAGACGCTTTTTTAGCAATTAGTTCGGTGAAGTTTTTAGGCGGTGATGGGGAGGAGGAAAGGAAAGGAGAGATGAATGAGAGAGAGAGAGAGAGATCTAGAGAGGTGGGTTGAAGCTCGTCTCTCTGGCTGTTGGGCCTCAGCAGTGCCCCGAGGCAGTGGAGACAATAACTGACACATTTCCTAAGCGGGCATAGTGATGCCCCGTCTCCTGCTCCACAGCCTGGGCCCGGACCTGATCCCCCAGAGCTCAACACACTCCCTTTTATCCCCAATCCATCAGAGAGAGCTGACAGCCTGGCCCAGAGGGGCCTGTACACACACACACACACATACACACACACACACACACACACATGGCCATGCAAACACAACCCAAACACCATCATCGAGTCGTGCTAGGTGTGCTGACATCTTTATGATAAACACAATATGCAGAAAACTGCATATTAAAGAATACAAATGATGATTATGTCCACAGGGCACTGGGACAACACTAACCGATATGATGGATGGGTGTGCAGGAAGGTTTTATGGGTTGTGCGGGAAAAAAGGCAGAAACAAAAGGAGATGAAATTGCAAAGCAGGGAAAGGGGAGGAAATCACTTTCGGGTTATGAAAATCATTCGAAGCTCGGCGGAGAGATAAGAGGAAGAGGAGGAAATAAGAATGGAAATAGCATTGCCTGGAATTATTTAATTGAAAAAAAAAGTGGTGTGATAAATTCCCACGGATCAACCATTTATCAAAGGGGGGAAAAAATACAAAACAGTACCCCCAAAAGCAGGTTTCGGGGTGCGTTTTCTTGGAAATGTCAGATCCTAGACTGGCGTTCTGTTGAATTCTGGATTCTGATTGGTCAGAAGGCGTTAATGAATTTTCTCTAACAGCAGCTCTGACAAATCACAGGTTCATATTAATGCGCTCGTTCTAATAGGCTATGTTATCGTTTCTATAGCCACAGCTCATTCACAGGGAAGTTTTCTGTAACGAGACATGTATATAACATTTATGGAAGGAGTCTCCAGTGTCAGCGGATAAAGGCCGTAACTTGGTTTGTGCCTTAGGATGTAACTTTTGTTAAATATAAATCATTTATGACTCGGTAGTGAACGCAGTACTTTTGATCATTTTTGCTGATGCATGTTTTGTAAAAGACTAAAATAAGAGCTGTCAGATTTCAGGAAGTTGTAGTATTTAGCTTTTGTGACGGAATTAATCGATGGCACGCGTTTCAACGTTGCACACAAACGCTTATGCACAAAATCATGAAACAAAGAAAATGAATTAGGGAATGTTACAATTTTATTATAAACTTGTGTAATGTCATTTTCTTTTGCATATCTAGACAGTGATGTATGTTTAATGGTTACGGAAGTAAAGATGTAACTTTCAGTTTTCTGATATGTTCAGGATGAAGGAATTTGTACTTTGTGTTTTTTTGGTAACATGACAAGCTGCGCTTAAAAAAAAAAAAAATCTTATTAAGGTCAAGAGAGCGAGAAAAATGACGTCGGTTGAGGGAACGGATGTTTATAGCTTTATATGTTTTTTAAAATATAAAAAAATGTCATTGTTGGCAAATTACTGTGGTATAAGAGGAGTAAAACACAGTGTTTCTTAGTTCATAGCTGCTGCTACTGTATCCCCAGGGTTCGTGGGGGTGGGGTTGGGGGGGGGGGGGGGTCATACCGTAAGAGCATTAACAAGGACAATTTAGTAACCGAGCCATAAATTGTGCTCATGCAGGTCTCGCTTATTGCCAGGCTTTAACAGTGTGAGTGAGTGAGGACACCGAGGCGCATGCACAGGCCTTATTTACCCCTTAAACCCCCCCCACCATACATTAATGATCTTAATGATGAGGAAGGTGAACATCCTCGCAAAGTCAGACCACCCTAATGCACCTCCGAGGCTCGGCCGCCGCACTTTATGATGATGTTCCGTGCAATTAATCAAAGTGGCATTTATTGCTTATGCCAGACATATTAAATTGTTCCCTTGTCCTTTGGACTCGGAGGCTGCCGGAGCGCCATTACGAGCTCGACAATTGCTAAAGCTCATTTCCTGTTTTTGCTACTGGTCACAAATAATCTTTAAGAAATAAAAGAAGGTGCGTTCGTTTTTTTTTTTTTTTGGTCGTCTTTTCCCCCTCCCCCTCTGATTATGACATAAACGTATATTGGATGCAGGAGTGAATTATTGGAATCCAAGGAATCATTTATTGATACGATGTATATTCACACGCAAATGCGGACATGCAAAGTAAATAAGAAAACAACTGTAATGTTGTTTTTTCATGTCTGATGAAAAAATGGGTTTTCTTTTTCTTCTTCTTCTCCCTTTTTTTTCCCTCAGAGGCTCTGACGCTGGCGATGTCTTTTTCACAACCACAAAACACAGCTCATTACAGGAGAAATCATGCTCCAGTGTGGCGTGTGGTAAAACAAGCCATTAGCACACAAACAATGAGATAATATATAATCATGCTTGTAAACGTGGGCAGCTGGGTTAAACACAAAGGCTTTTGTGAGATGTGATGACAGCAGCGCCTCCTCTGCTCTTCTAATGCTGTACATTCAGATCCAAAGTGTGTCTTTCATACATTATAGCAGTAGATACATCATGTAGGGAATACAGGGAAATATGTTTATGTAGGGAAAATAATCAGTGTTACTGTTACCACCTCAAAATAGTTTCCTAATAATGGCATACATGAAGTGTTTTATTCTTCTTATACAACAGCATTAAGCCAACGATTATGCAAAACAAGTTAGTTCCTGTTTTTACTTGCGTTATAGCGGCTATAAACACTTGTTCCCTCACCAGCCTCTTTTTTTTTCCCACAAAAATTCGAAATCGCAAGAAAGCGTAAACTCCTTTGTTCTGAAAATGTCAGAAAACTTTTTTTACTGTCAGAAAACTAAAACAATTTTTACCTCTGACCGTTACTAAGTGCCGACACTGGAGACTCCTTCCATAAATGTTAACGATTGCACAAGTTTTTTAGTCCGTTTATGTGGCGCATCCGCTGTACACGTCCCTGTGAATGAGCTGTTACTATAGAAACGATAATGTATTAGAACGAGCGCATTAATTATAAAAAAAAAAAAACCTGTGATTTGCAGCTGCACTACTGTCAGAGCTGCTGTTATAGGAAATTAATCAACACCAATCTTCTGACCAGTCACAATCCAGAATTCAACAGCGCTGTGTTGTATATTTTGTATTGTATAAATCGCTCACTACATAGTGCACTACATGCCCAGTAGAACACCATTTGAGCCATAAATATGCATGGAATATTTTTAGGATGCATACTTTTTCTTTAGTTTACGAAAAACTTTACAATAATTACAATAATTAGGGTCAAGAATGGGTCATGTGACTGTGCTTATAACAACTCATGTTCAAAAGTATTTATTATACAGTTGTCATTAATGACGTGATTCTGATTAACCCCAAATAAAGATCAGCTGTTTCTGTAGGATTTTCTTGACATCATCTTGGCTTTTGTCCACTCCTGAAGCCCTGGTCCAAAAAGAGCTTACAAAGCATGTACAGGATCTCATTGTTGAAAGATATCGATCAGGAGAGGGGGACAAAATCATTTCCGAAACTTTAGATGTACCATGGAACAGCATGAAGGTCGTCATCGACAAGTGGAAATGGTGCACCACAGTGACATCACCAAGAACAGGACGTCCCTCCAAAACTGACAAAAGGACAAGAAGGAAACTTATCAGGGCGGCAATCCTGTTCTTCACCTTCTCCTGTTCTCTTTCTCACAGGAAAAAAACAAATCACTTCAAACCATGTGGCAAAATGTGTTATGGTCTGAGGCGTAATTCTAAAATATATGTTTAGCGCAAAAATAAGGCAGTTTATCACCCAAAGAACACCATACCCATGGTGAAGCACGGTGGTGGCAGCTTCATGCTATAGTTCTGCTTCTCTTCAGCTAGGATTGGGGCTCTAGTCAAGATAGAGGGAATCATGGATATCGCCATATACCAGTCTGTTTTGGCACAAAACCTGCAGGCCTCTGTTAGACAGCTGAAGATGAAGAAAAATGTCACCTTCCAGCATGATAACAACCCAAAGCACAAATCCAAGTCAACAAAGGAACTGCTTCAGAAGAAGAACATCAACGTTTTGGAATGGCCCAGTCAGAGCCCAGATCTAAATCTTATCAGAAACCTGTGGAATGACTGGAAGAGGGCTGAGCACAGGAGACCCCTTCGCAGTCTGATGGATCTGGAGCATTTTTGCAGGGAAGAGTGGAATAAAATTGCCAAATCTGGATGGGACTCTTATCCAAAAACACTGAGTGCTGAATTACAAACAGAAGGTGCTTTAACGAAGCAAAGTGTTAGTTAAGGGGTGTGCATACTTATGCAACCAGGTTATTGAAATTTTTTTTTCCATTTCTATTTGTTAATGACTTGAATGTTATTAGTTGCTAGATCACAAAGTCCCTGTGAAAAGCACAGCGTTATTCGATGTGTTGGTGTAATCTCCACTGAAACAGGAAGTCTGGTCGAGACCTATAGAGTGACTCCTCCCCCTTTTTAAATAGCCAATAGCGTTCAGCTTACCTCACAGCCCGGGCTAAGCCGTACTTAACATTTAGTACCATGTGTACTATATGTTGGCGGCGGGACACTTCAGATTCTAGCGAGCATTTGACCGGACAGAAAATCTGATGACAAGCTGAAGTAAAGAATTATGCCATCAAAACTGTTGATCCGGATCAGTGGTGGTAGAAAGATGTAGATTTTGTATGCGTATATCTTCTAAATGTGAATTTTGTCATTGGTTTGGAGCTCACTAACTTATAGATGCTAACATAATGCCTCGATGCTAACATATTTATACTAAAAGTCACAAAACTTCAGTTTTGATTTCATGGGGACTTTAAAGGTGGAAAAGATCTGACACGATTTATCTTGGTTTCATTTTTTAAATTAGAAATGAATTGAATAATTTGAAAATGAAGGCATGTTTAAAAGTATGTAAACATAAAGTAAATAACCATAAATAACATGCATTTATTTAATCCCTTAGTGTCATGCTTCAGAGGTTTAGGGAAACGTGTTTATCAGTAGACTACGGTAACTATGGAAACGTGTCTTTTCATTTTCAGATATTTAGGAAGTTCAGACATTGTTAGAACTGTAGATATTGATTCGAACAGCATTAAATATGGATCAGATGTATATGGATAATAAAAAAATGACTATTGACGCACACCAGTGATTATTATTATGTTTTTTTTTTCCCTCTTCCTGCTTCTCTGTGAGTAGTCGGTCTCTATGAGCTAACTTGCAGCTGCAGGCTTTTGTTGCGGCGGGAGACAATTATTTCAGCGGGACAGTCGGTTAGTTAGTCCAGCCATCAGGGTGGCATCTGCTGTCCTGCTGTGCTGCCGATTGTGTCTTATGATGAATGCCGCAATCAGGACCATCAAAATGGGGGACCCCCGCTGTTTTTAATTGCCAGAGCTGAGCACTGGCCCATTTGTTATTACGCCGAGGTTATTACCTCACACCGAGTGTATTAACAGGTGAAGATAATTGATGAGAAGCAGCGCCCCCCCCACCCCTGGCCCAGCGTTCTTTCAAAGGGACCCGGTGTAATTATGACATAATAAATGTACAGGATGGCAGCAGTGGGGGGCAGCATTAGACAAGTAAAAAAGGACCCAGCATCAAGCCTTACCAATAAGTGCAGCAGCGCTAAGAATAATACTCGCTTATCGAGTGTCTGATAGGGGCTGCGTAATTAGAACTACAATGCGTGTAATTAAAAAAAGAATGCATTTCTCTTCCTCCCTCTCTCTCTCTTTTTTTTATTTTTTAATTTTTTTTAGGAGAAATGTATGCCTACTGTTCCTACATTTCATTGATTGCATTTGGTTTCTTTCTTCTTTTTTTCTCGGTTGCTTTAATTAAGATCCCAAAGAGCCAGAAGAGGTCAGGGGTATTTCTGACATGTGCGTTCTCCTATCAAGGAAATGAGAATCTGGGTGGTCTGCAGCACACGAGGAAGGGATTTGAATCTCTCGGTGGAAACGCCGCCGGGATGTCTGCTTAGCCTCACCCGATCATCAAAACAGACCAAAATAAAACCAAACTGACCAGATTCTGAGGGGGCGAGCATCAAGGCGTTGAGAGAGCAGGCTGTCGGCCCACGACGGGCGAGATATATATAAAGCTTCAGCAGCTTAAGCAAACAAACTTGATTTCCAAATTATTTAGCAAGCGTAGATAATAATTACCAGTGGTGAGACGTGTGGTGCTGGAAGAGACCCAGGCACAACAGAATTCATGGGAGGATGTGGCCGTCGCCGCCTCCGCACCAAATCCTGTAATTACTAAAGCTCAATTCTCTTCTTCTGCTTCCACCTTTTATTTTACAGCCGTTTCTGGCGAGAGCCAAGGTAAACCCAAGAGCTAATTGGCTGTGTACTGCGTCTTTTTAATGCATCAAAGATGTGCGCCAGACTGAAATGTGCTAGGCTAGGCTATGCCGTGCTAGCACAGTCAAATAAATACAGTCATTAGTGCTCAGCCCGTACAGCTAAGCCTGAGAATCCTCTTCAGTATCCTATCCTTCTTTCCTTTCTCTGTCTGAGATCTGACTGAGTGACTGCCGTGACTGTGGAGGGCAGGAACATGACAAAAGCAGCAGCGATGACAAAGTCTGAGGTCTTGTGCAGCTCAACGGGACGCCTAGCTGTCAAGAACCTCGGAGTGTGTCTCTGTGTGCACTCCACGTTAATGAAAGGAGCGCCTTTCTGGGGGGAAAAAGCAGCCGACGGAAGGACGGTCGAGGCCTCGACAGTCAGCACAGCTGTGTGCAGTGGACTGGAAATCATTACCTTCGGTGTGTGTGTGTGTTGTATGTTTTCTATTGTAGCCTATACATTAGGCACGGGAATGGACATTTCTTTTATATATATATATATATATATATATATATATATATATATATATATATATATATATATATATATATATATATATACACACACAGACACAGTACATCCATGTGTATCATCAGATGGCCATTTCTAAAAAGTCAGACTCGACTAAACACAACACAACACACACCGTATTTCACAAATTATGGATTTTGCATGCGCTTTGTTTTGTGCCCTCACTGTCAGCCCCCATGAGATCAGATCATCGTGAACCAAGTGCCACGCTACATTTAAATATTTTTGACGATTCCTCATTTTCAGCAGCCTGCAGCAAGCAAAATTCCTTCAGGAAGAATCGTAGTGACCTGGCCATATTTTTTTTGTGACAAATCTCATATAATTATCAGCTGTGTACGTACAATCGCATTTGCATATCCACGCGAATGACAGGTTACATCTTTATTCCCGACGAGCGGATGTGCCTCAGAGTGATATCCGAGCGGAATTCATGAATACGTCCCGCTAATTATAGCAATCTTGCAAATGATCTCCTTAAATATTAATCCACATCGCTTTACACAGATTGCTGCGAGTCATTCTGTCAAGGAGAACGACGCATTTGCATTTGGACGTGTTGCGTAAGCTTGAGGGAGGAAGACGTTTCCAAGGTTGGAGCTCGACAGGAGCAGACGAAATCTAGGAACCGTACGGAAAAATGGTTACGTTTACAAATGACTCTGCTGCGCTTGTAACCTTTTTACCCATTCATCAATACTCGTAATGTGTAGAGATTAAGATTAATATAATGCAGTTTGTGTGATACACAGATGATGATGTTTTGTGAGACAGTACAGTATAGTTGAGACGGTACTGCAGACCCTTGCACACCCTTAGGACAAAAAAAAAATCAGTTCAGGGCAATAAGATATTAGACACGTGTTAAGTTTAATGTTAATATGTGCAGCCTGTCATCCCGCACTCATTTGGGCCTCAGTTAACAATCGTAGTAAAGTTGTGTATAAATATTTTCATCGGTCAAATGGAACTAAAGATTTCCACCAGATGTAGAAAAGTTTCAGATTTTCTTCGTACTTGTGCATATGTTGATAAATTATGTTAATAATTACCTTACCCGTAAATTACCAAGCGCATTTAGCACTTTTACATTTAGCCACGCTCAAAACATTCCATAAAAGGCAAAGCTCACAGACAACTGAAAACCAGTGTAAAACTACTAAACGGTTTAAGAGCTCTTCATAAGCACGGTATGCGCTAAATCTTCCAGTAATGCAGCTCAGCCACTGCAGTGTGTCGGCTACCGCAGACACACACTAAAGGCGCCATTATTTTTGTCCTAATAGAATGGCTAGCCTTATTTGTGTTAACTTATGGATTTGTTTTGGATTACTTTCTTTCAAGTCATTAAGATGAAATTGACTGAGTTTGACAAAATTTCCATAAAATTTGTGTTTGTAATTAAAATAATTAATTTAAAGTTGACACCGTAATCCAGTCAGTTTATAAAACCGCTTTGAGGTTCACGTTAGGAGAGTATGGATTTTCATGAACACCATATTTCTTATTCATATAAACACTTCTGTGACCGATTTACGAATAAAGTAGTTTGTATCCAGCGTGATAGATGAGGCCCGTTCTTGTTCCAGCCTACATTTGGACTGTTTTTGTTCGTTTTTAAAATGTAAAATTTCTTTTTTGTGCATAAATTGTAAAGTAGAGTTACATTTTCACCCCCCCCCCCCCCCAAAAAAAATTCCAAACCCAGCTTGGATTCAGACTTTTTTTTGTTTTGCACTCAACTGTAACATTTCAGCTTTAACAACACTTTGGTTTGAATATCAGGTTCAGATTTACATGCGAGTGCATGAAGTGGTGATTTTTATGTATTCAAAGAGTTACACAGCGGTGTGAACGAATGGAAGCGGTTCTGCTTGTCATCCTGTCCATGATTGATAAGCTCGCCAGTGCAACGAACAGAGAGAGACACGTCTAAAATGTTCAGCTACGCCTCGCCCTGTCATGCATACAGAATGGACTGGGCACAGACTGGTACTGAGCTCTCGCTCTGCACTGTGTATCAAATATGTTTCTAAATGTTGTGCTGAAAAGACGCTGATTAGACGTTAGTGTCATGCTCAGCTGAGTTTTTTTTTTTTTCCCTTGTATTTCAACGTTTAGACACTGGGCCCGATTTTCATGCAGCCGCAAGAGCAACTTGGTATTATATCGCTAATATGATAGGATATAAACGTTTTTATTTCTGTTCTTAGTCATTTGCGTAATAAATAATTGCTGACGAGGGTAAAACAATGTCACAGCATAATTTTCAACCCATTTTAGTCCAAAATTACACTTGCATTATTGTACATCAAAATCTTTTTATTTATATTTATTATAACTTTATTTTAATTAGTATTTATTTATATATTTTTATATTGTGAACACTTTCTGATTTCTTCTGTTTTCAGTTTTTTAAAATGATTTATTTATGTTCCTATTTTTTTTTGTTACCATTTCTATTATTTTTCTGTTTTCATTTTTCTTTAAAACTTAATTTTCTTTTAGGGATTCTTCGCTTTTTGTGCTTTATTTCCCCCCCAGACTCTTTCTTTTTTTTCATTATTTTTTTGTTACCAATTTTTGTACTGATTTTTTTAAATATTCTCTTTTAAGGATTTCTTTATTTTTCTTTAATGCTGTTATGTTTATTTTGCAAACTCTATCTTTATGATTTTTATTTACCTTTATTCTTCTGTTTCTCATGTTGTTTCTTAATGATTTATATTTTATTGAAACAATTACTATTGCTGCTCGTGTCCGTACTTGATTCTTTTTATGATCTTTTTTAATTTCCTTGTGAATCATTTTATAATAATACTTAAAAACATTTGCAGAGTATTTATTTATTATTATTAATTTATTAAATCTGAAAAGCCTACAGAGATCACGTACACAAGGATGAAAGACTAAACACAGAAGCATTCAGGAAGTAATAGTGTGTATGTGGGTGAATGGGGGCACTAAGTGTATTTCATGCTTACCGGCAAAATGCATCAAAACATATTATTCTACATCAAAAAAGCCAACAAGTGCATGGCAGATGACTTTTCCCTCTTCTTAAGTGCCAATATTTTTGATGTCAGGCAATTATGATGCCATCAAAGCAATCTGGATTGATTTGATTCATCAGTGGCGGTGAGAGAGAGAGAGAGAGAGAGAGGGAGAGAGGAAAGAAAGGAGAGTGCGCTAGTGTACTTATTGAAATGAGGCCATCTAAGTTGCCTTAGCTGCTTTTCAAACTAAAGAGAAATGCAAATGCAGTCATAGACGAGTGGCTGAGACATCAGCGGGTTAATGGAGGTCTGAGTATCGCTGTCCAAAACGATGTTATCCATGAAAGACTAAATCAATCATAAACAACGAGCGAAAAGAAAAGGCGCTGGCTTTAGAGCCAATTAAAAGCAGGGTGACATAACGAAAAAATACTTCTTTCCATAAATTAAGTGGCCTGCCATGATTGTTTTCTTGTTTACTACGTCGGCGAGGCGGTGTTTGATGTATGCGCGGGGCACTGTGGGCGATGTTTTATGATCATTATTATTCAAATGAGCTACGCTGTTTTTGAAGGTCTCAAATCACTGCACATGAACGCCGAAGTCCAGAATTACAAATGGCTTTCCATGCAAATGAAGAGCACAGCTCACTCACTCGACCGACTTCATTTGGCGAAAGCAGCACGAACGCAGATTCAACGTTCAACTATTTGGAATAACATTAACGAGACAAAGTTTCATGTTTACGCCCCAGAAAAAACAAGCAAAAAATAATAATAAACTGCTTCGGAAAGTGTAGAGTAAACTGTGCTCTGGTCCAGGGGACGGAAGTGTGAGAAAGCTCTGATGACTTGTTGCTAAAATGTATTGCTTTAATGAGCCACTGAACCCCTGTGACGCTGCAGCAGCAAAACACACCACAAACAAGCAAAGTTAAAGTAAAAGAACTGCTGTATTGCAATGAAGTTGTGCCGGGATTAATGCCACCTACACTGCAACACTCACTTCAGTATAAATAGATTCCTGCTCCCATGATTATCTAAGTGATAAGGCCAACGCTGTGTGGAGTTTAAAAAAAAAACAAAACAAAAAAAAAACCCCTTCAAAGTACAAAACAAGAAAAAAGAGATTTGCGTAAATTAATCAATGAGCACTTTTTAATATTTAGGGGGAAAACAATATTTGATGCGAGTGTGAATGAATAAATAAATAAATAAAAACCTTGACATTAAGTAGTAGCAAAGTGCGAGGAAGTGGATTTAACCGCTAATTTCATCCAGTGTTTCTGTCTGAAGAGAACCTTCACCTCGGGTCTGGTGGGCTTTTCATTTCAGAGATGATATTATAAACATCTGATTTGTCCGGAGGTCCAGGCAGCTTTAGGCACCATCTAATAAATGTAGAGGAAACCACTTACGTTTACCTTGAAATCCTCCAACATGCAGCAATACCAAGCAAAATGTTTTGAAAGATCTGTACAGTACTTTTCCAGCAATGATCAATGACCGTCAGTTACCATAGATAGACGATGTTCTTTGCCAGAGCCAGTCGCCTGGTTTCCCACTAAAGCTAAGCAGGGTTGAGCCTGGCCAGTACCTGGATGGGAGACCTCCTGGGGAAAACTAAAGTTGCTGCTGGAAGTGGTAATAGGGAGGCCAGCAGGTGGTGCTCTCCCTGTGGTTCTGTGTGGGTCATAATGCCCCAGTATAGTGAGGGGGACGCTATACTGTAAAAAGACCACTGTCTTTCAGATGAGATGTTAAACTGAGGTCCTGAGTCTCTGTAGTCATTAAAAATCCCAGGACACATCTTGTGAAGAGTAGGGGTGTAACCTGGTGTTCTGGCAAAATTCCCCCATTGGCCATTATCTATCATGGCCCCCTAATAATCTCCATCCCTGAATTGGCTACATCACCCTCCTCTCCACCTATAGCTGGTGTGTGGTGGGCGTTCTGGTGCACTATGGCTGCCGTTCCATCATCCAGGTGGAGGCTACACACTGGTGGTGGTTGAGGAGATTTCCCCCCCATGCTATGTAAAGTGTTTTGAGTGCCTAGAAAAGTGCTATATAAATGTAAGAAATTAATTAATTTTATTAGCCCTTTTATTTATTTGAGTATTTATTTTAATGAATAAAGTTATTATAATTAGGTTATGATGTACATCTGTCAGTATACACTCATAACTGACAAGTATTTAAGATGTTTTGTTGGTTTTTTGTTTGTTGGTGCATTGGTTAGCTGGTTCATTCATTGCTTGTTTGGTTTGATAGTTGGATGGATTGATGGTTGGTTGGTGTGATGGATGTTGGATTGGATGCATGACGGGGTGGATGGTTGGTTGGTTAAATAGTTGGATGGTTGGTTGGTTGGGTGGTCTGTTGGTTGGATGGTGGATTGGGTGGTTGGATAGATGACTGAAAGGTTGCTTGGTTGGATGGATGGATGGTTGGGGCCGGTCCTGGCCGACCTATGACTAAACATGATGCACTATATATTGTTCTTAAGAATACTGTAGTCACTAATGCTCTAATGTGCTAGAACATATCACATCACTACTGTCTACAATGTTCGTATAAATTGACATTATAAAATCTTGTAGTCATGCTATATAAAATGCTGTGCACGTAACTGTAACGACGTCTCAACATTTGTACAGACATATGTTAGACATTATAATATAGTGTATAGTACATAACATGTTTATAAAGGAGTTTATAATGCGTAATGAATACTGGATTAATGCAAGTTCCAGTATAGGTACATTTCCTAAAGATGTGTTTGTGAGAAATGATGGATCAGAACAGCAGAACCTGTCTGAACCCAGGTGTTTCACAGAAATAATTGATGAGGTCCTAGTGCCAGCACTATGCAGCTCCACTGACAATCTGACCTGCACAATATAAGACAGTTATCACCATCTGAACAAATTTTATGCCTCACTTGAGCATCTGTCTCTTTGTAGCTCATTTGTTAGCTGCAGCCTCAGCGATGCAGAGAGGAGAATAAACAATAAGACGAGATGGCAGTGTGTTTGCGTACGAAAAAACAAGACTGAGATCTGTAATTACACGGCTGTGGGGATTTCAGTCACCAAAGTAAACGAGGAATCTTTCACACACAAGGGGGAGATTTAACCAGTGGATGATAATTCTTCCATCACCCCAAGTGCGTATGTGCGTGCACGCACACACACACACACGCACACTAACTAATTCAGCGCATATGTTGATTGGGTACTCATTGTGTGGCTTGGACGTGGTCTTTGTTCACGAGAGCGTTAATTGAGTTCGACAGCATGGCTTTCTGAATCCTATGGCTGTGTTGTTCATTTAAAATTCTACACGGATAAAAAGCAATTAATTCCATTACACGGGGAATGATTTTCCGAGTTGTTTATTCCTTTCTTGTTGTAATTTTTGCCGGAGGACGTACAAGAAAGAACAGCGTTAATATGGATTACAGGATGTCGAGACACCGAGCACATTAGCTGGATTCTGTACAGAATGCACACACAAATGATTGTCTATTCCTACTGTAATTATACCACATATATAACATTTGGTGCTATAAATCTGCACGGATGAGTCGGTATTCTTAAGTGTAAACATCAGAATAATAAACTAGACAAAGAGTGAAAACGATCAGTTGTGTAGTATGTATAGCGTTTCCGTCTTTGCCATATTGTATTTTCTCAGCACTACAGACTACGCGAAGTGCATCATCAAACTAGCAAAGCTCGCTTCACGAATCTTTTGACACGTGGACAAACAAGGTCGTGTTTGTCACCGAAACTGAAGCAATCAAAGACATCTGCGACCATCAAAACGCATCACCGTGTGGACGACTTCACAAAATAAAAATAAAACGAAAGGGGGAACAAAAAAAGTGCCTTAAAATATAAATATTAAAAGCTATCTTCTGAGATGGTTGTGGGGAAAAATACAGTAATACAATATCATGAGATAAAAAAGTAAAAGGGAACTAGTGTGTCATAGACTGCTCTTTCAGTGAGAAATCTAAAAGGTAATTTCACGGATAAAAGGGACTCTAATGCATGGCAGTAATGTGGAGGCAATGGAACAAAGGCAAACTTTCATCTCTTTAAGCTTGGATGGAGAAAACCTTTGATGCTTTGAAAATGATAATAAAAAAATCTCGGTCTGTGCCGCCGAATACAATGCAGCGCCTCCAGCACTTAATACAGCTGCACGGGCCATCGAGAGAAGGGGGAAAAAGCTACAAATTGTGACACTTAGGGTTGCTAAATTATACCCCGAACAAACACAGAGATGCAGGGCATAAAGAATCTCATTATATTTAAGATTAGCTCAAATTTGTGGAAGCTGAAAGAGAATTTACAAGAAATGATGTCTTGTGTTTCATGTTTGCGATGTTACAACGCAGCCGTAATGTATTGCGAACGAGTGAGGAATGAAACACTCGTGTGTCGTGCTGTTATGGGAAAATAATCAACAAACACAGTGGTGTGATGAAGCAGAGTTCCTGTTTCCATCCCAAAGTTGATTATTTTCCTATAACAGCACGTCCCTAAGTGTTTTATCCCTCTTACCATAACCACAGTAACCTGTCCACAATTACATTTTTGTATTTATTAAATAGCGACACGTCGTACTTTTTATCCATTTATAGTAGCGGTTAATGGTGTAGAACAACCGTGAACAATCGCTTGCGTTATAAGAGCGAGGAAAAAAACGCAGCTTGTCATGTTGGTGAGAAACGATGTCGGAAAACTTGGTTACAGAAAGTGCTGACATTGGAGACTCCTTCCATAAATGTTAAATAAATGTCTCCTTATGGAAAATTGATTATGTGGAGCACTACTGTCGGAGCTGCGGATATTAAAAAAAATAATAATAAATCAATGCCACCACCTTGTGACCAATCAGAATCGAGAATTCGACAGCGCTGTGGTGTAATAGAAGTAGAATCTATATAACACGTCCTCATTCAGGTAGGAGACCTCATGCATATTATTTTGTAGCTAATCTAAAGGACAGTCCACATGTCTGACAGGGCAGATGGTCTGAATCTCTAAGTGCATTCCCTCGTGAACCCTTGACTCGGGTGTGCATCGAAATAACCCATTAGCTGTGTAATGTGTTTAGCTAGCACGAAAGCCCCGATGCCTTTTTTTTCTCTTCTCCTCCCCCTCATACTCCACCTCCTTCCTCTCGGAAACACAGCCTAACTCTCCATTTCCAATTATTCAAACCATTTCCTCTGAGCGCCTTGTCCCTCTGCTCGATCTTCATCATCACCTCGCAGGGCTGGAGGCCACGGCTCGACTTAGCTCCGTGTAGCTAACAAGAGAGACGCCCCTGGCAGCGTCCCATATGAAGACCATTTAGCAAGTCTGATTTATAGTTGTTGGGTTTGTTTTGTTGTTAAAAAGGAAAGAAGAAAGGAGCGAAAAATGAACGTTCTCGAAACTCCAATAAAATGAAGAGAAAACTGGAAAAAAGCTCTCCAGTCTTTTCTCAGGCTAAGAACAGAACGGTTAATAGTTGAGTTTGAAATTTTAGCGAGACAGCAAGTGCTTATCGTGAAGATAAATGAATTAATATTCACCATTTGAGATGAAATTTGCTGGAGGTGATTTTGAATTAAAAAAAAAGAAAAGTCAAGTACAAAGCTCGGTGCTTTTTAATGTTATTCCAATGGATCGACCCGCACGTTAAAAAAAGAACAGAGCCACTTATATTCCAGTCAAGGGCATTATCATCACGTCCTGTATCTCTGTGTTCAATGCAAATTTGGGGTTGAGTGATATTTTCAGCGCATATTGTCCATTACAGTAAGTGCTATCAGAGTCCGGCTGAGAGAAAACGCTCCAGCAGCCTCGAAAATGTGCTTTATTCTGGAAAACGCACAAAAATAACGAGTTAATGAGTTAATATTTTAATAATAACAGCAATACATTTTTTGTCATTTATTACAAATACGTATTAATAGCAATTCATAATAACAGCTTGGCTTTACAAGCAAACTGTTCAAACAACATATGAAAGGGATTTATATTTTAAAATGCATTCAGTGCTGTGAAAAAGTATTTGCCGAAATCAGGCAAATATGTCTCATACTAAATTGTTTCAGAAATTAAAACAAAATCTAAGATAAAACAAAGGCAACCTGAGTAAACACACAATATAGTTTTTAAATGATAATGTTATTTATGGAAGCAAAAAAGTTATCCAATACCAACTGGGCCTGTGTGAAAATATATTTGCCCCGTAGTTACTAATTCCCCAAATCTATGAATCTGCATTCATAATGGGGTTCAGCTGGACTAGACACAACCAGGCCTGATTACTGCCAGCCCTGTTCAACCAAATCAACACTTGAATAGAACTTTTTCAACAGCATGAACTTGGTTAAAAGGTCTTACCCAGTAACACACTATGCCAAAGTTGAAAGAAATTCCAGAAATGATGAGGAAGATGGAAATACATCAGTCTGGGAAGGGTTACAAAGCTATTTCAAAGGCTCTGGGACTCCAAAGTACCACAGTGAGAGCCATTATCTCCAAATGGAAAAAAAAACAAAACTCTGCACAGTAGTGAACCTTCCCAGAAGTGGCCAACCTTCCAAAATTTCTTCAAGGACACAGCGACTACCCATCCAGGAAGTCGCAAAAGAGCCAAGGACAACATCAAAGGACCTGCACGCCTCTCTTGCATCAATAAAGGTCACTGTTCATGACGCTATCAGAAAGACACTGGGCAAAAATGGCATCCAACTGGAAGAGTGGCGAGGTGAAAACCACTGCTAACCCAGAAGAACATTAAGGTTCGTCCGAATTTTGCCACACCTTGATGATCCTCAAACCTTTTGGGAGAATGTTCTGATGAGTCGAAAGTGGAACTGTTTGGAGGACGGGGGTCCCGTTACATCTGGTGTAAACCAAACGCAGAATTCCACAAAAAGAACATCATGGTCAAGCATGGTGGTGGAAGTGTGATGGTGTGGGGATGCTTTGCTGCTTCAGGGCCTGGGCAACTTGCAATAATTGAGGGAAACATGAATTCTGCTCTCTACCAGAAAATCCTAAAGGAGAATGTCTGGTCCTCAGTAAGTTGAAACTCAAGCGCAACTGGATTATGCAGCAAGACAATGATCCGAAGCATAGGAGTAAGTCCTAGTCCTAGAAGTAAGTGAAAGACTGATCTCCAGTTATCGGAAGTGTTTGGTTGCAGTTATTGCTGCTAAAGGTGGCACAACCAGATTTTAAGTTTAAGGGGGCAGTTAGTTTTTCATATTGGTGATAGGTGTTGGATAACTTTTTATACTTCAATAAAATAAATAATTTTAAAAAACTGTATTGTGTGTTTACTCAGGATGCCTTTGTTTTATGTTGTATTTTGTTTGAAAATCTAAAACTATTGTATGAGATGTACACAAAAACAGAAGAAATACTTTTTCACAGCACTGTATATGAATTAAAAGTATTCATACGTGTTTAATTGACTTATACATTATTCTAAAGCTAATACCCAAATATTAATACCCAAATATATATTTTCTTGAATAATTGCAGCTTTGAAGAGAGGAAGTGTATAAAAAAAAATGTTCTTCCTCCAACTTTTTGAAAAGTTTTAATTATTGAGGAATTACATTAAAATTTGCTTTGGTCAACGAAGAGACACATTTTAAAAAGGTAGAGAAAAATATCTTTAGGACCTGTGGATTTGAGTGGACCAAATTAAAAAAAGATAAACTATAATTAGAAAAAAACATAGTTTACTTTTTACATCAGATAAAAAAAACAAAGGTTTCTTTCCTTTTGAGTGAATGCATTCGTATGTTTAATTCCAGAGGTGAGAAGCTGACTAAATGTCAGCTGCTGTAGTCTGAAACCTGGTGATTACAATACAGCTCTTCTCTGTGGTATTATCTAGCGCTGAGAGTAAGCTGCTAGCATAAAGTCTTAGTCATAATAACTGTTATTAAAATTAGTAAGAACTTGAAGGGTTTAAACCTTAGAACCTCAAAGGTGGTTTGGCTATTCAGCAGCCAGTTGTACGCAAGTTTGATCAAGTTGGTCTTAAACCATATTTGTTGAGAAGAGTTTAGAGGTTTAGAATTATACACATACATTTAATAATTAAACATAATTATTACGCCTAATTATTAAACAGGAAATACTACAGCCATGACCGAGACACAGAGAAGTGGTTAGTGTCTACATTTTCTCACTGTAACGTTTTCTTCAAACGAGAGCTCTCGAGTTAGCCACTTTAACAAAATCCAAATAGACATGCTTTACAAGAAAGTGGTGACTCAAATGATCCATGTCTTGTATCTGTACTTTATGGGGTTGTTCTGCTTCGGCTCTTGTGCAACAACGGCAGATGAGTAACGAACCACAGCGACAAAAATGGATGAAAACACTGTGAAATTAATCTGAATTATGTTAAGAGTATAATGTTTTCAATGTTTTGTGATGTACAGTCAGCCATAACATTAAAACCAAAGTGAATAACATTGATTAGCTCGTTACATCGGCACCTGTCGAGGGGCGGGATATATTAGGCAGCAAGTGAACAGTCAGTATTGAGTTGATGTGTTGGAAGCAGGAAAAATGGGCAAGTGTAAGGATCTGAGTGATTTTGACAAGGGCCAAATTGTGATGGCTAGATGACTGGGTCAGAGCATCTCCAAAATAGCAGGTCTTGTGGGGTGTTCCCGGTATGCAGTGGTTAGTACCTACGAAAAGTGGTCCAAGGAAGGACAACCAGTGATTGGGTCATCGATGTGCGTGGGGAGCGAAGGCTAGCCCGTCTGGTCCGATCCCACAGAAGAGCTACTGTAGCACAAATTGCTGAAAACGTTCATGCTGGCTCTGATAGAAAGGAGTCAGAACACACAGAGCATCACAGCTTGCTGTGTATGGAGCTGGGTAGCTGCAGACCGGTCAGAGAGCCCATGCTGACCCCTGTCCACCACTGAAAGCTCCCACAATGGGCACGTGAGCATCAGAACTGGACCATGGAGCAATGGAGGAAGGTGGCCTGGCCTGATGAATCACGTTTTCTTTTACATCATGTGGACGGTCGAGTGCGTGTGTGTCGCTTACCTGGCGAAGAGATGGCACCAGGATGCACTACGGGAAGAAGGCAAGCTGGTGGAGGCAGTGTGATGCTCTGGGAAATGTTCTGCTGGGAAACCTTGGGTCCTGGCCTTCATGTGGATGTTACTTTGACATGTACCACCTACCTAAACATTGTTGCAGACTGAGTACACCCCTTCATGGCAACGGTATTCCCTAATGGCAGTGGCTTCTTTCAGCAGGATAATGCTCCCTGACACACTGCAAAAAATGTTCAGGAACGGTTTGAGGAATATGACAAAGAGATAAAGGTGTTGTCTCTGTCTCCAGATTCCCCAGATCTCAATCTGATCGAGCATGTGTGGGACGTGCTGGACAAACAAGTCCGATCCATGGAGGCCCCAACTCGCAACTTACAGGACTTAAAGGATCTGCTGCTAACGTCTTGGTGCTAGATACCACAGCACACCTTCAGAGGTCTTGTGGAGTCCATGCCTCATCAGAGCTGTTTTGGTGGCACAAGGGGGACCTATGCAATATTAGGCAGGTGGATTGAATCTTATGGCTGATCTGTGCATATAATATACGACATGAACTAATACAACTCGATAACATGCAAAGTAAGTAAATATAAACAAGCTTTTACCATTGAGAAACTCAGACTCAAGGTAAAATGAAGGTAGATATCAATGCAAAAGTAACAAACATTGATGTAATATGTGAAGTTAAATAGAGATCTTATCCATGGAATCTTTACCTGATTTATATTTTTCAGCATGAATAATAAAGGGCCCAGTGTCGAACCTTGAGGGACGACATGAGATTCACGACGACTAGGAAATAGGAAGTACAATTTCATGTGTAAATACTGCATATTTGCAACCGCGCACCTCTGAGACATACCTGGATCACTCACTGATACCATGCCCACACTCTGTCTGACACATTCTAACCCCTTTTAATTGCCCCAAAGGTGCGAGAGCTACAGAGGGCTCAGCCTAGTGAAAATAATGCATTATTTATTCCAATCTGCCACGTCCACTCCAAGTCTGCGAGCCCAGCTTATAAATTAATGAGGTCATATTAACATTCGCCTCACAGCCCGGAACAAGACGACTGTTGATCAAAATTAGATTAGGCCTTCCTAGATTAAGCACATTTACGCCAATCCTTGCTCAGGTACTTTTCTTCTAGCACCACATAATGGCATTGCACAATGCATAATGCATCTCCCATTACAAGCTGCATTTAAAAAATCAAATAAAACCATGTAATTTTTGTCCAAAAAGTAAGAAACACTCACCAAATGCATCATTATGGCCAGAAACGTCCGCCGTTTAAGGCATTAAGGTAATTTACCAATGTCAAGTGGAAAGTGTAATGGCTTTGATGGATTTTTGTTTCGCTCATAGTCCATGGCTGCTAATATTTTTACAGTCGTTTCTTGTGTACTTAAGCCATTAAAGAGTTGAAATGTAAGAAAATTGTCTGTCAATTTGTCAGTTATTTGCTCACTAAATGTTGTAGCACTTACTGTCATTTGTAGTGATCAATACTTAATAAATTATGATTTTCACCTCAGTTTAAGACATGGGTGTTAAGCACCTACCCAGTCCCTAAGGAGCACGGCCTGATGGAGGCTCTAATTCGGCTAAAGTGAGGAGTTAAGCTCTCGACAAGTCCAGCAGAGACGTTTTTCTCCAAATTGCGTTTGCAAATTCACTTGGGTTGAAACAGAACTCACCCCTGACTTTCATTAAAAACGCAGAGCCGTGAGCCAGACAGAAGGCGGTGAAAAAGGAGCCGGGTATTCAGACCGGACTCGGAGCCTTGTTTGTACGCCTCCATCAAAGCATCAAGCGTCATAATGCGGTGAAATGATCGCAGAATTGGCCATAGTGAATTACAAGGGCTAACGTCAATGCGCTTGCCATTTCCTCTCCTCACAGAGAAACACTGAGACCGGTGTCAAATCCAATTAAACACATTAGCTAAACAGAATGATTATTGCTTAACCATATTTTTCACTCCGGATCCATTCATTACGAACATTAAAAACGCCATCGTGCAGTACTTTGCGGAAAAGGTTATGCAGATTGATGGAATGTAATTGTCCTGCTGGAGAAAAATGTCATGAGAACAATTAGATTTCCATGATGACTTTTTCATTCCCTTCGTCCTCCGTTAGCGGTATAGCATTTTAATTTGTAACCAGACAAAATAATATGCTGAAAGTGGCCAAATACGTTGCACGTTGATTAACTGAGAGCACAGCTGCTCGGTATTCTCTAGGCTCTTCCTCAATCTGTTAATAAACACTATATATTTGGAATGACTGCTTCAAAAGCTTTAGTGTACCTTAGGTTAATAAGAAGTTCTTACATAACTGAAGCTGAACAAGGAATATAAAATGGAGAATCTTTCATTTCTTTCGAGATTTGAACCAAATATGACAACCGTCATTAATTGGAAGTGAGGACGTTTAAAATCAAATGAATATCTCAAATTATGTGTGAAAGAAAATCAGCATTTCAAGCGTACAGGGTCCAGAGAGCATGCAATTTCTCTAAGAGAAACATTTCTTTCTCCTTGTATGGATCTCTTTCAGAAAGAAAGCAGGTCCCAGCTGTCAAGTTCTGCAATAACATCATATTCAGTACAATATTATATTCGATTCCATAATCTATAAATCACACCACCACTTTACACGTGTACATTGTGAAAGCGGCTCTATATCATCTTCACTGCTCTTTAACTGCAATGTTGTGTCCATTGTGCATAATGTTGTTGCTGTTCTTTACTTACACTATACAGCCAAAAGTTTGTGTACCCCTGATCATCACACTCTTATGTACTTGTTAAACATCCGATTTCAGATTTATTCCCCCTTTACTGTTATAATGAGCTCCACTCTTCTGGGAAGGCTTTCCACTAGGTTTTGGGGCGTGACTGTGAGGATTTGTATTCATTCAGCTACAATCACATTAGTGAGGTTGAGGTCTGGCGCTGATGTTGGGTGAGGAGGCTCCAGTTCCAGTTCATCACAAAGGTGTTTCTCGGTGTTGAGGTCAGTGCTCTGTGCAGGACACTCCAGTTCTTCCAACCTTAACACACCATGTCTTCATAGAGCTCGCTTTGTGCACAGGGGCATGGTCATGCTGGAACAGGTTCAGGCCTCTTAGTTCCAGTGAAGAGAAATTGTATGTAATGCTACAGCGTACAAAGATTCTATACAATTGTGTGCTTCCAACTTTGTGGCAAAAGAAGATGCTGTTAAATACGGAGTACATAATTGACAAACTTTCAATCTGCCATTAATCCATGCAGATATGAGGAAAACATAATGACAAGCGTTCTCTGAAAAAGTCAGTGTAAACTGTGAGCTTTGTGGACCTAAAGTGCCAGAAACTATGAGGTGTGAACTGTCAGTTATGACAATTAAGCCACTATTAGTGAAAATGTGTTTTAACACACAGCCAATCATACTGGGATTTTCAGAAGTGTGACTTAATTTGCAT
Organism: Cranoglanis bouderius; assembly: GCA_023630585.1. NCBI lineage: Eukaryota > Metazoa > Chordata > Actinopteri > Siluriformes > Cranoglanididae > Cranoglanis > Cranoglanis bouderius. The sequence goes on from CM042539.1 coordinate 6,563,879, forward strand.
AGGCTAGCATGCATTCTGCCATGTGGACGTTTTAAGGAAACTCAAGAGGTGTTAAAATGGAAATTAAATCAACCCTCTAATGACGGCAGAGCGATGAGACCGGTTCCAGTGTTGGAGAAAAAAAAAACCCTTTCACACCATAGTCAATCATAATCTCCAGCATAGGTCAAGGTTCAAGATTTTCAGTGCAACACCATTTGAAAGTAATCAGAAACCTGTGCAGAGACAAGACTGTGCAAATAATGCTCCTGTGAGCTCCTATCAAAACGGCGTTGTTGTTCGGCGAGCTCGAAAAAGTGTTCAAATTGCAAAAGGAGGGAAGGAGAAATAACTGCAATTTACACTCATTTTCACCTTTTTGTTGCAAGTGTTGCTCTGTCCTGGGATTGGCGCGGCCGGAGAGACGGGGCTATTCTCCGAGGAGCGGCCATGTGTGTCAGGACAATGGCTCGAAGCTCACACCAGGCCCCGAGCGTCACACCTGCTGAGAGAAAAAATGACACACTTCATTCTGCTCTGCTGTCCGCCTGGCATTTTCACTGTCTCCTAAACAAAGGCTGGAGAGGGGGGAAAAATAGAAATTGCCTGCTCTGAGGTGAGCAAGAGGAAATATTTCCAGCATTGGAGGGAGGACAATAACCTTTTGTGCGCTCTATGCTGGTACACAGACAAAGCCTGCAAAACAAACTCGCTTTTACTCTGCAAGACGAACAGAGATGGGAAGACAAGCTAGAAATTCTGTTTCAGACGTGTTATGTGGTTGCATTTTTTATTATTTTGTTTCCCTCAGTACGATTCAAAACAAAGTTCTTCATTTCCCGAAGGAGAGCAAGATAGCATCTCAGGAATTCACATACAAATATATCAGCTCCAGTAATCAGAGACCGAGTCGTGGGAATTTTATGTGTGGGAGACAGTCAATTAAATTGTGAAGCCAGGCTAAAGAGAAGTGATTATGGCTTGACCTTTCACAGTGCATAAAAACGCTAAACGTCTCCTGCTCTCGGTAGAGCCGTGAGATGGCGGTGATGCGTCCCAGAAGTGGAATGAATTCCAAAAATGAGCTGGGGGGAGGGAAGTAGACACGGCTACCGAAATTTATGTACAAACAAACGTTCGGGAAAAGAAAATGTCAGCCGAATACAGAGCACGTCATAATGCGGTTTATGAATCTCGTGAATTAGACAGCCAGGTTAGGTCGAGTTCCCATAATACCCTTCTGTGGTTTTTAATTTATTTCATTTTCACCCACTAGCTAGCTCTCCACTATGGTAAATCAGCTACCAACCGAGAATGTTCAAAAGCTAACACGTAGTTCCTCTGACACTAAGTTTAGGGCGTGCCATCTTGCTTCTGGTTGCCATAATATCATGGTTATCACATGGACTAGTGCTATATGGCCACACAATCCATAAGACGTAATACCCATCACTGTAATCTCTCTGCTGCTACATACACTTTTTCACGTGTGTATCGTGGCAGCTAGCGATAAGCATTCAGCTAGGTTGTGTGATCAGAGTACTCACGTTAGCTAAACGGGTGTATTCCTGCCTCGATCCCGGTGTTCTCGGGAAAGGCTCCAGATCCACCGCGACCTTGACCGGGATAAAACACTTACTGAAGATAAATTAACATATGAATGAAAATAGTATCATATTCTAGCTTTCATAACAAAACAGCAGATCATTGATCAGCATCAGACTACATCCATCTTAGATATGAACCAGATTTGTGGTTTCGGTGTGTGTGAATATGCTTCAGGAAGTCCCATTTTAAAGCCTGTAATTCCATTCTTCTCCGTTCCTCTCTTGGGACGGAGAAAATCCTCACACACATACCCAACTCCGAGTTGGGTCTACGCTTAATCCTCCAAAACACGTGTTCTAATAATATAATCCCCTTACTTAAATGGAAAAGCAATTTATCAGTATTGTCTAACTCCATGGCAAGGGTGGTTTTTTTTTTCTTTCTTTTAGGGGGGAAAAAAGTTGTAGCAGAAAGCACATCAACCTCCGGGGACGTTTTGCTCTTCTCTTTAAATGAGCTGATTAGCGTGATATTGTTATGCAGATAACCACTGACTCCTGTCTCCTCTCCTCTCCTGTTTTTAAGCTTCGGTGTTAAGTGTGAGAATGCTCGTCTGTGGCCTGGCGTATGCAGACGTTTTGGATTTCATCTGTCACTGCTTCTGGTGATGGAGCTCCGTTTATAAGCAGGTAGTCCAGTGACATTCACTGCGTAACCTATCTACAGCGGTACCGAGAGCAGGGAAGAAAAAAGGGCAGTGGGTCAAACCTGGATGCTCAGCTTCACTGGCCACTCGAGAACAAGAGGACACACAAGTGACAGAAGCTTGGAAGATGGAAGAACCGAACCAAATGTAGGCCTTCGCTTGTCATGCGAGCTCAGAGGAAAGGAAAAAAAATAAAAAGAGAAGCCATGACCGTTTTGACAAATTCCTCCCCACTTCACTGTCATTTCAAATGACAGGTAATTCATTACAGGGTTCTTCGCCAGCCGTATAGGCGGGCCTCTGTCCTCCATACCCCCTTGTCTCAGGTGGAGATGTCCGGCTTGGCAAAACTGACATGTTTGTAGAGGATGTAATCAGCGGCATAGTTGGTGGGCTTATTACTGGCTGAGCACATAATGGGCCTAAACGTCTATATTAACACTTCATATCACTCCCCCTATCACGCCGGTAAATGATATATAAAAACCATGCATAATTATCCTGCCTGCAATGAACTGTCATTAGTACATTTCACATCGAGGAGAAATCTCATTTCCCTGCCCTCCACCCCAAATCACATTCATAGCCTGGGACCGACGCGTACCTGAGGAGCAGCTGGGGGACGAGACGAGGTCCAGGAGAGCCAGCTAAGAAAAGATAGCAAAAAATATTATGCTAATGCTCCCATGTCCTTCCACTGCAGGCTAATCAGAGCAGCCCTGAATTAAAGGGCCAGATAATTAATTCCGGAGTACTAGGTTATCGACTTCAGCTATTGTCTCTGCTGGAGAAAAGACAGAAAAGGATTCAGCCCTTTGTCAGTGTTTAACAAGACAGATAAGGCAGGCCTAGACTCGCCTGCCAAGGGTTGGTGGAAATTAGAGCACGGACTCGCAAAGAAAAAAAAAGAAAAAAAAAGGGAACTCGGAAAGGTGGGGAAAAAAGGTGAGCGTGCTAGAAAGTGTGTCCTTACAGTGTCCTTCCATTTCGAGAGAAAGAACTGCCCATGACTTGTTTGGACAAACGAAGTGGGCTTGGGGAAAGGATGTACTTTTTTACGCTTTCTATAAAAGGAAACGGGAGATGGAATAGTAACGAGTACACAGAGTTGACTGTCAAAACAGCCTTTTCATTTCTTAATGATTCAAAGTGTAATTGCAGAGCAAAGCGATAGACCTGGTTCATCATGGATGGTTCTCTTTCATCCTGAAGTCTTTTTGTGTGTCCGTTTGTCTGAAATTACCATAGTCGTATGACAATATCTGCATCAGAAGGCTTCTGGATTATTAAAATTCACTGGGTCTGGTGCCTTTTTGATTGTGTGACATAAAGACACACACTGTGGCCGCAGGACTTGGAGCATTGAGTGTGTCTACCAGGAACCGGGCTTCAAAAGGATGTGGATTGAAGTTCTTCAGTGAGCAACGGAGTGGGAGGCGGAGAGCACCTCCACACAATCCTATAATCCAGCGTCCACGCTCTGTCAAATGCAAACCTGCCTGCGCCTCCCCAGCTGGGCAGCGCCAGGCTGAATTATTCATCTGTGCCAAGGGGTGAGAAGTCAAATAAGCCCGTTTTGTCAGCAGTGGGCAGCGGCATTGATGGGAGGGGAAGAAGAAGCTGCTGGAAGCCACGATGGGCCACCGCTGCCCGAGTTCTGGCTACCGCCGACAACTTCGACATGGAGAGAGAGGTAGACGAGAGAAGAGAGAGGGAGACAGAGACTGTAATGAGAGCAGTTCTCATGCATTATTCAAGCAGGGGAGGACATTTCACAAAGAAATATAGAAACACCGGGCAGATTTTTGACAAGGCAGGCCTGCAATCATGCACACTGCTCTCCCAGAGGAGCGACGAAAACTCTGGCAAGGAGAAGAGACAGCGATACGGATGCCGGCCCCAACTAAAGCTGACGGCTTCTCAAATGAAATGACATTTACCTAAGCATCGCGCTGAGCTTAGCCTCGACAAACTCTCTGTTTACACCTGCTAATGTTGCTTAGCAGGTATTTACTCTGAGGCATCAGTGCTGCTTTGCTGCAGAAGGAGAAATCCCCGATTCAGGGTATTTTTACCAGCTGTAGAAACAGTTTATGGTGAGGAAGATGCGCATTACCTGCAATATTTACATATATTAAGAGCAGTGAATGCAGGATGTTGCATCTGACCAAACTGAAAGCGGATTACAGGCTGAAAGCGTCTGGCAGTGTGAATGCTCGCTTAGATGCAATTTGCGCAAAATGCTTTCAATAGAAAAGCTGATTGACTACCAGAGGAAATTTAATAAATGGGACAAAATGACAAACATAGTGGAGGAAAAATGCCAAAAATAACAGTGAGGAAGAGGACAGGCGAGAGATGTTTAAAGCCTGGTAGGAATGCAAAAGAAATAAATAATAATAATAGAAATACTGAAACTTTATTTTCTGTCTGATTTCACTGTATCTTGTATTTGAGCATCTATTATTTTAGTCATTTACAATGCAAGTCAGAAACAAGGAGCTGTACAGGTACATTATGTTCCCCAATGCACCTGCAGAGGTACTGCAGTGGTTCTTAAACTCCAAAACAACTACTCCTTTTAACCAGGGCTACAAGTAGGACCTCACAGGAAGCTAAGAACCCTTCACTATCCAAATAACCCTTAAGAAACCCTATTTTCTAAGAGTGCATTTTTGTTCCCCATGGCACCTTTAAAAGGTACCACAGTTGTTCCTAAGGTCAGTTGTGTTCTATATAAAACCCTACAAAGGTTTGCCTTTCAAAGTGGGTTCCAAGTAGAACCCCTTAGGAAGCCAAGAACCCTTAACATACCAAAGAACTCTTAAGAAACCCTATTTATACTTTTTTTTTTTTTTTGCTCCCCATGGCACCTTCAGAGGTACCACGGTAGTTCCTATGGTCTAATTATGTTCTAAGTGAAGCATTACAACAGACAACTTAGCTCTCATTGGAACCCTCTTTGAAAGGGAATAACTCTACAAAGAACTTTAAAAAAAAAACAACAACAACAAAAACACCTTAATTTCCTTGAGTCCATTTTTGGCACCTTCTGAGGTACCACAGTTATTGTTAAGGTTCGATTACTGTATGTTTTATATGAAACCCTATAACAGATGATTTCCCTTTCAATGAAGGTTCCAAATAGAACCCCTAAAAACTACATGTAACTTCTACATGTAAATTTTTTGTTTCCCAAGGCAGCTTAGAACATTCCACAGTGGTTTGTAAAACCCAATTATTTACTACAGATGGCGTTCCTTCTAATGTTGGTTCCATTTAGAACTCTCCAAACTATCCAAAGAACAGTGAAACCTTGTGACCGATGACTTCCTTTTCAAAGAAGGTTACAAATAGAACCTGTTATAAAATAGATAAGAATTCTTTGGGTAGATATGGGTTCTTAGATTTCTTAGAGTACATTTTGTTCCCTAAGGCACCTTCAAAAGGTACTACAGTGGTTCCTAAGGTCCAGTTATGTTCAGTGTAGAACCCTACCACAGACAGCTTCCCCTTTCAAAGAGGGTTCCAAGTAGGACTTTAAGAACCCTATCCAGAGAACTCTTAAACACTATTATCTAAGAGTGTACATGTAATTTCTCAGGTGAATCTTACAAAGGTATAAAAGACATACTCATGTGGGTTTTACCCAATGACAAGGGACATAGTGGTACGATACTTATCTGAATTCAGAAATATCTGGACCCTGATTGAGTACACCTGTTCATTTCCTGTCGCATAACCGTACCCGTGAGGGTAGGACGAGGTTCTCTGGAGGTTATGGGGTGGTGAAATGTTGTTTTTCCTCCATGAAAGTAAGCAGCTCAACATTAGTTTTTATTTGAAAAGATAAAAAGGGGTCATGGATTTGTTACCGCACCACACCTTATTGCACTGTCTGGTGGAAAAGAGCTTTGAGTGACACCTCAAAAAGGTACAGGTTAGTCATTTATTCCTGAGAGATGGATAGTAAAGAGGGTCCCACCCTGGGGCATTTCAAATTCCTAAAAGATGGGGTCAATATGACCGTATGAATTTCAGCACATCTTTACAAAAATGGCATTTTGTCAATTTCGTCTCTGCTGTCTGTTGAGAAATGGTGGTCACATATCAACTGGTTTTCTAATGGTGGGGAAAAGAAGAACCCGAGTAGAATGCACCAGGATGTCATTAGGTGTTTCATTTTGCGTGGGTTGTTGAACGTGGGCCGCAGTGCGTACGTCACTCACCTTTACTGCAGAATAAAATACACACATCGTCTGATAGATCATGTGCATTCACATCTCTGCTTATACACCTGCACTTTAGCTCTCTTTCTATTAGTGAAGGGAGCGAGAAGATAGAGCTCCATCAGAGAATAACACACACACACACACACACACACACACACACACACACACGTACCTGTAGGCGAGGATGGAGATGAGGAAGGAAAAGTAAACAGTAATGCAATTATTCCTTGAAGTGTCCTATAGATATGTAGTGTGCTGTAATCATCTGCTGTATTAAATTGCTTTTTAATGTTAGAAAATCTGAATCCAGAAAGACTATAGTAATGAATCTTTAAAGGTTCTATTCTGCTCACCAACCCCCCCCCCCCCCCTTTGTCCTCCACCTAAATGTTTTTCAAGGTTAAGAAACAGTTGAGTTGTTAGGAGAGCACCCTGCATAATGTTTTCCGAAAACGTCTATTCCATCTACAAAGCAGCTGCCAAAAAGGGAAAAACAGGGATCGTGTACTGAACTCGGAAAACCCAATGGGTAAGACCATATAGTGATTCTACACACACATGCTTATCCAGGGAGAAAGAGAGAGAGAGAGAGAGGGAGATTGACTGAGACTGAGAAGGAGGGAGGGAGAGATGCAGTTCTCATAGATGGCACCAACGATATGGCTAACATGAAACAGATTTTCTGCTGGATTTCATTTGGCGAATTATAAAATCAGACTGAAGAATGTCTGCACTTCCAAAATATTATCGGTGAGCAGAAAACTGAGGCAGGACGAAAGCCGAAGCAGACGGTCACTTGATAAGCCTCGTTCAGTTCATAATTAGTAATCATAACAGAGATTTTTTAAACTTGTAGTCTGCAGGGTCAGGATGACACATAGCAAGAGTATGGAGGTAATTAAATTGAATAAATTACTGGATAAAAGTGAATCAAGGAAAGCTGGAAAAAAAACAACCTAAACTTTATTGGAGTCTGTCCATCTGTCCATCCAGCCAACCTCATCTATTCATTGCATCCCATTCATCCATCCATCCATCCATCCAATATGATACATCCATCCATCCATCCATCCAATTTGATACATCCATCCATCCATCCAATTCGATACATCCATCCATCCATCCAATTCGGTCCACCTATCCATCCATTCAATTGGATCCATCCCATTGCATCCCATTCCGTTCATACAGCCCATTCCTCAAACCCAGACCATCCATCCCATCCCATGCATTCCACTCCACCCATTTATCCATTCATGCAGTCCACTCCAACTACTGATCCCATTCCATTCATCCCATCCCATGCATCCTGTTCCATCCATTCCTCATTCATTCATCTCATCCATCCAACCAATCTCCATCCATCTATCCATCCACATATGAAACTTTCCAAAAGAGGTGAGATCAGAGACAAGTCAAAGCTCCATGTTTTATTGAAAGGTTTATCCAGCAGATGGGTTCTTCTATGCGAACGTGAACCCGGAAATCACCCACTGAGAAAACTCTGTATGTAAAATAATTAAATGTATAAAAAAATAGTTGGCTACTTATTAAAACTTTTTGCTTCTCCTCCTTTTTTCATCTCCTGGTTGTAGGGAGTGTGATTGTGATTAAACGACCCTTTAAAGTGAACACGTGCCCTCACCTGGTAGGTTATTCTTGACTTGCTTTAAAGCTGCTGTCAATTTCCCTTGCAATGCTGCTTTGTTTTTGAGTAAACTCTCACCGGAGGAGAAGAGGAACCAAACAGGAGGCGCACTAGACGTCAAACCACCTGACAGAATTCTAATTGAAATGACAGATTATTTTAATGTGTGGGATAATCATTAAAACTCTCTTCAGCTCCTCAGCATCTGTTATCGTTGCTGAAAATAGCTTGGCATCTTAAAGAGCGCCGCGAATAAATACGCTAAGAGTCTCATCACACATGTACTCGCAGATCTTTGGGAATCTGGGGGAGTGAATAGTGGGAGTCATCGAAAAGGGCAGGTCAAACCCTGATGATTCACTACGTACTGGAGCTCCAGTTTCGGGCTGAACTTCTGAGGAGTCAGAGCCTCGGGTTCGAACAGAGCAGAATTAGGGCTTATTAAACACCATGTGTTTTTGTGCAAGTGGAAAACCAATGGAAAGCAGACTTCTCCTGGCTAAGGAATCTTATTTGCCTGGTTGACCGACGTTAAAGCACTGCTGAAAGATGTCCAAATAATGCATTTAGAGATCTTTCAAATATGAACCGACGGCTACTGATTGCTTTAATATGGCACTAATCGCGGCGACCGTGCCCAAATCAAACTTTAGAGTGCAATCCGAGGCCATTAGACAAGGACTGGGTAATGCGCTCTGTGTGTGTGTGTGTGTGTGTTGTTTATCCCCCCAACTTGACAATAAATGAAAGGTACATTAGAATTCACTGGAGGCCTCAAAAGCCTCAATTTAAATGACCTACTGGGACACATTAAGCGTGATGATTGAGACAACAATAGATCTAACGAGCACGGAAATGTGTTTGATTCATTTCAGTCATTAGTCTATTATTGGTGCCTGCGCCTGTAATTTTTGTTTATTTGTTCCACATGCCTCTCACTGGGAGCTGTGCGTTTTCGGAGATTTGTTGATTTGTCTTTCATTATCTGACCCCGACACGTTCCGCCACACAAATCTCACGCCGTCACAATTGACCCACCGTGACCAGCTGCTTTTTCCTGACGGACACTCGACTCGAGGCTCCATTTCTGATGGCGGAATTGCTTTTCTGCCTGCCTATCAATCTCTCTCTCTCTCTCTCTCTCTCTCTCTTAATTTAAAGTCTCTTAAACAATCCAGCAGTATGGTGGCTGAATTATAGACACCGGCACGTCGGTATTTTGATCGGCCGATAGGAAATTCCATTTTGCGGCGTCTCCCTGCTTTAAACCCTCACGGCTGCTTCTTATGACTGTAAACACGCCGGTGAGGGACTCGCCGTTTGGACTTATTTTCCTCAGCTCTTATTGTCGTTCAGCCGAGGTAAATATTTAAACGTGGTATTGAGCGGCACACCCTGTTCTCCTAGATGTGGCAGAAATGTACATCGAAGGGGGGATTTTATTAAGAGCAACGTCCATAATGTTAAAGAGAAACAGGCGAAATCTGACATGGAATGGGAAATTGCAAGTATGTGACGCAATTCCCCAATATATAGCCATCAAGCGTACTGTAATTTTTCCAGGACGGATGACAGTGGGAGAGAGATCTATCTAAAACACAGCTGATAATAGCCTGCTAGCACATTCACGTTCATAATTATGCTCGTCTCTAGGGAATCTGTCAGGCACGGGAATATACGTTGGGACTTTTACATTTATATTTGGAGACAATGTTCGAGGCGATGCCACGGGGAGAAAGAAAATGAGTTGAGGCTGGTATAAAGACGTGTGACAAATTAAAGGAAAAACTGGTGGGTCTGCTCTGTTATGCTGTGTGGCTTGGGGGGGGGAGGGTGTTATTTATTCTTGCTGGCATGATTCGTGTCCCCTCGTCTCCTTACAGTGACGCGTCACTGCAAATCAATACAAAGTTCTTCTGACTGCTCACCTTTATCCTATGATAAAATGTTTCATCATGATGGGCGTGGTCTCTTCCAGGATGTCTCCGCCCCCATCCACAGGGCATGAGTGATCATAGATGAGGATGTAAAATGATGTAAATCATATGCTACGGCCTTCATATATATGTGCTTATAACAGCACGATTGACCTTGGTGTGTCATTCTAACACGCTTTAACCCTTTACTGTTAATGATTTAATGCAAAATCTTGAAAATTTTGATTTGTTTAACACTTTTTATGGTCAGTGATTTATACATTCCAACACTGTATCATAGTGTTCAGTAATGTCTTTGTTATTGGTCAATGGTAATAAATAAATAAATAAATAAGGCCTTTTATGCACAGGGGTGTACAAATTTTTGGCTGGTAGTTTGTTTACAATTTGACCTGACATCTATTTATATCTAATGTCAACACTGTTAAAGCCGCTATTTAAAAAAGAAAAGTAAATAAATAAAACAAATGAACAGAATAAGAGCCCCCAACAATTATTTTTTTTCATTAGAACCTACAGTTTTATACATTTGTACACAAAAAAAAACAACAACAGTGTAGTGTCAAGTTATTTAGCGTAAACAATGACAGCAATGACAAAAAACACATTAAAATGAACAATAAACAAACAAAAAGCACTACATTTTTACAAATTCGCACACAAGATAAAGAAGAAATATTTTAATGGTAATTTAAATTATTTAACAGCAAAAAAAATTAATAAATAAATAAACAAAAACTACACCCCAAAATGTTATTTCTTTCAGATCTGACTAGGTCTGGGTGATATGACAAAAATATGAAATCATGATACTTGAGGACATTTCTATGATACACAATGTGTATCACGATATATAAAGTAGCTAACAAACTGTCTGTAAAACAAACAAAGTAAAATAAACAAAAAACTGTTAAACTGAGTTTAATGCCTACAAAGGCAAAGAAGATTAACTAAAAAAAATTATTTTGCGTCAAATCAACGGCATTCATTCAGTAGCATTTAATTTGTAAAAATTTTAAAAATACCAAAAATCACCATACCAACGATATGTCAGAAAAGTGTATCGCATAATCATTTGTCACGATATCAATATTATATCGATATATCACCCAGCCCTAGATCTGACCTACATTTTTACACAGTTACACACACAAATGCAGGTAATGTTTAATGGCAATTTTTTTTTTTAAAAAGTAAGGGATTTTTTAGTTTTACTTTTTATTTCACGTTACCCCGTCCTACATCCTTGTATAAAAATGTACAAAAGGCTAAAATGGTGGTGACTCATCATCCCTTTTTTTTTTCTCCTCCCGAAATTAGAATGCACCATGAGGAATGATGTCACCGAGTTTGTCGAAAGATTTCTCTAACCTTCACCTCGTGTCTGTCGCGTGTCTGAGGTGATTTTATCCAGACATCAGAGCGACAGTGTTCCTGCACGAGCCTGTCTCTCTGCTCTCACTCCGTATTATTACTGAACATGTTTCATACACAGTCTTTCCACAGTCTCGTGACTTTCCACAGTCACGACTCAATTCTGCAAAATTAACTCCTCATAACATAAAAATGTAGAATTGGAGAAGAAAAGTTATTTTTCTGTCTACATTAATTAGGTGATGAGTCTCAGCGTGTGAGGCGGCAGTGGTTCTACACCATTAATGATATAAAGTAGAAAGAATGAAATGTCTTTAATTAATGTAAGTGTCTTAGATAAACACACAGCCTTGAAGAATCGAGTCTAAATCTCCAGGACTGTAAGGTTCCTCTTATGACCCGGGCTGAAACATTTACGTTTATGACTTCTGACGGAATAGTCCAGTGTCGTATCGTATGGATGTCATTACCGAATATGATTTATGATGAAACGCTAAACCCACAGTATTGAATTTCATGAATAAAGGAACGCCAAACGGTTTGGGTGACTATTAGTTAAAGGTGTGTACTTCTCAAAGAAGGTTAGACTTAAAAGAAAGAAATAAAAAAAAAAAGCTGAACAGTAGCTCATTATCCTCCACTATGCACAGTAATATGACGGTTGTCAAAGCTTTCATCAAGATCGGCAGGATAAATGGCGTCTCGGAGCACATTTACAGTAATGCGCTTTTTATCTGCATGCTTAATGTTTACCATTTCTTTCCTTCTATTCAATCTGGAAGGTAATAAAGAAAACAAAGTATTCAATCTAGTAGATGAGATGAGGTTTAATTTAGACACTAAAATGGCAGCGTGGAGGCTCAGGGGTCCAATGAAGTGCTGAGGGAAGGGCTTCGGGTTTAAACCTGGCTTCCGCTCCCCACCAATAGAGGGCAGCAGATGAGTGGAAGTGAAGGGAGGACTGAGAGAGGGAGAGAGAGATGTTTTGAGACAGCTGACGTGAACAAGGCTTCATTAGAACATTTTGAATGTATTCATGTCATGTGACTCGTTTGTATAAAAGCAGCAATTCCAAAAAAAAACCTTGGGATATATTTGGTGGAAGTGTGCAACATAGTCCATGTTGTAACATCATTATTAGCCCTTTACTGCATCAATTATTATGTTTGAATTAGTTCACGTAATAAAAAAATATATATAAAATTTTGAAAAAACAAACTTTTTTTTTAGTAAGCATGTAAAAGTTATATCTTTACAGGAAGTACAGATGTAAAAAGTGTGTGGATGGATTTACTCACTCAAAATACATACAAAAATTAGATCCAAACATGTTTTGGGTTAAGTATCTTTTTAATTTGTCCTCTTAAATTCTTCATTCTTTCTCTTGAAACATAAAATGTAGAAAATAAGGTGCAAAATGTTCGCCAATGTTTACTTTGGATGTTTTAAAAAAAAAAATTAAAAAATTAATATACTATTAGAGAAGCCTAGTGTGAGAAGCCTTTTTTTGCTATGTAGGCCTGAACGCACATACCACAGTTCCATTATCGCATATTGTTGCCATATGGCAACAATTACATTTTACCATTTAACAGAATACTAAAAACATATAAACTTGTTTAAATGACAAAAAAATAAATGTTAGCTCAGATAGTGTTTATTTTTTTTCCATTAAGTAATTTTGCCTAAACATTTAAAAAATTAATCAACTTTTGAGAGGCCCCTGATGATGACCATCATGCAATGTGACTGCAGAAAAGGAAGTGCAAACAGTACTTCCTGGTCATGTGACCTGCCTTTTTTTTGTTATGCTGAGGCTAAAAGACACCTTTTTCCATTTACACAGGAAAATAGTAGATGAAATTAGACTTTTTTTTTTTTTCTTTTTTTTTTTTTTTTACAATTTTTTAATAAATGTAAATGTGCTTTTTTTTATATGGGTCATCAATTATGGTGAAATTTTATTAAAAACATTTGAAATTTTCTCAAGAATACATGAAAAAGTCCTTAAAATTAAGTGAAAAGACTCATATCTGTAAAGTCCTCAAAGGGAAGTGTGAAGTCCTCAACAGGAAATGAAGCATCCACAAAAGGAAGTGTGACATCCTCAAAGTGACGTGAAAACCCGATTTAAAAAAAAAAGAACGTGAAATGTCCCCAAAGGGAATTGGAAATTTCCTCAAAATGAAATGCAAATGTCTCAAAAGGAAGTGGAGCTGTCACAAAAAAAGAAGTGCAAAGTCCTCAACAGGAAGTGAAGCGTCCTTAAAAAGAAGTGGAAATGTCCTCAAAAGGAAGTGAAAACATCAAGGAGGAGGAGGTGAAGTGATGCAGTTTTCTGTCTCTGAGAACTGTAGCTACGACATGCCCCTGTTGGAAAAGCGGTAAAAAAAAATAAAAAAAATACAAACAGGAAATGATGTCATGCTGTTCAGGCTTCAGTTGAAGAGCAGGATCATGGTCTGATCTTCATCCCACACTCGATGTAAAAGCCTCCAGATGTCAGCGAGTCCCAGTCAGTGCTGCTCTTATTACCGCGCTGGCAATCCTTCAGAAATCTGGTGTAGCTTCAAGTCTTTTTCCATCACATTTACATAATTTCATACATATTGTATGCTGGTGCACTACAACTTTTAGTAATGGTCACATTTAATTTGAGGACTTTGTTTAAAAAAACAAAAAAAATAAAAGGAGTAGTATTTGTTTTAATAATTCATTCCATTTCTACACAACTCCAGATGCATACTAAGCAAATCCTACATCTTACATCTTGTGTGTGAGACATTGTGAAGGAGCACAGCGTGCACACCGTGTTGCTGATTAAAAATTCAATATTATTTGCACATGTTGCTATTGTCATAACGAGTATTTCATAAAGTGCAGTAATTAAAGAGGCTCCTCTACCTGGAGCTCCTCAGGCACAAAGAGCGGAGACTCGAGACGCACACGAAGCAAAACAGCGTGCGCTAATCCCCCGCAGATAATGACTACGAGTCCTGGCCAGCTAATTAAAATGAAGGAAACAGTTAAAATTAGCAGTTCTGACTGGCATGCTAGGTTAGGAGAGAAACAAAAAGATGGGAGGAAGGAAGGAAGGAAAGACGTAAGGAAAGACGACACAAGGGAATAGAAAGAAATAAAGAAATAGAAATAACAGAAGCCAGCACAAAAGAAATAAATAAAATAAAGAAAGAAACAAGAATGAAAGAAAAATAAAGAAGGAAGTAAAGAAGAAGCCAGGAAGCAAAAGAAAAAGCATTAAAGGAAAGACACAAACATGGAAGAAAGAAAGGATAGATGCAAACTAGATAGATAGATAGATAGATGACAAAGAAAGACCTTAAAGAAAGCAAGGAAGGAAGAAAGAAATTGCCTGAGGTTTGCAAACTTGGTGCTTGGCCCCCTAGTTTTGGCCCTGATGACCTGTGACGAGATTTTGCAGACGATCTGCGTTCAGATGCCTCGTGTGAACAGAATAGTCATGAAAGTAAAGAAAGGAAACTGGGGGCGGGGGAGGGAGGGAAGCATGTGGATGGAGGAGAGATTTGATAGCAGAGGTTGTGGTCAGGCATCCCGCCAGCGCCGACCGCCGCTCCCTTCAGCTCTCCTGGCGGTGCGAGTGCACCTTATTCATAACCTACACTTCTCTGACTATTAAGTCCTGGCTTCCTGCCAAGGCAAACTTCTCGAGCGTGCCAGAATCTAATGCCCCGCTTTTTTTTTTTTTGGTATATGTTGTGCAGAACCCAGGGAGGGCTTCGGCAGGGTCCACTAAACTCCCATCATTCAGCAAGGGCTATCTGCAGCCTCGCACCCCTCCTTGCTCTCATTCATATGAAGATGTCTGCGGTGCACCACCTCATGAACCTTAAGCATGCAGAGAGATACAGATGGTAAACAGGCCACAGTGTGAGGAGGCCATGTGGAAATGGGAATGCACAGGGCCTCGTCAGGGCTCTTCATAACTCTCCGAGTCACTGATGGAGTTCTCAGCCAGGGTCCGTCATCCATCCTGCCGAGTGCAACCGGCGCTGCTTTATTTATTTATTTATTTTTTGGATAGATCAGTCCAAATGAACTTTCAAGCCATCATTTATTTTTTCTTGTTGAATGCGCCAGAGTGTTCGTAGAGGTCAGAGGCAATTTTGGAGCAGCCTGCTCTAATAGCCCGTACTGCTGGAGTTAACCGTCTTTAAAAGTGCGTGGGGGGGGGTGGGGGTGGGGGGGGGACGTGGAGTCCACTCGGTATTCGGTTACCCTCGGCACAGAAAGGGCTCAAACAGCCAGCTATCACCGCTCGAGAGCATCAGATACAGAGATGAGCTCGATGAGATAGTGATCGCTCGGTTTTCCTCAAGATCGGAGCTGAACGCCACTGGATCAGAGCCAGCCGAGATACAGATTATAGTAATGCAGCAATGCAAAATAAAATAAAATAAAAATAACAACCAAACCGTACATTAGAGCTGAATGCAAACCTTTAGAATGAAGAAATGTATTTAGCGTACTAGGTTTTCACAGATGTTCCTTCACGTTTATAAATAATACAAATACAGAAATGGTCAGAATAATGTGTGGTTACATTTACATTTTACATCAATTCCTATTCTGTTTTAAACCTGTTCTCATTCATAGCCACGTTTCTCTGTTGAAAAACATTCTCATGCTAGTACAAGTAGGCTGTGGTCCGAGAATACAATAACATTACAGCCCTGTTACATAAGAGTTAATGCAGAGAGTTAGTACAGCAAAGAAGACCGAACAAATGTGTTAAATTATTATTATTATATTTTTAAAATGTAGATTTAGTGCTTAAGTGTTTTGTGAAGATGTATAGTATCTCACAAAAGTGAGTACACCCCTCACATTTTTGTAAATATTTTATTATATCTTTTCATGGGACAACACTGAAGAAATGACACTTTGCTACAATGTAAAGTAGTGAGTGTACAGCTTGTATAACAGTGTAAATTTGCTGTCCCCTCAAAATAACTCAACACACAGCCATTAATGTCTAAACCGCTGGCAACAAAAGTGAGTACACCCCTAAGTGAAAATGTCCAAATTGGGCCCAATTAGCCATTTTCCCTCCCTGGTGTCATGTTACATTAGTGTTACAAGGTCTCAGGTGTGAATGGGGAGCAGGTGTGATAAGTTTGGTGTAATCGCTCTCACACTCTCTCATACTGGTCACTGGAAGTTCAACATGGCACCTCATGGCAAAGAACTCTCTGAGGATCTGAAAAAAAGAATTGCTGCTCTACATAAAGATGGCCTAGGCTATAAGAAGATTGCCAACACCCTGAAATTGAGCTGCAGCATGGTGGCCAAGACCATACAGCGTTTTAACAGGACAGGTTCCACTCAGAACAGGCCTCGCCATGGTCGACCAAAGAAGTTGAGTGCACGTGCTCAGCATCATATCCAGAGGTTGGCCTTGCAGAATAGACGTATGAGTGCTGCCAGCATTGCTGCAGAGGTTGAAGGGGTGGGGGGTCAGCCTGTCAGTGCTCAGTGCCGCACACTGCATCAAATTGGTCTGCATGGCTGTCGTTCCAGAAGGAAGCCTCTTCTAAAGATGATGCACAAGAAAGCCCACATACAGTTTGCTGAAGACAAGCAGACTAAGGACATGGATTACTGGAACCATGTCCTGTGCTCTGATGAGACCAAGATTTGGTTCAGATGGTGTCAAGCGTGTGTGGCAGCAACCAGGTGAGGAGTACAAAGACAAATGTGTCTTGCCTACAGTCAAGCATGGTGGTGGGAGTGTCATGGTCTGGGGCTGCATGAGTGCCGCCGCCACTGGGGAGCTACAATTCATTGAGGGAACCATGAATGCCAACATGTACTGTGACATACTGAAGCAGAGCATGATCCCCCTCCCTTCGGAAACTGGGCCGCAGGGCAGTATTCCAACATGATAATGACCCCAAACACACCTCCAAGATGACCACTGCCTTGCTAAAGAAGCTGAGGGTAAAGGTGATGGACTGGCCAAGCATGTCTCCAGACCTAAACCCTATTGAGCATCTGTGGGGCATCCTCAAACGGAAGGTGGAGGAGCGCAAGGTCTCTAACATCCACCAGCTCTGTGATGCCGTCATGGAGGAGTGGAAGAGGACTCCAGTGGCAACCTGTGAAGCTCTGGTGAACTCCATGTCCAACAGGGTTAAGGCAGTGCTGGAAAATAATGGTGGCCACACAAAATATTGACACTTTGGGCCCAATTTGGACATTTTCACTTAGGGGTGTACTCACTTTTGTTGCCAGCGGTTTAGACATTAATGGCTGTGTGTTGAGTTATTTTGAGGGGACAGCAAATTTACACTGTTATACAAGCTGTACACTCACTACTTTACATTGTAGCAAAGTGTCATTTCTTCAGTGTTGTCCCATGAAAAGATATAATAAAATATTTACAAAAATGTGATGGGTGTACTCACTTTTGTGAGATACTGTAAGCCTTCATTTGAAGACAGCCGGCGACTCACCTCACTCACTTTCTGTAACTGGGCATGAGGCCATCATGGGACACCATTTACAAACACACACACACACACACACACACACACACACACACACACACACACATACATATATATATATATTCACATTCACACCCTCATTAGGGCCAGTCTACCCTAGCCAGTCCACCATGTTGGCATGTTTTTTGGAGTGTGGAAGAAAATGGAGAACCCGGAGGAAACCCACATGGATACGGGAAGAACATGATGGGGCGGTACAGAAAATGGATGGATGATAGACACTAAAAGAAAATATGAATTGGCAACCCTCAGCACATCCGACTCTGCCCTTATCATTCATCGACATCTCTGTTGATCCAGAAATGCAAAATCCTTGTTTCTTATTAAAAAAATTAAAAATAATGCACATTCCACCTTTTTGCACACAGTTAACACATTAATTTCTCCCACTCAGATCCAGACAAACTTTTTAGCAGACCGTTGAGTTGCACACTTCAATGTGATGTTTTATCTGAAAAAACATGTCGCCATAGCAACGGGTTAAAAAGTGATCAGGACAAACCGTACAGTAGATGCAGGAAAGTTTGTGTGTTTGGTTTTTTTTTTTGTGCTTTCTTCAAATCAGATCTTTTTTGATGAATTTGCAGAATGATGATTTTTCTGTTGAACACCTTTTCATTTGTTAATTCTTTCACACACATTGTGAAAATTGTGAGGGAATATTTTCTGTGAATTCTGTGAAAGCTGTGAATTCTAAACTCGCAGCTCACGTCTCGCAGCTCACGTTTTTTCTTTCCTATCTGTGCCGTTCTGGCTTATAAATCCGTTTGAACACCCCGAGGTTCGTCAGAAACACAGAATCAGTGTGTGTGTAAGCACAGGTACTGTTTTAATAGGTGTGAAAATTCTCACCGCGACTCGAGAAAGCTTTATTGCTGCAAACTTTCAAATAATTTTAATTCTGCACGCCGTCACGCTGGATTGCTTTGATTGTCACGTAACGAAGTGAGGACGCGAGAGATGCGTAATTGCATTTGTAAATACAAGACACCTTTCTAGCCGTTACTGCTTTCTGAGGTTTACAGGTCTCATTTGGACAGGTCTGATCAGAAACATTCTGTTTTTACCTCACACCTAGAGCTGCGTGTAACTAACCCCGGAACCAACTTGATTAAAATGATAATGCATGACTGAAATGGTGTATACATCTGGTGTACAAGCGAGTAGAAAAATCTAATTCACTTTCATTAGCGGAAAACAGTTTTGCAATATGAATAATACCGGTATCGGTCTGATGCTGTGTTCATTTACTCGTACACGTAAAAATTACCAACATCCGATAGAATGTGACGTAAACCTAGTGTATGGTGTCGTGGTAATGAACAGCTGATCTGGATGTATTTAATGATTAACGACCGCAAACTGTGCTCTGAAATTATGACGAGGAAAAACTACAGCATCTTCCTACAATTGGCGTAACCTGATTATAACATCATGTTGAATAGAGAGCTCGAAGATGGCCGACCTGAGCATGCAGCGCAGCATCGGCGAGCGCAAGGTGGCGTGAATTGTGCACGCAAAGATATTTGAGTGTGCGCGTGTGAGAGCAGTTCATGTCAGCAAGCGCTGAAACACTTCCATTCAATAGCGTCTATGTTTTGCACGTGAATCAAGGTGTACGTTCATTGCACTTTGTGCTTATTTTTAAACGAACACACCCGCTGATACAGCTCCGTGCTCTCAAGACGGCCGTCCTCGCGCTCTCTGTAGCATCTTAAACATGAAACTCCGCACGAGGAGTTCATTACTGGGAGAAAACAACAAGAACCAACATAAACGGAGCAAAATTATAAGTTTCATGATGTCCACGATTCATTTATGCTAAGAAGGTTACTCATAGCAGTATCGGTATTCTTGGGAACGGTATTGATGCATCCCTAAATAGAACGATTTTTCTAAGGTGAAATAGCCAATAATGTTATTGCACATAAGCAGCCCGTAGAGAAACCTGTGAGATCTTTAATGAACTGAGACTCCAGCCAAAGTCTTTTTACATTCCAGTGATTTGGTTCGAGTGACTCCATACCAAAGAAGGCTACACGCCAAAGCAGCTATCACCGTCGTCTAACAGTGACATCAGACAGGCATCGGGAGCCCCTGACCTCAAGTGACACCTTTATTTTGTCGTTCGCCGCACAGAGATTACTCCACCACTGATGCCACTCTGTATGCTAATGAAGATGGAGAAGAGCTGAAACTATGGCTCCCAACGGCATCGTGTACATCAGCAGCTGCAGTTTAAAAAGTGAGATGATGATGATGATGATGATGAGGAATCTGTTTTAAAGAACCGTTTTGAATCACACACACACACACACACTTTAAACACACACCGTCCCCATCCCTGAATAACCCTAATTAGACCCGACAGAGATAAATATCTCCACATGACAGAACCGAGCCGTTCTCAGCCCGTCATTAGCTGCAAATTGAATTTTATGATTTTAATAATGTGAAGAAAGAACAGGACACTCCGCGATCATCATCTCCATCGGGCCGCTCCCGTCTCCTCCGAACGGACTCCTGGGAGATTTCCGTATTCAGACCGAATGTTTCAAGGTTGAATAAAAGAAATGGCGGTGGGTCCCCGAGCGAGGGGAAGTGATCATCGTGTTCACCTTCAAACTCCTCTTTGATGTGGCAGAGTCAATTTTTAATCAGGCCGCATCAGGCCGGGGCTTCATTTCTCCTTACAAAGTCCTATTACTCGGCCACTTTCTGCAAGGAGGTGATAAGGACAATGCTCTCCTTCTCCCGTTCATAGAGCCCCACGTATGATGAGTCCCTTTGGAGAGGCTTGATAAAAAAAAAAAAAAAGAAAAAAGGGGGAGTGAGAACAGAAAGGTCACCTCTCTTTTTCTTTTTAACCCTTTTCTGTCTAACACAGACAGCCATCTGACTCGTTCTGTTGAAGTCTGTGAGGAAATCGTGCGTGGAAACGTAAGAGTTAAATTTCTGCTTAATGGCTAGTACACCACCCCGAGTCCCTCGAATCCGCGTCTGTCTCGATCAAACGCCGATTTCCAGACTCTCGAAATGAACTTGATCTTAACACATGATCACGTTAAGAGCTTGAGTTTACCTCCAGAAAGAAGAGGAAGGAAGAAGCATGCACATCCCTTCCTTCACTCCACAAAAACATGGATGTGACCTGAGCAGGGAACTGGAGTGTCTCTCTCTCTCCACTAATTAGCCTCAGACAGTGTCTCCTCGTACGTCTCAAAAACGGGCGGGGTCCGTGACCTGATCATGGAAGGGGGGATCATGGAGGGGGTCGAGACGCATCTCTGCAGCCGCATTAACAATCCCACAGGGTGCATACGCTCCCCACCCTCCCTGTCTGTTCACCTCTACGCCCCTTTAAAACCTTTAAAAAAATAATAATAAAGCCAATTTAAAAAGCGTACTAATGGATTTTGCTGTAATGCAGTTCAGAATCTGGGCTCGCCGATGGCCATTGCTTTATAACGTAGCTCTAAAAAAAGAACTTTTTATTAACATTCCTTTTTCATTTTTTTTTCCCCCCCAACAATTTAACACGAGATATTATGTATTCACGTAACGGAGTTTCCGCAATGAGCTTCTTCGCCTCCAGGTCTTCCACCATCATTTTTATCACAAAGCCAGATTTACATTTCATTTCTACCAGTTTTTAAAATAATCCCAGGGAACTTTTTTTTTTTTTTTTTTTTTAAAAACAACATTTATTAATAAAGAGCAATTAGAGTTTACAGTATTATTAGAAGGAGAGTTATTCTGGATGAGAGACAAAAATAAAGCATTTAGAGCAGCTGTACTGAACCAAACTTTACAGGTTACCTTTTAATGCTTAACCATTAATGACTAGTTTATGGTTATAAATAAGAATTTGAGGTGGTTATTTATTTTATTTATTTCGCAGTGGCACTTAAGACGAGCTACATCACATACTCCTTCTGCTTTTTTATCATCAACTTTTCTTTTCTTTTTTCATACAAGCCATGTTGTCACTAATCAGACCGGAGAGGATAAATAAAATGAAAAATCTACAGACATATGTGAAAACTCTCCTTTCTGAGCTAATATCTTTAGCCCTGTGGCTAGTCTCTGGTCCGATGATCTGCCTTCAGCTAAATAATTCACAGAAATGCATTTTATTGGATCGCTAATACTAAGCAAAACTAGGTGTTTTCCATGCGTCGATCAGTTCTGCTACAGTGTTATGTTTTCGTGTTGGTCCGTGCATCCGTCCGAGATTCTCGTTAAAGTCCCCATGAAATCAAAATGGAGGTTTTGTGGCTTTTAGCATGAATATGTTCGCCTTAAGGTTGTATATAAGCTAGTGAGCTCCAAAACGGTGACAAGATTCACATTTAGAAGATATACGCATTTAAAATGTTCAGTCTCTCTCCACCACCGACACGGATCAACAGTTCTGATGACGACATTCTGCACTTCAGCTTCTCGTCAGATTTTCTGTCCGATCAAATGCTCTCTAGAATCTGAAGTGTCCCGCCCACAACATATAGTTCAAATGGTACTAACTGTTAAGTATGGCTTAGCCCGGGCTGTGAAGTAAGCTAAACGCTATTGGCTATTTAAAAAGGGGGGAGGAGCCACCCAGTATGTCACAAAGAAAAAATCGCGGAAGACAGCGTCGGCTCTTTTTAAGTATTAAACCATTGTTAAACAGGACTTTGTGTAACGATACCCAAAAAAATTGTTAACTTGTTGAAGGTTTCAACAGAGTTTGTAAACCTTTTTTGCGATCTCCATCATGCCTTAGCCGGCCAAGCTAATGGCAACGAATTTACCTCAGCCTGTTAACCCCGCCCACATTAAACTGCTAATTCAGTTAACTTTCCTGATGTGCATTTTGCCGTTAGTGCGGTTGCTTTAATCTGGTGGTTCCTTTAAGATTTTTGTGTTTATGATGACGTCGAAGGTCACATGACAATGCCGACATGGCGGCTGTAGTATGTCTGGGATTGGAGTCATGCTACACACACATACTGATTAGTACGTACTGTTTTCAACGGCCGTGCAGTAGGTACCGCATCGAATACTGTACGTACTGTCACAGTACGCGATCTCGGATGCAGCCCTGGTTTTAGTCGCTGGTTTGTTGTGAGAGTTTAATGTTTATGGAAAGGCCTGACACCCAGTGAGCACGCAGTGAGCTTGATAACTTGACACACTTTCTATCAATGGCCAGAAGCAGCCTAATTACCTCATGGAAATGGATTGGTCTGCAGGGAAACACTTGGCGCAAAAAACAAAACAAAACAAAAAACATGGAGGCACCTCCATCCACACGTCCTGTCTTAATCTCATTTGAAACAGGCACACCCGAGGTGAGAAAACGCACACGTGTGTAATGCAATTTGCACCGGGCCGTCTGGAGCAAGAGCCCCAGAGTTATTTTCATTTTCAACACGGAAAATAAACTAATGCGGCATAATCACACGGGTAATTGTCAGGCCGTGGCTGCTGAAGGCCTGCGGTTCGGGTACGGCGTTTTCGAGCGAGGCGAAAAACAAGACTCGGGGTGCCATCGTGCTTGGAGAGACCACACACACACACACCCGAAACCGCATGTTCATTAACTCCAATTATGGGAGGATGTAGGAAAGGGAGGAGACACGAGAAGCAAAGCTCCAGATTCTTTTTTGTACTTTAAAAAGCAGCTCTCTGTGCATTGAAAATGAGAATTTGTACTCTGGTTGGAGGAGTGGGGTCTCAAATTAATCCCTACACCGAGCCCAAACGAGTTAAAAGCAGATCAAAAGCCTGCTTAACCTCTGGAGAAAAAAATAAAAAAAATAAAAAATTCACCAGCTTCTTGACAACAACAAATGATGATTCCTCGTCATTGTTTCCAAGGGAGCGTGTTTTTTTCCCTTCACAGTGCTTCTGGCTCAGGCTCGGAGTCTTAAAAGCCTGTGGTTTTATTTTTAATGACTGCGCCATGGATGTTATGTGAGGCTAAGATGTGCATTGCGTGCACACATTAAAAAGGAAGTATTTTTAACTGCGACAGTGCAAATGACTTATACCGCTAACAAGAACTGCCTCCCCTCATTAAAATGTATAATCCTTGGATAAAATCATGTTGCAGTACATTTTGCAGATAAGAAAGACTGCCGTGCTTTGACTCCTGCATCTACTACCATTCTCTCATTAACACGGCGAAACAGACCCTCTTTCTTTCCTCGGAGAAGACCGATTTCAAAGAGCAGCCTTCGAGGTCTCCTTGTTTAGCCAACACACGTGCTCTCCCTTCTGTGTGTTTTAACTCCGTGCATTAAAACAGGCCCCTCGCTGGCATTTCAGACGCACGTCTTCACTGTTGGAGAGAGACGTGCGAACACAAGAGTCGGGTTGCTAAGCGGAGACGAAGTTCATCGAGAGGATCAAATGGCAGGCGAGAACAATCTGCGTGTTTTCCCGATGAAGAAAAGCTCATTACGGAGCAGAGATGCCACGTCTGATTACTCATGCCCGCCACATATCCCCAGAGCAACACGCCACTGATTATCACTCGTTTGTTTAATCATTTTCACACTGAAATGTGCAGGAGACACAGGAAACACCGACAATTCTTTTCATCTTCCATCAGATTCTATCCGAATACAGAACCGTCTGAACCCTGCTTGAGTACCCGTGTCCATCCATTTCCATCGCTTAACACTCCAACACTCCATAAGCCATGAAGTAGCAGGAGATCTGTCGAGAGTCTGTTCTGGTGAGATCACTTCCAACAGTGGAGAAACTTCAAGGTCTGCTTTATCTTTAAGCTTTACACCACTTGGTCCAATCTGAAGAGATTTAAAGCAGACGACCAAACAGAACTTTCTGGATTTTTCCATCGTACCAGGTGGGAAGGATGATAGAAGGATTTCCCAGGCCTTTCTAAGAACACTTCTAACCCCATTCTATTCATGCATAACATAAAAAATGTGACATCTGTGATGCACTGCATCAACAATAACCACTCAACAGATATCACGTTTATTTGACGACGTCATTAATTTCCGACATGCTTTATTAGACCGCTGATGTTCTGACATGCAATACTTATTTTCAAAAGTTGTTCATGGCATTATAATAAACAGGAGAAAACAGAAAGGAACACGAAGCAGATAGCAGAAGCTCGGAGCATGTAGACAAAAGGTGACAGCAATTTCTTTCTTACTTTTTCTTTTCTTTTTTCTTTGTATTCATCTGTCTTGAGCATTCATTGAAGACTCTCATTTAAATCTCTCCATTTACAGTAAGGTCTAGTGATATCTTAGTCATATAACCTGGCAATGTTCTGGCTTTTGTTCACACTTAGCAGGAATTCTGACTTCGTCTGAACCTTGGAAAATGTGTGCAGGTGCGAAACTGAACATGATTGTGCTAATGGTTTATATTTTGTAATTCCTGTAATAGTTTCTTTAGTTGTAATAGTATATTGTTAAACAAAAAAAATCCAGGTCGTGGGGCACAGTGGCTTAGTGGTTAGCACATTTGCCTCGCACCTCCGGGGTTGGGGATTCGAATCGTACCTCTGCCCTGTGTGCGTGGACCTTGCATGTTCTCCCTATCCTCTGGGTACTCCGGTTTCCACCCCCAGTCCAAAGACATGTGTCGATTGGCATTTCCAAATTGTCCGTAGTATGTGAATGGGTGTGTGATTGTGTCCTGCAATGGGTGTCCAGGGTGTCCCCCGAGTTCCCTGGGATAGGCTCCAGGTTCCCCGCGACACTGTGTAGGATAAACGGTATGGAAAATGGATGGATGGATGGAAGATCCAGGTCAAATTTTCTAGCATTTCACCTCGGAGTTCACACAGAGACATTATTGAAGGCTGCTGTGCCTTTACTGATGTGTCAAAAAGCAAATCTAGCTAGTGAGTTTTATTATTATTATTATTATTATTATTATTATTAATTATTTTCCAGAATGGTGGTTGTCAGACTGACCAATTCTTTGTGTTTAGTTTTTAAAAATGAAAAAAATGAATTTTATTTTCAATTTTAAAGATTAAGTCCAAAAATTTAAGATCACATCAGTTGCTTTCAGTCAGTTTTTAATTATTAAAAATATATAAATAAATATCACGATATCGGAGAAAAGCCTTTTCTGACATAATTTATCACAATATCGAGCCCTAGGATGACAGATATACTGTCCACATTTGTACACTTCAAATTCTCTTGGTAAATTAAAAAAAAAAAAACGTACGCGTCAGAGAAAAAAAACCTGATCATATTCACCGAAGTCAACATGTCCGATTAGAGGGATTCTCTCGGAGACGAGCGAGTGTGTTAAGTGAAGTCTGGGGAACGCTGAGCGACTGGCAGCACTGTACAAATGGACCCAAAATAACAATGCATTATCAACATGCACGGCACAGACAGCAGGTGATTCATCCCCTCACTTATTTATGAGCACAATCACTGCACACAGATGAGAGCTCATTTTCGGTGTAAAATATACGGCCCTGGGCCTCTCGCACACTCTCTCGCACAGGCGCACACACAAATAAACACCCAAACAGAGGTGGAAAACACACCTTACCGACCGCTAACTCATGAATTAAAAATGCCTCTCTGCTCTGGATTTCCAGGTGTGGGAAAAAAAAAAGGAACCCGGCACGTCTGCATGAGCGCAGCATGTCATTATAAATCATCGACAACATGATGAAACACTCAACGGAAAGTTCAAGGACATTTTTCTAAGTTGTATATATTCTGTCCGGGCTTACGTTATTTATTTATTTAGTGTGTGTGTGTGAGACTGCGCGGGTGGTGTGAAGCCGAGAGCAGGGGACTGATCAGAACAGGAGATTTACTGTTTCCTGCTGATAAAACACACGATGATTTAACACCTCCACAGACCTCCAAGCAGTTAAAACACTGGCCTGTGCCGTTTTGCGGCTCTCCGGGAGCAGAAGCAGACTCTGACGTAGGAAGAGACCGGGTTCTAGCGTAAAGGAGTCACTTTAACACTAGACTTGCCTTACGTTCACGCTAGCAAGTGACAGCAAGTCGCATGTCTGTGCAGTTAAACACAAGTTAAATAACTCGCTAATCAGCGTGAAAATTGGTTGTTTGGTTTACGTGCTCGGCTTCGTCCGAGTTTTGTCAGCGGATTAGCAACTGTACTAGCAACGTGCACTCACCAGACACACCGATGATGGCTGCTACTTCCTTCTAAGCTTTTGTCCCCCCCATACGCATTTAACGAGAGGTTGTAAATGACAGGACAAACTGAAATCATGGTTATAATCATGGGTTTTCATCCATTTTTGTTCATCAAACACTAAATTGCAAGCAGGAACCAAAGCTCTGAGCGAGGAACTGAAGAAACATCACATCACACATGACATAGGATTGGTTTGAGGAATCATTTGAGCCAATCGTTTGGATTTTTCACCTTACCTAATGTGTAATACCTAATTTGCATAACATGTAAATGTCACTTGGTGCCGTTGCTGAAATCACGTCACTCGCCAGTATGAAATGTAGAGCGCAGGCTCAGAGGCTCCGCCCACAAGCCATCTGATTAAAGCTCGTAACTCGGAATTTCCGATCTCTGACTCGGAAAAACCAACAAAAATGCTTAAAATTCCTTTAACACATGACGTCATTTAGACAGTAAATAAATCAACATTTTCTACATATAATGAGATTCTAGTCGTATTTCCCTTAGATCAATACACATCATACATCAGTCTTTAACACTGGACGTACAGTTTTCTGTTTTGGGACGGTAAATAATAATAGCTGGCTAGCTTTTGGTGCATGGACAGAACAATCAAAAGACAAGCTTTCATAGAGGTGTCCATGTTTTTGTTCCTCTTTGTAGCTTGAAGGTGGGAAGGTTGAAAATGACGTAATTCAAAGTTCTGTTTTTTCCACTTCCGAGTTAAATTGAACGTGTGAGCTTGCCACAACGATCAGATTCTTGACAGTTACAGTCCACCTACATATTTGCTTTTCTGCGTTTACACGTTTCCAACTGGCTTTTAAGCAACAATGAGCTCAACAATGAGCTTTTGTTCGGAGTAGTTAGTGGAAAGGAACCGTGCGACCCTTGCGTGTTTGCCATTGGGCTATGGGAAAAGTCCTAATTTGTCGTTTGCAGAGTCTGCCATGTGTATGACCTCTCTGTATGAAAGTTGTAGGTTCTTGGTAACAGATGAAGAGACTCTTGACACTACTGTAAAGCAGACTTTGATCTCTTCTCACATGTTCCCCTGAGCTGCGCCGAGAACCGCTCTCGAACCGACTCAATCTGGTCAAGCTCCAGGTCTGAGGGCTCGAGGGATGGAGGAGAAAGGAGAGGGACCAAGTTCTGGTCGACCCTCAAGCTCAGCAATAGCTCCAGATGTGAGCACCTTTTCCTCTCCTTCTCCAGCAGCTTCCTGTTCTTCTTGTTCTCCTCGCTCATGCTGCTCAGCTGCATACACACACACACACAAGCATTCTGTTAACAATCTGCCATGCAAGTAATCCACTTCTGGCTCATTGCATCAGTTACATGTGTAATTACCACAGACAAGAATTCCAACATGTTTCCCTGTACCAAGGAAAAAAAAACATCTACTCCAAACTTACTTATAATATATGTCTATGGACGATTGTGTGAATTCTGATAATTTATACACATTTTGTAGCACACTTTCTTCTTACGTTTTTAGATCTTCTTAGGAATTCTTACGTCAAAGGTATTCATAAATGAAGCTCTAAATCTGTATCGTTTTTCCTTTGAGAAATGGGACTACTTCCCGTGTCAGAGTCTATTTAGCGTAACTTTGCGGTTATGATGCCGTACGGATACCAGAAATCCTTCGGAAAATATTTTCCAGTGTTGGAAAGATGGATAAAATACTTTCGGTAAGACTTTCTCTTATGTTTGTCCCATTCATTGTTGCTGTGTAATGGTTGCAATAAAGAATTTTCAAGAATTTTTTTTGTTATTTAGAATTTAGTTAGAATTCCTGCATATGGCAAACGCACACAGTGGATAGAACGTTGATGGTCACTGACGTAACAATGAAAATTAAGACCCTGGTGGTAAAACACGACATGTAATTAAAGAAAGGAAACGGGCCAAGGATCGAGCCCTGAGGAACGCCTTGTGTAAAAGGTGTTGATGGCTGATTTGTGCCCACTAACAAGAAGTTTATATATTATTAATAAGTTTGGATTTAAGGTGGTATGGTGGCACAGCAACTCACAGGTCCAGGGTTCAATCCTTGACTCCATCCAGTTCTAACCGTGTCCGTGTGAGTTTCCACCGGTTTCCTCCCACCTCTCAAAAACACGCCAGTAAGTTGCCCCTAGGAGTGAAAGTGTGTGGAGTGCCCTATGATGGACTACTGGTGCCCCATCTAGGGTGTAATCCTGCCTCACCAGGCCAGTGTTCCCGCGATAGGCTCCGGATCCATCTAAACCCTGATCAGGGTAAAATGGTTATGGATGAATGGGAAGCGATGTAAGCATCTGGGTGAAATGCAACCATGTTCAGATTTCAGTTCTGAGACCCGGTCTTATGAGGGATCAGTTGTGGTTGTGTTCTGTCAAACGGATCGGGATGAGCTCATTACCTTTCTGATGAAGTGGTAAGTTTAGGCAATTGATTATCTGGAACCATCATGTAGGGACCACGAGCAAGACAAATGATAGATGCCTAATTGGGACAGATCTCTTTTGAATAAGTTTAGTACGTAATTGGGAAAGCAGTCGTTCTCAGACATGTTGCGTAGCATGAGTCAGTAACAGTAAATGATCGCTCACTTGATGCCAGTTCAACACTCCTCCATGACCGGATTTGTCTGAATGCATCTTCTTTATGAACTGTGGCTTCCTGAAAGCTGCCAAGCACATGTTTTGGTTTGGTGTTAAGCACTAGGCCTTTAACAGATGTATTCGCTGTTGACTCTCTTCAGCCTCGGTGCATACACACGGAAACATATGAGTATACGTTATAGTACTTCAGTAGCAGCTCTAACAATTCTTCATGTCCTTGTTGTTCTTTCTGTCTGCTTCCTCCACACTGCCTCATGCTTTACAATGCTCTTCCACACATGGCCTAGTCTGGGTCCATTATGAAGCACAGCTTTCACAAAGCTGCCTCGCACATGTTTGAGGTAGAAGTTTCTTCTGCAGTCCTGATGTTTGCCAGGAAATCCCAGAGTGTCGGTGCTGTGCTTCTCAAATTCTCTCGTTAACCTTCACTCCCTTAATTAATTCCTTACCTTCACTCAACCATGCTCACGAAGCATACAGTTTATATATAGCCCTGAATTAGTAAATTGTTGACTTGTACTCGATTTCTAATGAAAACACTGATGCTAAATGAGCTGTTCTATTCCCTTTATATTAGGCATTTGGTGCAAAATTGCACCATTATATCACATCTAAATAAAAATTCCTAGAGCTTTATGAAATCTGCGGCGCATTTGCATTTCCAAAGCTGAGGCACGAGTGACCGGCGGCTTCTGTATCTTTAAAGCATTGCGCTCACAGTGTCTTCATTCTGATTGTTCCTCTACGCTGTTCCCTCCTGAGCTCGGCGCTTTGAAAACCACAGCCTGGCAGCAGATCTCGAGCGCTTCTGCAAGCAACGAGACCCGTTCACTTAATTGCCTATTCAGACCTGCTATATGCTTAAGTATAGAGCGGCTTTAAACACTGACAGTTCACTATACGTCTCTTTGTTCGTTAAACAGTGCTGGACGTTTGGGGGGAAAAACCCTTTTCTCTTCCTTCAACAAATGACTTTAACACCAGTATGTCGAGCAATATGCTGTTTTAGGCTTTTTCAAGTAATGTATATGAGCATTTCACCTGCAGCAGTTCATTACAGTGATGTTTATACAAACTCCACTGATAAACCGCCAACTTCTATTTCTTTCTCATTTGAAATCTGCAATCCCGAAGTGTCTTTCAGTCCTGTGACTTACTTCTGGTTCTATTCCTCCTCTTAAAACTCCCACCATCATCTGTAAATACGTCAGATACGGTGGCCCATCTTCAGGTACCACAAAGAAGCAGCTTAACTGAGAACTAAAGGACAATCTTCCAACAGCGTCCGTTTCAAATTGTAACGGAAGAAAGATTCGGATCATTCAGTGCGCACATGGTACCTAGGCCTATCACGATAATTACATTATTGACTTATCGTACGATATATGGACGTGACCTCGATCATTGTTGCTGACCTCGATATCGCCCATTGTGTTTACATGCGTGTTTGTTTATTCCTAAGAATGAAAAGTTCATTGCTCTTTGAAAGAGTGTACTTGCATTATTATGCTGTTGTATTATTATATTAGTGGAATAAAATGGTCTTAAAATGACAATAGTATCGTTTATCACAATTATTTCTGGGACAATATATGTCCAACAAAAGTCGTTATCGTGACAGACCTAATGGTGCTGAAGATGTATGAGGAAACAAAACTTATTTGCAATCTGGGTAGTTATCTGATTTCAGTTTGAACTTATAACCGTCCGAGACCATAACCGCTAAGCTACCAGTCCCTGAATCAAGTATATCTACTTAGGCATATATAAAGGTGGATTAATTCATACCTCTCACGCTAAACATTTATTTAAAAAAGGCTCTGTATGATTTTCTCAGTCTCACCATTAAAGAGGCCATGGTATTACTTGTACTTCAAATATTTGCAATTTACTTTAGCCCACTGGCCATCAGAGAGCCTCCACGTCATACAAGACGTCTGGTCTCGTTGAATTTCTAATTAACTTTGCATTCTGGAAGACACTCTAATGTTCGTCAGCTTAAGAGGATCACGGCCATCATTTAATTATGAAGAGGCTAATGACGTTCTCAAATATTAACCCGGCTCTTTAAAAAGCCTCCGACTAACTAATCACGCCGAGTCTAATTCTCCATCAGCCTGGATGAGTGAGATGGATGTGCAGAGAGTGGAATGCATTTTCTCTTAATATCAAAGAGGGGGAAAAAAGGCTAAATAAATTCACTGTCAACATATTTATCTGAGAATTAATAACGCAATATTCGAGAAATCTCAAGCTCGAGGCTCGGCGTTCGATTAGAAAATAGAGCTTTAATAAGATACACGTCTCATTGTCTTTAATAACATGCGTCTCTTTTTTTTAATTTGTAAAAAGTCAGTATTTATCTAGCACATAGCCGTGATAGCTCGGGCACGGTTTCAAATTGAATTCTAGCTTTAATGAATTGTAGCCGATTCCACGTACAATAATAAAAATCCCGATCAATGGATCGCAGCAAAGTGACGGCGTGATATTGTTCGTCCAGAGAGCGTTCAATCGAGCTCACTTCATTTACAAAAGGACATGAATTATAGCCTTTTATAAGCAGCGAGTGAAGAAATTAGAAATCAAATCCTGTCTGACTTTATTCCGGCCCAGCAATCTATGCAGATTAGACAGGGGCAATTTAGCCTCCGCTGCCACGCTCATTTTCTCACCATTACCCCAAAATGAAGTAAGACATTCCATTATTATTTAGACTGCGGATAACTGTGTGGGGAACTCGGCGAATATTACCTTGAAATATTTTCTCTTCGATCATGTTTTTTTGTTCCTCCCTGACTTCGTATTTGTTATGTGAATAATCTCAGTTTGAATCAATATCAGTAATGATTCATGCTTTTGATTATGGGACGAGTCCGTCTCCCATGACCTATAATGGGAATATTTCCCAAGTCTCTCACTTCCACGTCTGGCCTCTGTGTGCTCTAATCATCACTGTCCCTATCAGCCATCATCCATGTCTGTCCATGCAGGACTAGATGGCATGTGAGAGCCTTGTATGTCAGGTTTCCAAATCCAACAGTAATGATTAGCGAGTTAGCGAACCCCGACAACCTCTGGTTCTCTTAAAACTTTCTGCTGTCGTTGTGATTGTCGTCATGAGTTGTGGCTCAAATCAAAATCTCCTGACCTTAGAGTCAAAAGTGTTTACTAATCTAGAAGATTCAGAGGTTTGTATTAAGAACAGACCTTTCTGTAGGTTTGATGAGAGGTTTTTAAAATTCTAATAAGGAAAAAAAGTTAGCGTTGGTACTCAATTACAGTCTAAAATAGTATACAAGTATGTGATTTGAGACACAACCCTAACTTGTTTAGTCGGTTGCACACAGACTCACATGGTGCGATACTAAAACCTCTGTCCAAGTGACCGTCTGTATGCATGTTGCATGTATGTAATTAAAAAGCAAGTATAATCCAGGCTTAATAATAACAGATCAAAACTGAGTGGTGTTTAATGTGTTTAACAAAGAAAATACAGTTTTCCAAGATGGGAAAGTTTTCAAGATAGACCTTGTACCACCTCGTGACCTCACCCCATGCTGTCAATCATCATACTCGTGTGTCATCCTATCGATGTCCAGCAAAAATATGTACATTTACTGGCACATGGCTTTTAGTGTGAGGAAGTGACATAAAATGTGATGGATTTGAACTCAGACAGCAGAGCATTGTTTATGAATAAATAAATAATATTTGATGTTAAAAGTGATTGATTTACTGCCGGTAGAGTTTTATATAAAACATCCACAACTAAATATTATATGTAAAATAAGTATGGAATAATGACAGATTGTGCAGTTGTATGAAAACAATGCATGCTGGGGTGGTGTAATGTGGGACGATGGTGTTACCCCTTCAGAGTGCGTTATTTTCATATAACTCCATGATCTGGAGTGTGTTATTCCGCTTATTATACCACAACGATTTGCCAACGATTCCAAGGTTTAATTAAACGACGTCACGCATTTTAACGGTTTATAGTTCGAATCAATGTTGTGGAACGTCCGAGAGACAAGTTAGTTCCTGTTCTCACTTATGTTACAGCAACGACAGATAAACTCACCACCACCTCTCTCTCTCTCGCTCTCAAAATGAATAAATAAATAAATAATTGCAGTTGATCATTTTACAGAGAAACCATAAAGCATAAACCCGTCTTTCCAAAGCACTTTAGAAAGCGCCGCGGCTGTAACAAAGTGCTTACAACCGAGACCTCTTCCATAAATGTTAAATAAACGTCTCCTAAAAAAAGTCACCAAATCAACGATTATGTTTTACTTTGTTAAACAACGCGTTTTTAAAATGCATTTATTATTAGTCTTGGATTATGTTCGGCGTCCGCCGTACGAGTCCCTGTGTATGAGCTGTTACCATAGAAACGATAACGTATTAGAACGAGCGCATTAATATTAACGTATTAGGACGAGCGCATTAATATTAACCCGTCTTTCACGTTACGGCCAGAACTACTGTCCGAGCCACATTCTTATACAAAAATAAAGCACCAATCAGATTTGAGAATTCAACCATGCTGTGGTACATCTATAATGTTTTTTTTTTTTTAATTTGATAACTTATGAATGTGACATTATTGTAGGTTCGTAGAAAATTTTCTCAAAGGGAAACAATCTATTATAGAGTTCTACATACAGGCCCCATAGAGAAACAGCCTTTTTTTCTAAGCTCGAGTTTTACATTCCTGAAATGTTTTGGATTGAAACTTATCATTTGTTTTTGTTGTCTTTAATACTGTGATTTTAAACAAAATATTTTTAAAAATACTGTAAATCTTTTTTCTTTTTTTTTTAATCTGAAATATTCTTACAAGGCCAAGTGGGTGCACAAGCACTCTTGTTATTTTACTTTACTCAAGGCTGTTGATGCAGGAACAACATGGGGGGGAAAAAATAGAAACCGTAACGTTTTGGGCTCTGAGCATGAAGTGAAGTGAGTGATTCACATAGTCTTGTGTCTTACCTGTTGATTCAGCAGCTTGACGGCCTGCGTGTTGGACCTCAGCCTTGACTGGATGTCATCTATTTTGCTCAAGTTATCGGCTAGTTGGTTCCTACACATAAAAGACAGAGCAGAGCAAAAGGGACGGCTAAGAGCACAAAAACACCAGATGTCTGTTAATGACTGCTTTCAAACAGCCGGGCAGCGATTCATCGCCTTCT
The DNA here is from genome assembly GCA_023630585.1 of Cranoglanis bouderius. Lineage (NCBI taxonomy): Eukaryota > Metazoa > Chordata > Actinopteri > Siluriformes > Cranoglanididae > Cranoglanis > Cranoglanis bouderius. Next base: position 6,598,829 of record CM042539.1, read on the forward strand.
GAAAGGGAAGTTGCGCCGAACCGTATCATGACTTTGTCTGTAAGAGGAAAAAAAAAAAAAAAAAAAAGATTTAAATTGACATGTTCTTCTCTTTAATTCAAAGGGCAGCGAAATTATTAAGAAATGTTGGATGAGGTAAAACCGCTAGACCCAGGAATAACATTAACATAGCGACAGACATGAATAAGAACGAACATAAGCAGAAGAACAAGAATTCGCCGTCTATTAAAGAGCTTTCGCGTTTTTATGATGGCCGGCTTCCCAAAAGATCCGTTTAAAAGAAACGGCCATCTAATTAACGATCTGTAGTACAGCGCACATCACGTAACGCAGACTTCTCTTCCAGTTCTACGGAAAACAGCCCATTTTCTGCCCAGATGAACTCGTCCAGTCCAGTTAAAAGGCGAAATTCTCGTGCAACTTTTCTAAATGCCGCTTTATGAGCGACATCAGCGCCAGACTTTATCGCTTATTAAACCATTTCTCAGGCTAATTTGGCTGTAAAGAAAAACCCAAGTCTTTTATGAAGTTCATATAAAAAGCAATGGATAGGAAGAGGTCCATCATGCTTCAGCTGCAGATTCATCTTTAATGAATTCCACACACACACACACACAGAAACTTCTCCACCCTATTAATGATGAAAACTTACAAAAAGAAAGAGAAGGGGGAGAAAAAATCAAGATGTTACATGCCTATTATGAAGATTTACATATAAAAGATCCTGTCTGACAAGTCATAACAGATCCATTCTGGAATAATAAGACTTGTTCGCTAATTTTCATCCCACTGCTTCTTATCAGTCAATATTAAAGACTGTGGGCCATCAGGGGGGGAAAAAAAAAAAAATCAGAAATATCAGCAAAAGCTTTTTCTTAGTAAAGAGCGCTAGACTAGGCTAGGCCTGTATAACCCTGTAATCCACAGCACACTGTAATGAGCTCTTCTTTCCCAGCATACAAATCGTACAAGAGCTCGGAAATTAAAAGAAAAGAAGACGAGGGAGGTATTTGGTGAAGATCAGGACAGCAGCGCGCTCCCTGTTCTGACTCCTCATCGACCGAATATTAAATATCTGCGGCGATTTTGCCAGACATGATTGTAGAATATGAAGTTCGAGAATAATTACACCTTCTCTCTTTACCGGAGCTGGAGGAAACACAGCGATATGAACATGCGATTCATCCATCCGTTAAGACGGTGAAAATGTCTCGGCAGCCAAGAACCAAGCGTCTGCATCTGCGTGCCGACCGATGATGAACGAGACGGAGAACAAGTAGCCATTTAATTGAAACCGTCTTCATTTATGAGAGTAAATACACAACAGAAAGAAAAACAATGAGACGTGCTCAAAATGAACTCGGGCAATAACGATATGTTCATAATATGTTATTGACGTATTTAAAGCCACAGAATTGAGCTCTGCTGCGTCTCGGGTAGGTTGACGATCGTTTTAATGACCAGAAATAAAAGAGTACCATTACTTTGTTACTATAGTTAGATCTGTTTTTCTTTTTTTAACTTTTACTTGATCTCTATTTCTACTAGGCCGGAAGTCTTAAATTTAGGTCGATATTTATGTGGGGAAAGTTCCACATGTTGAGAGTCGGGTTACACATGTCCTTAAGCGGATTTTCTAGCTGTCCCCATGCGCTCTCCTGTAAAGAAAACGTGCTCAGGGTGTAGACCTAACCTTTCTCTGCTACGCTTGCAGCTCACTTTACATTAATTCATCATTTTATCCATAAAAAAAATATCACGTCTTGAGATAAGCAATGTCTCCGAGTACGATGAGTCCTCCCATGTCCTCCAAATATGGTTTAATGGACTTTAAAGGGACAATACTGTTAATGAATATCGGATTAAATTCTCACCCATCATTTGTAATTGTTTATGGTTTCATTTTGGAATTATAGATCATGCTTTGAAGTTGAATCTAGTCAAAATGTTATCTGTCCACAATTTTAAGTACTAATGTAAGGCCAAGAAATTTCATTCAACTCACATTTTAAACTAATGTAGTGTACAAAATTTACATTTTAATGTTGCACATTAATAAAAAACAAGCCCAGATTTGATTATTAGTTGTCATTTCATTATTATTAGTTGTTATTTCAGCCAATCAGCAGCCAAGAAATGACTGAGAACCTGCTGGTGAATGAATGTGATTAAAAATTTTAAACGTCATGCCTTAAAGTAAATAAACAAATAAACAATCAACTTCATTAAAGCGTTTGAAAAATTAGCTTTACTCAAATTACAAAAAGAGTTGAAAGATATTACGAATTCGAAATCCTCATGCCACAAACATCATTCTGTAAGTGAGAGTGACGTTTATATTATTATAAATTAACTTCTCAGGTGGGAATGAATTGAGGAATTGTTTTTTTTTTAAGACTCACTGATCCAGGGGAAATATTTGAAGCATCACTCCGAATATCAGTTTTCCTGAACAAGCTGCCAGAAGCGTTCCTGTGCACCTCTCAGTCTTCAATTTCCAATCAGCAGCCCTGTAATTCCACTAATTAGCCAGAGATTTGTTGATGACTTGACTGGATTACGGGGCAGACGATGCTTTCTGGTGTCTGAGCCCCCCGTCGCTGAATGTTTACAGTAATCCACAGCCGTAATCGCTCGCCATTTGCTAATTAAGAGCAGATAATTGTGGCTTGATTTAACGAGCGCATGGTGAGTGCTGATGAAGTGTTAGGGAGAAAGCAGCTGGAGTGTGTGTGTGTGTGTGAGAGAGAGAGAGAGAGAGAGAGAGAGAGAGAGACGAACAGGACTCCGGACAAGCAGTGAAGTGTTTCCTCATACGGCCAAACAAATTCTGATTGGTCAGAAGGTGTTGATTAATTTTCTACAACAGCGGCTCTGACAGTGGTGCAGATGCAAATCACAGGTTTATATTAATGCGCTCGTTCTAATGTGTTATTGTTTCTATAGTAACAGCTCATTCACAGGGACGTGTACAGCGGACGCGCCACATAAACGCATTAAAAAACATGCATCACTGTTGATATGGTGAGGTTTTCTGTAAGGAGATTTTTATTTAACTGACTGAAGGAGTCTCCAGTGTCAGCGCTTTGTCACAGTCAGAGGTAAAGCTGTAAAGTTTTCCGACATCTCCAGGACAGAGGAGTTTACGCTTTATGGTTTCTCTGTAAAATGACAAGCTGCGTTTTTTTGTCGTATTAACTCTGACAGAGAGAAAGAGAGGCTGGTGAGGGAACGACTGTTTATAGCTGCTATAACGTAAGTGAGAAAAGGAACTGACTGGCTTTGTGGATGCTTTATAACATTAAATGTAACTGTAAACAGATAAAAAGTATGTTTTGTTCTTTAATTAATAAAATAAAATCACTGTTGGCATCCTGCTGTAGTATCAGAGGAATAAAACACTTCAGAAAGTACTGTTATAAGAAAATAATCAACTTCCTAAAGTAACATTGGATCAAATCACTGGTGTGGTGTTGATTATATACACAGAATGTTTTCTTACTTACATTAAGGAGTTTAAATTCTACTACATTCTCTGCATCTGTAGAATTGGACAAGAATTAACACATTTTAAATAACATTTTTTTTTTTTTTTTACTATATTACAGAAGACATTTAATCTTTGTTGAACTCTGAGCTGGAGGGAAAAGTGCAGATTGGACAGCAGGAAAAGCACATGAGCAGGCCTTTACACCTCCGAGTCCTTCATTCACTGTGTTCATTTCCAATAAATGTGCCAATTAAGAGTTCATTTTAGCAGCTCATTCGGATTAGACTCAAATATAGCAGCTTTCATTTGCATGGATATAAATAATAAATGAACACCTGAATGTACATTCTGATCATTCAGGCCTTATAGCTCCATTTTATGGGATTAACGCTTTCTGTTCACGCTGATCGCGGTCACATCGCTCCTGGATTGAGATTGTAATATTGCATAATGACACTAAGCTGACAAGCATGAAAATAATACCACTTCTTTCCCCACATACAAACCACTGGCACAAAAAAAAAAATAGAAAAGAAAAGACAATTATAATACGCAAAAGGATCATAAACTCAAAATTTAAAAAGGTGGAAATAAACAGTTCAGATGATTACATTCACTTCTATCAAAATCCAATGGACAGATCTATATGAATAACGTTTTCTCAATTATCAAAGTAGACACTGGGAGCGATTCATCAGGCTGTCAGGTCCTCTTGTGCCATCAGTAAGATGATGGACAGCTGGAGGGCAACATCTGAAACCAACTAGGAGTCAAAACAAATGAGTGAGGTACGAACACACCCCCTGACACGACGTTAAAGACGCACAGAGGCCAGAACATGGAGTGTAACGAGGGTCAGGGACAGAGGCAGGTACTCTAACTGGTCCTGTCCTCTCTTTACTGTTTTATTCTCCTAATGAAACTAATAAAGGGCTCGCTCCTGAGGAACAACGATTAGAGAAGTACAAAGAGCTTCTTTTTCCCCTCAATAAAAACGGCAGATAAACGAAACATGTTGATTTAAACGTGGCTTGTCTGAATGTGACTCCCAACAACATTTCAAAATATTAGCACACAAAATCCGCCTTCGATATTAATTCATTAATTAAATTAAAATAATCGAAACACAAGATTGTGAGTATCTCCTATTTTCTAAGCGCCTGGTGCCATATGTCTTGTATATATACTCACTCACTCCAGTTTCTACCTTATATGAGTAATTTGTAAAAGAAGTACTCCAAAAATGTACTGCGCTTTAAACCTGTCATTTGCAGCTGCACTACTATCAGAGCTGCTGTTATAGAAAACTAATCAACACCTTCTGACCAATCAGAATCCAGAATTCAAAACTAAGTTAATCTGCGACTGACTGCTCATGTTCAGTTTATATTCTACAGTAGAAAGACGCTGTGCATGTATGTCATCTAGTTCACACACACACACACACACACACACACACACACACACACACACACACACACACACACACACTCCTCCACCTCCAGACGACCTCTTAGCTGATTAACAAGCGCTTGCTGATTAGCGGCGTGACTGTGGATGGCCTGAGTAGTGGAGAGAGACAGCGAGACAGTGAGAGAGGAGACGATCGTTAGCTCTCAGTGCATAAACAGTGATGAAGTGCAGTACAAGGCTCGTGAGTCCTTCCAGCCAATCAGAGCAGGAGATGAGCAGTCAGTTGTAATGACTCGAATCAGGACATGGTAGAGGTGAGACCACACTCTTTAACACACTCGCACTGAGCGCCGTGTAGCTCACGCAGAAGTGTATAATCATACCTCTGATCCACAGATCGTGTAGATTTTGCACTCGTGTACACGTTCGGTGATTAAATCGCATCGTTGAAGTTTAAAAATTTGTCGGTGATTAAAGTGGAAAAGGTAAGGGTTAAAGGCTTTTTAAATGGCTGTGGAGCCTAAAATAATATAAAATATAAAAAGTAAGGTAAATTAAATAGAAAATAATAATAATAATAAAAATAAATACACTGACAACAGTTGGCTGTGACACCGTGTCTACACGTACGTTAAAGGAAAATTTTAACGTAAAAATAAAATGTGTAGGTGCTCGACACGGAGTTTAAATCTGAACTTAATCTTTTCTCTATTCTATGCAAATTAGGTATGACACGGTAAAGCCACAAATCCAAATGACTGTCTCGAATGATCCTATGAGTCGTGTGATCCGATGTTTCTTCGGTTCCCTGCTCACAACTTTAGTTCCTACCTGCAATTAGTTCCCATTTCCTGCAAAAAAACAGAAAAACTTACCATGGTTTCAGTTTATCCCGTCATATACGTACGCTCTATAGACATTACGAAGAAAAATAAAGCTTGGAAGGAAGTAGCAGAGATGGCTGTTGCCTGTGGTGAGTGTACGTAGCTGGTACTTTGCTAATCTGCTGAAGAAGCTAGCACAAAGCCTAGGATGTAGCATGTGAATCAAACTTACAATCATTTTAAACAAAAGTGGTGGATGAATTGTATAGTGGGCTGTACTAGGCTAATACCATTTCTCATAGGGACTAAAAAGAAAAAACATAAACGCTGAACAGGTCACGCCTACAAATCAAGATATTTTTAACTGTTTTGGTAAACGCCAATCTGGTAAATACACAAATAAATGCTAGGGAGAAAAAAATAATATATTTCATCTGAACTGTGATATGACTAAATGTCCCAGTACCAGTATACATTCACGGAGAGAGGAAGCTGACCTAGTTGGTAGGCGGCCATATTAGCATAGCAGGTATTTTAGCACAGAACAAAGCACAGAACAGAGCAAAATGGCACGTTTAATAAGTAAGTAGGACATTCAGAGCGGACTCGGTGTTCACCTTTGCTCGTGCAATTCCAGAATCTTTCGTTCTAAACCTTTCTTTTTTAATAGGACAAAAAGAAAGCTGTCCACTTTTTACACAAACTTGACAATTAAAAAAATTCAACGAATCACAAACCCTGAAGTTAAAAGACCTACGGAAAAGCATCTCTGAGGCCCTCAGAGGGCCGAGTCAAAAATAATCGGATAACGATTATAACAGACAGCTCTCGGAGCTCAGAAGACGGTAGCTGTTGACTCCAGACATTAAGGGATGTTTCTTCGAGAAACCAGCAACGATTACAGTGAGACCTATATCTGTCTTTAAGGCGAGTTTGAGAACCATTTGGAAGCAATTAATGGCATTTCATGATGAAGGGAAACAAACAAACAAACAAAAAAAAGTGCATCAGACACATCAAAGAGAAGATTGTCATTACTGCAGGCATACAGAGTGCATCCTCGCTGAACCCTCTGAACTTCAATCTATAGCTTGTTGTCCACCATGCCAACATACAAAGTGCCATTTCTTCCAATGCTCTTAATGGAAAACAAGAGCTATTCATTTCCTTACAAACATGTCCATTAGGGATGAGAGGGGAGGTTCGGAAAAGGCTGCGTGTCGGTGCCGTGCTTTTGAAAACCGTAGGTAGGAAGGCCGTACCGATTGGCAAGATGAGCACGCAGACTCCCCCTCCCCCCATCTCTCTCCCTCTCTCTCTCTCTCTGAGGTATAATTATCTTTTGGTGCTCTGCCAGAGATGGTTCTCCTCGCTGGAGTCAAAGGATAAAAATGAACGAGTTCTTGTCTCAAATCAGCTCCGGATAAAAAGCGATTATGTTCTACATCACGTCGCACTGGGATTTCTTCTTCGTCATGCAAAGCAGTCGGCACGACAAGTGTTACAGAGAGACAAGCAAGAGCTGATGAAATAACACAGACCGAGTAAGAGAGAGAGAGAGAGAGAGAGAGAGAGAGAGAGAGAGAGAGAGAGAGATTCACAGCACGGACGGCCATTTAATGACAACTCAGCCATGTTATAATAACTCGACTGTTCCGTCGCAGGATAACACTTTATTGCGCTGAGCCGGTTCATACCGGTGCACGATACATAAAGTCTCTTTCTTTGTAACTGAGTTGGCTTTTTTAAGTCACATTTAACAGTAACAGTAGCTTGAGGTTTTTTATTTTTTTTTTAATACATGTTAATACACACGCCTCTGGGAATGTTTGTGGCTGCATGTATTATGGATGGATCACTTTCATTTCTTGTCTTTCGGTAGCAGATGAGGGATCTAGTAAGGTCGAATACTTGGGGATCGAACGAACACTCGTCCGTCCTGCTTGCTCCGATGCATTTGTGCAATGGCTTCCAGATAGTAATAATGAAGGAAATATTACAGATAAAAAAAAATACCAGCTCTATTTTCATGATTATGTTGCATGGGCAACATTTATAATTCACTTCGGAAAAAGTTAATTCACTTTTCGGGAAAAGGACGTGGTACGTGAGAAAGGAATCGGCTTCGGCGAGTGACAACGTCAAAAATTTGAGATTTTCTTTTCATTTCATTTCATTTCTATGCTAATTAGGTACGATGGTGAAGCAAAAAATCTAAACGGTTGGCTCGAACGATTCTTCGGACCAATGCTACGGCACGTGGCGTACAACTAGAACTGGGAGATATTGTAATATAATATTGATATCCAGATAAATGATGTCACAATACAATTCATTTTTAAATGTTTTAAAGTTTTCTATAAGGTCATAAATTTGTTGAAATATTAAAGGAATGCTCGTCCAGATTTCTATGATCTCTATGCAATGGCTAGGAGATGGTAACGGTGTGAGCTCTATTTATCGTGATCATATTGCAAGTGCAGGTGACGTTTACTTAAGAAATTGCTAGTTCACATCAGTCCTTGTCCTGCGTTCACACTATCGACCAACAACGCAACCGTACGATCGCTTATTTTCCTCATACGTGCCCAACACGGAGCCATGATTTCAGCGATGTTTGAATAGAGATTACGTATAACGTGGTGACCTGATAAATCCAAAACGACTGGCTGGAACGATTCCTCGGACCGATCCTATGGAGCGTGTGGTGTGATGTTTCTTCGGTTCCCTGCTCACTACTTCAGTTCCTACCTGCAATTAGTTCCCATCTACAGTTTCACGCTCAAAAAATGGAAGAACTTACAATCCTGTCATATACGACCTCTCATTAAATGTGTATATGTGAGAAAGTCTTTAAATTCTGTATGCTGAATATATTGAGGAATGGAAATGTCTGAGAGACTGCAGTGCAGGATGAAGCACACGCCGTTAAACAGGTGATTAAACACGTACTCTCTCTCCAGACTGACGCTGGTCAAAAGCTCGTTCTGCTGTTTGATCCGTTCAGCCAGACTCTCGTTAGCAGCCCTGATAAAGACAAAAAAAAAACAAAAAAAGTTAGTTTCTGTGACAAGTCCACCATTTTCTAGAGTGTTAGCTCTTCTTCATTATTTTGGATATGTTTGTGTTAAAATTTTTTTATTTTTTTTTAAATCGCACCAAAGAGCCAGTGACAGTAATAACAATCACATAAACAAGCTCTGAGTGCTTGAAGCATTCGTAGAAAACACGAAAGAACAATACACGTCTAAAAGTGTACATCTAAACAAGGCTCAACACGAAGAAACCACGTTAGACCAGTCTCGCGGAAAAATCCGGAAACTCGAGCTCACGTGCTTTCAGTCACCCTGTTGTGTCTTGAAGAGAAATTGTGAATAAACGGAGACGTAGAGCACGTCACGGCCTGAGTGTTCTCACGTCATCTCCAAGCACAGGGGCGTTTTCACGTTTTGCACTCGGCTCTGACTGTATCATTAAACTCCAGCACAATTCAGCCTGAAGACGTGCGAGTAAATGTTGTTCGGGTCGGAAGGAGAACGACGAGGATGATAATCCGGCATCGCTAAACAGCACAGAACAACAGCCATCACAGCCTCGGTGGCTTTCATCACAACTGATTGTGTCCTGATTGAGCTTAAATTACAAATCAAATACTGCAGCTGTAATCAGGTGTAGTGAGAGAGAGTGAGAGAGAGAGAGAGAGAGAGAGAGAGAGAGGAAAGAGGAAAGACACACAGGGAGGGTGACAGACAGAAAGAGAGAAAGACACATAGAAAGAATGAGTGAAGGGGAGACAGAGAGATTGAAAGAGAAAGACAGAGTGAAGCAGAGAAAAGTTAAAGAATAAGAGAAAACTAGAGAGAAGGATAGAGAGAACCTGAACAAGAGAGAGAACTCAACGGACAAGACAGACAGAAAGAGAGATGGAGAACTAGAAGAACGAGAGAGAAGGAAAACTTAAAGAACGAGAAAGAGAATTTAAGGAATTGTGTGTGTGAATGTGTTTGTCTGTAATTTAATGTTAAATACTTTGGCAATGTAAAGCCTTTTACCATGCAAATAAAGCTACTTGAATCTGGAATCTAGAAAGAGGGAGGGATGGAGGGAGAAAGAGAGATGGAAAGAGTAAGACGGACTGTGACAGAGGCAGACAGAGAACTTGAAGAATGAGAGAGAGAGAGAAAGAGAGAAAGACTAAAGACGGAGAGAACTTAAACGCTTGACCTTTTGATGGTTGTTTTGTAAGGAATAAAACACTCTGTGTCGTGCTGCTACAGGAAAATAATCAACAACAGGGTGGTGTGATGAAGCAGTTACTCTTACCACCCTGAGATATCTTCCTGTAACAGCACGTCCTGAAGGGTTTTATTCCTCTTACACCACAGTGATTTGACAACAATTACAATTTTCAATTCATTCATTCATTCAAAAAAAGACATCATACTTTTTATCCATTTACAGTTACATTTTATGTTGTAGCATGTCCGCGAAACAAGTTGGTCGTGCTTCAAGAGTAAACTCCTCTGTCCTGGAGATGCCAGTACACAGAAACATAGTTGCGTGTGTGTGTTTACTTGTGCTCGGTGATCCAGAGGTTGATGTTGGTCACCAGCTGTTCTCTCTCCTGATGGAGGTGAGAGTTTTCTGTCTGGGTTTCCTCCAGATTCCTTTTCAGCCGCTGCAGCTGTGTGTGAGGAATAACAGGTCAAAATCTCTCTCTCTCTCTCACACACACACACACACACACACACACACACACACACACACACACACACAGATTGTTTTGTGGGCAACGTTAAATGGAGAAAATATACAATGTGGTTTTCTTTCATTAATAAAAATTGTAAGTGTTGGTGAATTGCTGTGGTATAAGAGGAATAAAATGCTTCAGGACGTGATATAATAGGAAAAGAATCAGCTTCCGGGTGGTAACAGTAACTCCGGTTTGAAGCCGAGTTTAATTCCTTACATATGGGGTCAGTATGAAAAAGATTCCGGTTATCTCATCACCCTGTAATAATTTTAAGTCATAATTATTTGCCTGTTTAGTTACATCACAATCTGAGCTCATCTGTAGCTCCGCCCCCGAATACATTTTTATACAGTATAATCCTCCTCGAGGAAGAGTTTAAATTCTTCAAGGAGAATTTCAGTGTCAGAAAACGCTAATTTCAGGTATTTCAGCATTTTGAACATCTCTGAAACCCTAGGAGATGATTAAAAAAACAACAAACCAATAAAAACACTCCGAGTGCGTAGACACACTAAGCTTTAACCTTTCATCCAGTGTCATGTACAAGTCAAAATGGTGCAATGTGGCTGAATAAACGTTTTATTATTATTATTATTATTATTATTATTATTATTATTATAAAAGTAGTCTAGATGGCAAACCAAATTCCTCGTGTACACACACCCTCACACTCAGTCACCACCCACCTGCGTCAGGAATCCGCTCTCATCTTTCTCTCCTTCCCCACAATCACGCTTTCCCTCTACACGTGATTAATTGATTCAGTATGCTGAGAGAGACGCCTGCAGCTTTCCCACGTCTCGTGTTTACTACGTTATTACACTTTATGCCGCTCCCGCGCTCTCGACGGGACACGCCTCTAATCAGGTGACTTCAATTACACTTCCCTTCATCCCCCTTTTAGTTTGCTGGGATCCAACTTTTTACTCTCACAACATGAAAAAGAGGGGTTTTCTTTTTTTCTCCAAAAGAGAGAGAGAGAAAAAAAAAAAAAAAAGACAGGGAGCGAGACGCTAAACCAAAAGCAGACCTCTCAGATCGCTCGCACTAATGTGTTACAAATGCGTCTGGAGGCTGCGACTCTCTCTGGATGGTGTTTATGAGCGGACGAGCAGCCGAAATAAACACAGGCATAAAAACGCAACGTGAGCGCTGGAGTGAACGTGCAGAGCGTGAGACGGATGAATGCAAACACCTCAGCGAGGGGGTAAATAGTTACGGATTGGGGGGGGGGGGGTCGGGGGGGGAGCAATACATAATAAGAATTGCTAGTTGATTGAGAGAGAACTGAGAGAAAGAGTAAGGGAGAAAGAGAGTTACAGTGGGTATAGAAAAGAATCTCCCCCATTTAAAATAATCACATTTTGTTGCTTTTCAGCCTGAAATGAAGACGGACACAGTTTTTGTTTTATCCAGCTGTATTTACTCAGTGCAACTTATAACATCCAAGTGAAAGATATAACACCAACATATCAGAAAAAATAAATAAATAAATAAAACAGAATCACTGAGTTGGAAAAAGGATCACCCCCATTTTTTTAATTACAGCCTTTAGTCTGCTGGGATATGTCTCTACTAACTTTGCACATCTAGACTTTGCAATATTTGCCCACTCTTTTTTGCAGAATTGCTCAAGTTCAGTTAAATTTGATGGTGACCGTTTGTGGACTGCAGTCTTCAAGTCATTCCACAGATTTTCAATGGGGTTTAAGTCTGGGCCTTGACTAGGCCATGCGAGGACATTCACCTTTTTCTCAGTCAGTTTTGCTGTGTGCTTTGGGTCATTGTCATGTTGGAAGGTAAACCTGCTTCCCACTGTCAGCTTTCTGGCAGAGGGCAGCAGATTTTCCTCAAGAATTTGACAGTATTTTGCCCCATCCATTTTCCTTCTATCCTGACAAGTGCTCCAGTCCCTGCTGCAGAGAAACACCCCCATAACAGGATATTACCACCTCCATGCTTTACTGTAGGAATGGTGTTATTTGGATGGTGAGCTGTATTGGATTTCCGCCAGACATATCGTTTGCCGTTGAGGCCAAATAATTCAATTTTAGTCTCATCTGACCATAACACCTTTTTCCATGTGGCCTCAGAATCTTCAAGGTACATTTTGGCAAAGATCAGTCATTGGGTGGCTTTCTCCTTGCAACCCTCCCATACAAGCCACATTTGTGGAGAATTTGTGATATTGTTGTCACATGCACACAATGACCACTCTTTGTCATAAATTCCTGCAACTGCTTCAGAGTTGCTGTAGGCCTCTTGGTAGCCTCTCTGACCAGTTTCCTCCTGGCTCTTTCATCCAGTTTGGAGCGACGTCCTGATCCAGGGAGGGTCTGTGTTGTACCAAATACCTTCCACTTCTTAATAATAGACTTCACTGTGCTTCTAGGCATTGATAAAGCCTTTGAAATGTTTTTGTATCCATCTCCTGACTTGTACCTGTCCACACTTTATCCCGGAGATCTTTTGACAGCGCCTTGCCACCCATAGTTGATTGTTTGCTTCAGTTACACTACAAAATGCTCCAGGAAAGCTCTTTTCATGCTGAGCTAATCAAAATGACCACGGCGGAGTTGAAAGTCAAATGGCTTTGTGTGCCATTGAGAAGGTGATTAGCTACACCTTATTGAGTTTACAAGTCATTTTTAGGAGGGGGATGATCCTTTTTCCAACTCAGTGACGGTTTTTTTTTAAATTTATTTATTTATTTTAAATTTCTGACATGTTGGTGTCATATCTTTCACTTGGATGTTATAAGTTGCACTGAGTAAATACAGCCGGAAAAAACAAAAACTGTGTCCGTCTTCATTTCAGGCTGAAAAGCAACAAAATGTAATTATTGTAAAGGGAGGGGGGGTTCTTTTCTATACTCACTGTAAAAACAAAGAAAGACAGTTACTGAGAGAGAGAAAAAGAGAGAGAAAATATATATAGAGATATATATAAAGTACATAAAGTTTTAGTTAATAATGATGAAGAGAGAACAGAAAGAGAGAGAGAGAAAGAGAGAGAGAGAGAGAATAAGGGACTAGGGAGAGAAAGACTGAGAAAGAGGGGGAAAAAGAAATGGGGGAAAGAGAGGAGTATAAAGAAAGAGGATGAAAGAGAAAATAGAGTGGAAGAAAGGACATGAAAGAGAGAGAAAGAGCAATACATAATAAGAATTGCTAGTTGATTGAGAGAAAACAGAGAGAAAGAGTGAGGGAGAAAGAGAGGTACAGAGAAAGGAAAAAGAGAAAGAGAGAGGTACAGACAGGGGAAAAGAAGAAAATAAAATCGATGGAGAAAGAGAAGGAGAGAAAGGAATAAAGTTTTAGTTAATCATGAGAGAAGAGAACAGAAATTGAAGGGGGAGAGGAAGAAAAGAGAAGGACGGAGAGAGAAACAGAGACTGAGAAAGGGGGGAAATGAGAGAAGGGGGAAAGAAAGAGGAATATAGAGAAAGAGGATGAAACAGACATAAAAGAGAGAGTGGAAGAAAGGACATGAGAGAAATGAGAGAGAGAGGGGGGGAGAGCAGAGGAAAAAAAGAGAGACTGAGAAAGAAAGAAAGCGGAGAGCAAGACAAAGTGAGTTTCTATTTTATTATGAGAGAGAAAGTGTGGGACTGAGAGGGAAAGAGTGACTGAGAGACAGAAAGAAAAGAGATGGAAAAAGGAGAGAGAGAGAGAGAGATGATGGACGGAAGCAAAGAGCAATAAATAAAGTGATAAAGCAGGGTGCAGTGATGTGACACTTGGTACAGGAAAGAAAAAGAAAGATTAGTTCATTTAAAAATGAGTCATTTTCTACTAATATTACAGATACCATACCACTTTTTCTTTTCTGATACTGAACCCCTGAGCATCCGCCGATATCGATACTCATCCCGTACTGAGGGCTGTTCTTTAAAAACTACTAAGCTTTAAAGTGATTTTTATTAACTGAAGCACTTCACAGTTAAACTCTTTCACACAAAACTCATTACACTGTAAATGTAATAAAAATAAAATATTATATATGACAGGGTTAAGTTTTTCCATAAGATCCCTGGTTAAGTTTTTCTTCCATTTTTTGCATCAGACAGTAATTGCAGGTAGGAAATGAAAGAAGAAAAAAAAAAAAAAAACATCGGACCATGCGCGCTATAAGATTGGACAAAGGAATCATTTGAGACAGTTGTTGTGAATCGTCACTGTACAGCGTCATACAGCCTGTTTTGCGTAGAATTGAGCAAATCTCCACCTATATGTCGTTGAAATTGCGCGAACGTGGAAAATGAACGATTGCCCGTCCCTTGCGAGTGTGAATGTAGCTTTAGACTCAGGATGGATAGATATGAAAGCACCCCGAGCAACAAGAATATATATATATATCTAGGTAGCAATATGTGTAGTAATATTATTGCTCATAAAGGCATTCACTGGCCACATGGAGGTATGATCAAATCATTATCAAACGTGGACGCTGTTCGTGCGCCAAAATACTCTCAAGCTCAAATCAACTCTCTTCTGTGACGCGACTGAAGACTGAACCTGCACAGCTCTGCTAGGATCCATGTCTCTCCGTGGTAAAGAATAATAGCCAGTCTGTTAGAAGAGGTTTGTATGGGGGGGAGAGGTGGGCATGTGTGTGTTTTTTAATGATTCCCCCTCCTCGCACTCTGTCTGCAGTCTACCGTTCATACAGAGACATTTAATAAAGGCAGGAGCAGTAATCGGACCGCCCGTGCCATCATCCCGCAACATCACCTGCCCCGCTGTTTGACAGCTTATTCTAACGCCGCAAAATGGCTTCTCCTCCTCCACCTCCTCCTCCCACATCTCTTCCTGCTTAATAACCAAAGGCAATAACTGCATTTCTGTGTGCACGACTACAGACAGGAAGGGAGGAGATGGAGAGAGTCGGCACGCCGAAACGGTGAGAGATTAAAGAGGAGCGATTATGAGGAAAGAGAAGTTGTCAGAGAATCACGTACACGTGCCACGGTTCATGTCGATGTTTCAATTATAATCGCGCATTACAGAGCGAGAGCTTTAGAGAAGCCTGTCTCGTGCGTGTCAGAAACACAGAGGAGGAGGCCGAGCTGTTTTGTTTGTATATTCCGTCTATTACGGCGCTCTTCCTTGTCACACACACACACACACACGGTGTTACGCGAGACACGCTCGCCCAGTGTGTCTCCACGGCCTCATGCAGAGATCTGGAGAGCGATACGATGACTTCGGTCGCCGTATTCAAATAAGAGTTCCAATCATCTCTCTCTCTCTCTCTCACACAGAGACAAACAGACAGGTGAATTAATCGATCTGGACGTCATGGTGTTCCTCCTTCGTGTAGCCGCTGTGCACGCTCACAACCGATCGGATATATTTACATATGCATTATGCAATAGCTAAAACGGTCATTAATTCACTGGTCAGTCATTACATGCCATTTTAAATCAACAAAACCAGTGATTCAGTAGTGTATCAGAGTCTGAATCTGATCACGGTCATTTCCTGCATTCTTGGGTGTCATGATTAATATCCAAGAAAGTGATCATCCACGTAGTAATGCTTCGAAGGTGAAAGAGTGAAACAGATTTAGTGTAAATCAGATTCCTTAAACAACTTCAGGGATACAGTGGACACACCCGGTCGTTTCATGCGTCTTGGATCAGAACCGGATTGTGAGATTTTTAACTGCATGCATTTACGCTAGCAGTCGAATGCGTGAAATATCGTTACAGTGTCATGCGTTAATATCGCAGCTTACCTGACCACACACGTCCCGAGTTTCCAGTTTTTAAGATTGCATTCGCATCCGACATCACATTTTAGTACCCTAATACATTAAAAATCCATCCCAATACACTCCTTTACCAGTCCCTCCAACGCAAAATTTAAGCAAACTCCGCAATATCCCGAGGAGCTCACAAGTTTTCAGAATTACCACAGATTTCCCGCAGATTTGGGCCGAGACGCGTCGTGTGACATCATCACAATGCGCGTTCAGCCAAAGCCCTCTTCGATTCACGTGCGTCGCACACGAGTACAGCTAAAAGGTCTCGTTTACCAACAAACATCGCTGCGAAAAACAATTTTGTACCAATTCAAGTAGTTTTCCGCAGAAAAGGCACAAAAAAAGCCACCACAAAATCAAGCATCGCAAAAGAAACTCTGCGAAATCCTGTACGGACCGATTTACAACAAAAACTCCTCCCAGTGTGTTATGTCAAGATCAAAACTCCTTACAAACACATGACCAAGTCCATCCTGAGGGTCTGCAAAGTGCATCGGTGGCAGCGCTGCAGCACCTTCAACTCATTTTCTCAGTACCTTTCTGTATAGTAAAACTCCCAGTGCATTATGGGAGCTGAAAATGTACACACACACGTCCCAAACTGATCTGTATGTAGTCAGATTACAAAAAAAAAAAAGTTCTGACGTGAAGGTGAAGATTTCTATTTTCCAGAAATGCTGAAATAAAACCTGCACCGTGTATAATACATCACTTTAGTCCTCCGAGATCAGCGATTAAGCGAAGTCTTCCCCGTCAGGCCGAGACGCTGCTGCTGCTGCAGCACTTCATATAATCTCACGATCTCACGGAGACTGACAGAGACGCAGGGGACAGATCAGGAACGAGAGACGAGGAGGAGAGGTTTTATTTTTTTTTGTTGAGAGAGCAGAACCATTCATATTCCTATAGATGGGTTTGTGTTTTTTTTAAGCCGAGTATGTGAAAAAAAAAAAAAAAACGCTCAATCAAAAGCAACAGCTATGAACAAGTGGTTCTACACTCTAATGGTACTAAACTGTACCTTTCCTTGTCGCCAGATGGTATCCTCAAGGATCTTTAGTATCTAGAGTAGTAACGGGTTTCTTTAGGGTTCTCCGGTTTCTTCGACAGCGGCAAGGATGGCTACGATGGCCAGAAATAAAACCGAGCTGAAACTCTCATAATCTGCATTTCTATTACGGCAAAAAAACACAGGTTTGACGCACTCGCCAAATAATGAGGTTTAGGTGAATAAATTTTTTACATTTTGAGAATTAGAATTACATTTGCACTAGATAACGACAATCATACAACACTAGACACTTCCTCTGAGATCAGCCTCATCTTCCTCTCCATAAAGCTCTTCAGTTCTTCCCTTGCTTTATTAAATGACATTTTCTTAGCTAACAAAGACTGTCAAATAGCATTAGAGTTGTTGCTTAGTGACAGGTTTCCATGGATACTGAAGGCTGTCCGTACAGCCACGAGTACCGTCTCCATACAACACTCCATACGTTTTCATACTAAACACTTCTACTGTCGAACACCGATAATAATAACAAGCCCGTGATTATAGGATAATATAGAACCTGTTAGCCGGATTTTGTACGGTGAAGTGTGTTGCAATTTGCGCTTAATAAAAGTAACATTAAAAATTAATAGACGGAGCTAACGGAAAGTGTGTTAACGCACAGCTCTGCGTTTTCTAATCACTTAAAAGAAAATAAGAGCCTTCAGGCCTCATGTAAAAGCACGCCTCATTCACCAGTCCGGAATTAGTAATAACGCTCACATATATTGTTAAAGATGGCATTAAGAATTCATCATTGTACTAATTAAAATGTCCGGTGGATGATGTATCGGTTAAATATGTATATTTATTTTAAAAGGGCTCTGAATTAAATATGCGAGTTTGACGAGTAGGAAACGTGATTGAACAAGGCAAGGCCTATCCCACTGTGTGTGTGTGTGTGTGTGTGTGTGTGTCTTTCATAACAGCAGCATAATTACATATTAAACCACCGTCCACCGGTGCACACGTGAGTCCTTATTAATAATACTAATGGATTCTTTAATTGCATCGGTACCGGCAACAATTTCCAGAGCGGCCGCAACGAGTCGTCTAATGCCTTAATAACGGCACTTCTCCGATGACTAATGGCTCGTACGGAGATGGAGAATAAGGTATGGCTTGGAGGACGTTGGGGAAAAGTAATTAAGCACCCCCTACTTACCCAAAGTCCAGCTTGCCCTTCCCAGAGTGCTCTCCTCGGGGCCAGGCTCTCCAATCAGCCCTGCCGCTTTCATATAGGCGGCTTCTTTTTTTTTTTTTTTCAATCACTGCAAGATGAGTGTTTTTCAATCAGGAGCGCGCGGTAAACAGGCTAAGGTAAAAGCTGGCTCGTGATTGCTGAAGGATGCATAAAGAACTGCACTACAATAGGATTTCTGTAGACGAAAAGGACGGGATCGTGTTCAAACGCCGCATGGAACTTCGCGCTGCGTCGATACTTTAGTGGTTTCCGTCACGCTGACCCGTGGAGAGCTGTTGGTGTTGGCGAAGAGAGAAAAGAAAAACTCTACGCAGCGAATCAGTGACAAATAATAAAGATTTCATTCTATTCTATTCAACTGATAAGACTCAAGGATGAGGAAGCCGAACGTGGCGGTGAGGATGGAGAATGTTCTATACAGGACTCGGGAGTTGGGAGTGTGTCACATTCAAACTTGAGACACGACCTTCATGTTCAAGTAAAAATGTCAAGATTGAGTGTGTGTAGTGTGCAGAGGTGAGGGCTGAAAAAGTGTAACGCTTAAGATTTATTCATTTGGAACACGCTTCAAGAAGTGAAGCCACTTGAAAGTGAAGAAGAGCACAATCCACGCTGAGCTGTTCAGGGTTACGGTCCTGACACGCCAAACCCACGTCAAAGAATTAGTGCCAGTCAAGGGCTGGCTGAGGATAACTTCTTTAGTGAAAAGTCACCTGCAAAGATGAAAACTGATGGTCGATATGCATGAGATACCTCTCCACACCACGAGGGGGCGGTGCTTATAATCCAGAACCTGAGAATGAAAAACCTGAAGACCAAGCAGTGGCTCTCATTTCTGTAGCTGCTGTATTGTATACTTCCTCATTTCCTCACCTTGCTTGTCTTCTCCTGCGTTCATTAGAACAGTGACAAAGCAACAGGCTTCTGTTTTTAATGCGACATGGACCCGCGATTCCAACTGAGAAGGTGGCAAGCGACAGCCTGACTGAGCAACAAGCAAACTTTCAATTGAGATTTTCTCAATTCTATGCAATACATCATCACTCAGGAAGTGTCCTTGAGTTTTAATAGCGTATTTAAATGATTGATACGTCTTCAAAAATGGAGGATTTTAATATGTTTCCAGGTGACAGGCTGAAGATTGTAGGATGGAACATGCACAAAGATTTAATTGTTCTTTCAGCCAATCAGTAGTCAGGAAATGTACTATGCCCCTCCCCAATCTGAGTCAAATTTAATGTTAATTAAACTTCTATAATTAAAAGACTCTGTTCAGCCATTTTGTTTTATAAAAACAACCACAGCAAAATACAGTAAATGAGCAGATGTTGTGGGACAGGTGGTGCTTGCGTGCTTCTGTTCGTTGCAGTCCCGGGTCTGAACTCACAACCTTCTGGTTGCTAGTGTAGAATCTTAAGCGTGTAACCGAGGGTTCAGGTCCTGCCGCTTTTTAAACGACTCGTCAAACCGGGAGTCTGTTAATCATATAGTGCTAAAGCATCAAAGCTTTAGCACTCAAATGTGGGAGGTATTTTGTTATTCAGAAAAATGCCACAGACGGTAATAATAAAGGAAATTGGACCAACATCTGCGCATGATCGCCGCAATTCCTCGTTCCAGCCTTGTCCATAAAATTGCGTGAGACCAGAAACACATTTGCTCTTAATTCTATCGGAGACTCGGTTATTTCTTCCATTGAAATATTCATATGAAATCTGAGGGTGGGTGAAGGATAGCACGTGCTTCCTCTGAGACATGTGAAGCCAGCCAGCTTTATCATTATGAACTGCTGAACACAACATGCTGCTGTGTAACGCATTCGGGGGCGGGGAAGTGCTGTCTGCCCTCTTCCACATACGTGAGCGCTCAATCTAACCGATTGGCTAGATCCCATTTGTTAAAGGAGCAAGAGGACTTGATTTGGATAGCACAGCATAGCAGCTGACCACACCTCTTTATGATGTATTCACTCTAGCCCCACCCCCTATTTTCCTAATTATAGAGCTCTGTGGCACATTAACACTTGGACTGATTGCTCACTAAAAATATTACGAGAGTGTAATAGTGAGTTTGTGCCTTATTTTAGTGCTTAGTGTTGTGATCAGAACGACAGGTTCCCGTGTCCTGTGTAAGTGTGTGTCATGTATGTACCTGTATAAGTGAGTAAACATTTAGCTGTGCTCCTCTGTTCATGGAGGACGCAGGAGCCGAGGTTCACTTCAGTGTCATACCGCTGTTCTTACGCCAAACAGAACATTGTTATTGATCTGAAGTGTGTAACACCGTGATGTAATTAGCTGAACCATACAGTAAGAGGTGAATATAAAGGCATCCACTAACAAGGACAATAATGTGTGAGGACAACATGCAGGATTTATCATCCTTATCATTGAACAGTAAAATATAAAACAAGTCTTTGTACTACTACTACTACTAATGATAATAATAACAACAACAACAATAATAACTAGATACCACCCCCAACCCGCCCCAAATTTTTTTTGGCACAATAATCCAACAGTCTGTTCTTTTTCTTATTGTTTTAATATATATATACATATTAATTAAAATATACCAAGCGGTACAACCCAGTATGCTTATTGTTTCAATAATAATAATAATAATAATAATAATAATAGATTAGTGTTGGAATATTGTCTATTTTCCCCCCAAAATCTTTTAATAAGAAATATTCAAAAAAGTGAAAAAAAAAAAAAATAATAATAATAATAAAAAAATTAATGTAAGAATTAATTTTAAATTAATTTACATGCTATTTTGTATTAATATATAACAAAACCTTCATTCAACACAATAAAATATTGTGTATTATAAATTATCCTTACAAATGATAAATTATTATTTTATTTGTCACTTTATTTGTTTCTTTATTTAGTTAGCTATGTGGTTAGTATCCAAACAGTAGCTAACACGCTGTGATTCTTTTCTATATAAATGGGTTTTTTGTGAAATATTCAGCACATTTCAAGGCATTCCCACGTTTCTTCTGGTCGTAAACATTCCTGTTCCTGTTGTGAGTTTAAATATTAATCACCGTGCTGAATAAAAACAGACTTACAGTCGCACAGTAATATTCACATTAAAGTGACCTGATCATTAAAATATCACTTCAAGAATTTACTCAGAAATGGATTTCACTGTGATTAAACTTCACAAAAAAAAAAATGACGAGCAGCCAAAACGTCGAGCCAGCCGAGGTAATTCTAAAATAATTTAGCCACACTCAGAACCCACTTATAAAATATATCAAGTAATGGCTTTGACCAGAGCAGATGAGGCCATTTCAAAGCCAATTTCCTTCAGATTCATCAAGCTTGACCATTTCTACAGCCATAATAATCCATCGGCAGGTCAGTTCCATCCTCACAGAGAGAGAGAGGGGGGGAGAGAGGGAGAGAGAGAAAGAGAGAGAGAGAGACTGAGATATAGACAGAGTGTGAGAGAGAGAGACAGGGAGACAGAAAGACAAGAGCGATAAACAGAGAGACAGGCAGATGGAAAGAGAGGCTAGGAGTGAATGTGAGAGAGACAGAAAGACACGAAATAGAGAGAGAGAGGTTTAAAGATGATGGTGGAACAGAAAGAGACAGAATGACAGAGACAGAAGGAGAAAGGGAGTAAGAGAGACAGAAAGAGCAAGAGAAAGACAAAAAAAGAACTCTTCCCTCCTTTGGGATTATATTAAAGCTGTTCTTCTGGAGTTTTATCAAATCTCCAAACATACAGTTAAAAGTAGTTCCAGTCACATCACACTTTTCCGGTAGATTTTCGAAGTGTGGATCCGTGGATCACTTTTTCAGCGAATATTGAGGGAGGAGGAGGAGGAGTTTTGTGACGGTTTGCTTCACCAAATTCAAGCATGCATTTTCGGGAGGTGTAAATGAAGTATGTACATTTTCTTCACAAAAAGAGTACATACTTTTAGTGCATACAGTAGTATAAGTAGGCGAATTGGGACGCAGGGGATGTGTTGTATCCATATGCCATCAGAGCCACACAACTCCAAGACAGGCACATCAGGCAAACCAGTAAAACGATCATACTGCAGCCATTGTTCTGTCTGTAGAATACCCTAATCTTTGTCTGGGATGTTGCTTAGCAACCAAAGTGTACTGTTAACAGACTACATTGTAAGGTGGATGAATTGGTTATTAATTAGTAAATGTAATTATTTATTAAACACTGGATATAATTTTTTGTTTGTTTTTCATCAGTGCAGGGAAACGTGGCGAAGTTCACATCAAGAATAAGTGGTAAGCATAAGAATAACGACTGTTCAGCTAACCAGCGTTACAGTAATATTATATTTACAGCTTACATCATATGCATTTCATCACAGAACCGTAAGACAAACCTACGCCAGTGGATTCTAACCGGTAGCCTCGCAGTAAAGCGAGCGAGCAAGTGAGCGAGCGGCTACGTGTCCTCGCCCCAGCGGTTCCTGCGGTGCTAATGAAAGCAATTAGATAAAGCTGTAGTGGAGGGAGAGCTAGTGTAATATTAACACCTAATAAAAGACTGATATAAAATTTTATTACAGTGAAGTCGGGCTAAATTAAAACACCAGTCCCAGGGGTGTGTAACGAGACAAGGGCGGGTGGACGCCACCGCCTCCCGCTCGTCCGCCGAGATTTGTGAAATTAATATAAATGAAGACGGAAACACACACACACAAAAAAAAAAAGGGAGGGAAGATGAGAGACGTTGGTGTGGGAGAGAACACGATGTTAGCATGACTCCTCCCTGCTCGGGACTACGAGCCGACCTCCGGAGCGTGTCTCTCTGTTTCATGGAGGGATCGTTGAGCGCGGTGGATGTGTGTTACCTTTAATATAAGGGGCTAATTAAAAGTATCCGAGGAGGAGAGATCGGAGGAGGACGCCGCCGCTGTTAGGCGATGATTAAGGAGCACGGGTTGCACGGCTACCGTATATTAAAGACACGTGGCGGTGGTGGTCTCGCTGTGCCGATTTGCAGTTAAGCAAGCTCTAAAACTGCAGGCCTTCTTAATGATCACCTCCGCAATAACATTCTCATATGCAGAGTGTTGCAAATGTGATGGTCTGGAGGGAAAGTTCAGTAAGTCGGGTTAAAATAGGAGCGGATAGGAGAGTATCCGAAAAACGCTTTCATGTGCTTTAATTGGTCAAATCATCCAGATCGTTTTATCTAAGCAGTGCTGCACCGTGTTGCTTTTTTCCTGGCTGTGTGTGTGTGTGTGTGTGTGTGTGTGTGTGTGTGTGTGTAATGAGTGTGACTGAGGAGCTGATAATGGCCTTGTCGGTGGTTGTTTCACTGGGACTCGGTGGATTTTACGATGCCCCTCGGCCTCTCGGTAATAGTGAACTGAAGGACGCAGGACACCAGCTGCCTAATAATGTATACATTCAGCTCGTACGTCTTCTCTCTATCTCTCTCCCTCTCCCTTGCTTGCTCTCAGAGTCCTGCTGCGCGTTTCCAAAGGATTTTCAGATTCTCGCAAGTGGCACCAATCAGGGCAAGTGAAGATCAATAATGAGCCAATGGGCACGCTTTATTTGGCACATGAGGCGGATCATTAAAAACGTGGCGCGCTAATTTGACGGCTGACGCACACTCTTCACGCTAATGATGCCATCATGAAGATAAAGCGAGGAGCAGTGTGCGAGAGAGAGAGAGAGAGAGAGAGAGAGAGAGATGAGAGAGAGAGCGAAAGCAACGCAATCAGCCCTCCAGTTCATTTCCCATGCTTAAAAATCCTTAAAAATCGAATCAATTAATATCCGAATCAGATTCAGCTCTCCGGCGCAATGAGGCAACACAGACAAATGTACATCATAGCTAATGTGGATGATCTTATAGAAAATTATACGTAATGAGCTCATCTACATCAGCGCATCATATCAGAAACGAGCAGCGAGCGATGAAGGAATGAGGAAATAACATGCAGGCAATTTATCACAGCGCTTTCACAAACAAGAACAGGAACCAACAGAACAGTGCTTTTAGTACTAGTTCAGAACATTAGTTGCAGATTATATGACCAAACCTGCCAACAGTTACACATATTGCGTAGGAGCTCCGTAAAATCATTGGCCTGTATGCGTTATCACTAAAAAATACGCCAAAAGAGTATTTAGAAAGTAAGAGAATCTTTTTCTCCCCAATAAAACAGAGAAATTATCCAATCACAGGTGTTTTGAACTCTCTGATATTGACCGACGCTCCATAGAAGCCCCGCCCCCTTCCCCAAAAATAAAAAGTCATGTAAATGTGTAAAAACTCTCCTATTTCGGATCTAATATCCGATGAGCTTCCTTCAGTTAATAATAATAAATGCACGCGATTGGATAAAGCCCCACAGAAGATCTGCAACAGAAGCCGCACTAGTTCTAGTTTAGCGCTTCATCCTTGAGAGGAACCAGACTCAAAAGGGAACCCATCCTCATCTGGGTAACACCGGATAGTGCAATTATAAATAAATAAATCCCTTCTATAAATGTACCAGTACTACATGGTCAAATAGCAGTTGTGAAACCATGAAAATTCATTACAGTTTTTATATGAAGTCTATTTTGTTGAACTTCTCCACAGCTCACTGATGCAGACTTGCCAAACTGTTTGTGGCAATTGCAGTCCTAGACATCATAGCATAACTGTTCAGTTTGTTGAACATCCCATTCCAGATTTAGTCCCTCTTGTGTTTGCTGTTATAATAAGCTCCAATCTTCTGGGAAGGCTTTCCACTAGATATTGGGGTGTGGCTGTGGGGATTTGTATTCATTCAGCTACAAGAACATTAGTGAGGTTGAGGTCAGGCGCTGATGTTGGGTGAGGAGGCTCCAGTTCCAGTTCATCCCAAAGGTGTTCGGTGGTGTTGAGGTCAGAGCTCTGTGCAGGACACTTGAGTTCTTCCACCTTCTTCCACACACCATGTCTGCATGGAGCTCGCTTTGTGCACAGGGGCATGGTCATGCTGGAACAGGTTCAGGCCTCTTAGTTCCAGTGAAGGGAAACTGTATGTAATGCTACAGCGTACAAAGACAATTGTGTGCTTCTAACTTTGTGGTAAGAGTTTGAGGAAGGTCCACGTATGGGTGTGATGGTCAGAGGTACACAAATTTGCGTAACCCACTTAGCACCTTAACCGTAATTATTTGGTGCTAGACGAGTGGCTAATGGAAAAATTTTAATTAGAGGTTTGGGATGCCAACATTTTTGAAAAGTGTGAAACGGGTTTAAGAGGCAACACGGAGTGATGTGTTCAGTCTTCCTGTGTGTGTGCGTGTGTTGCTCAGTGAAGCCTGGTCCTGTATTGATCCTGTAGAGGATCAGTATCTTTTCCCCACTGTGGCCACTGAATGGGACAAAAGTTCAATACGGAAAAATCGGCGGCTCATCCAGAGCTCACAAAAGCAATTTGTAATATGGATTTACTCTTACCGCCTACGACGCCTGCTGCTGTTTTTAGTATTTAAAACCTTTGATCGGCCACGTGGAAGTGCTTTATCTTTTTTTTTAAGGCTTCCCTACCGCGATTCATTTGCAACGTGGGCGGAAATTTTGCCTAAAATAAGCGCGGTTATGGATCATGTTTGGAATAAATGAGGAGTAAATGGATGGAGCGCATTCGATTGAGCCGTTTACCGGAGGTTCCTGAGCTACCCCATGAAGTTAAACACAAAGTCTGGCTAAAGAGAGAGAATTTTCTTTATTTTTGTCTTCTTTTAACCCACAAATGAAAGGCTAAGGGCTTTTGCAAACTGGAGTGTCGGTGTGAGGTGAAGGTGTGAGGGAGTTGATTAGCCTTCTGTCTCGCTCTTTATTTCTGAGGTGACGGAGGACGAGGTTGATCAGAGCGCCGGGTGGTCGAGATGACACCTGCCGTAATTAGCCCGGGCTCGTCAGAGAGCAAACGACACATGAAAATGATCCCGGTGTCGGGCATCAGTCGCGATTAAGCTCCCTCCTCCTGCTCCTCGGCTTTACCTCTGTGAGGCGTACGGCATATTTAACCACCTTACAGAGCGAAGACGAGCCTGAATTATTCACCGTGCCAATGTGCAGAGAAGAAGATGAAGAGGAAGTTGAGAGGAATTTAAATGATTTCAAAGAAACCCGCTCAGACCTGGATTAATTAAGTCTCCAGGCTTTTGTGAAGTTCCTACCTGACGACACGTTATCCGAGCTGATTCCCACGTACAAGACGTTCTGAAATATTACAATTCGAAATCCTGGTGTATTAGAACAAGGTGCCGTCACACGACGCCCTGTGCTAACAGACGTACCGACATTGCTAACAAGAAAAATCCTAGCAGAGAGAGAAACCAGAATTTTACTACAAAAACCCTGAGTGTATGGTTTGACCTGCAGAAGTGTTTGGATTGAATGTATAAGAAACAGCTACTTGACTTGAGGGTCGCAGGGGATTTTTACCAACTATTATGTATAACATATTTCTATTTCTATGCACATTATAAACAATAATCTAATCTAAACTGCACGTGGGCGATAGTTTGGTCTGTAACCTAATGCAGCAGCGCTGCTCAGTCCTCAGTGAAAACTTATAAAAGTGAAAATCTTGACTGGATTAACAGGCTTCATGTGATCATACACAATGTTAATGCATGTTAATAAGATTTACAGATATTATGATGTAGGCTATATGATACTATACAATAAACGAAAATATTAACTGGCCATTTTAATTTTAACCTTCGCCTTTAGTATTGAACCCGTTTATCGACACACACATGCAAAATCCTCGCCTGTTTATTTTCTAATAGCATACAAGGCCGTCTGTGAATTCACAGGTCAAAGGTCAGCTATATAAAGTGGATACAAAGTGAAAGTAACCATGAACGTGTGTTTCATACGTTTACACTGTGCTTTTCCCTTCGCCAGATTTTTATTCGCTTTTGGCTGACCTCTGAATTATGGAATTAAATTTGTGCCAAAAGTAGTGAAAGTACATTTTCAAGAAACAAACAAAAATATACAATAGAGAGAAGAAAAACACTCTGAAACCGAAAACAATCAACTCATTGGCGAAAATTTAACATGGTCTTCAAATAAACAGCGTTCTTCGTTTTCACTGATCATGGTTTACGAATGCGCTGGCACAAACCTCTCGTGTGGGCGGGGCTTAACAGCGATGTACTCTCATTGGCTAATGAGATTTGAAATTACTTATTGACTTACTTAGTACATAAGTTCGTAATGAATATTTGAGGTTTGGGTAGTCTCATACGACTACTTTTTCGAGACGAGCTCTCAGGAGTGTCTCTACTTCCAGGTCAGGGAGCTGTCGATCCAAATCTCACTAGCCAATGAGAGTAAATCGCTGTTAAGCCCCGCCCACACGAGAGATTTGTGCCAGCGCATTCATGAACCATAATTATTGAAAACGAAGCTCAGAAAGCTGTTCACGAAGAACGCTGTTTATTTGAAGCCCAGGTTAAACATTTTCTTTTGTTCGTTTCTTGAAAAGTTCAATACTTTTCGCACAAATTTAATTCCATACTGAATCAACTAAGGAAGTGGATATTTTCTAATGTATCCCGCTGTCGCAACCGGTCAGAAGTTGTAGATTCTATAGCGAACCCGTAAATATTGGCACCTCTGAAACATAATGGGGTTTTTCTAGTCTTTCTCTGGGCTTCGTGCTGGAAGATGACGGCATTGAGTGCATGAATAAATAAATAAACAAGTACCGGTCACAGGCCTGTGTGTGTGTGTGTTCTGAGAATGCTAGGCTTCAGACACGGCTGACCTTTGTGAAAAGTGTGAGAGCTGATTTTTCTGGCCTTTAAGCCCGTTCATAGTGTGACGCGTGTTGTGAGAGGCTAGAGGCTATACGAAAGCAAGTGAGAGAGAGAGTGTGTGTGTGTGTGTGTGTGTGTGTGTGTGATGGTTACCTGCTCTCTGGCCTCGTCTCGTTCTCCCGCCGCCTCACAGACGAGTCTCCGCTGCATCGCTGCCTCTTCTACAGCTTTCTGCAGAGATCTCAGAAAAACGCTGGCCTCGGCTCGAAGCTTCTCTACAGTCGACCTGTTACACAAAATTATCCTTACAAAGTGCGCACTTTTAAAGACTTCTAAAGATCCACGTCCTGTTAAAAGAAGGTCAGCGGTCTCATATGTACAGTTGAGTGCAAAAGTTTGCACACCCCCATGGTTTTTGAATCCCGGGGGGGGGACAACAACTCACTTTTACAACTTTGCTACCAATAACAGGATTCCAAGCGGTTAAAAATGAAATCTGAATGAATCATGCGACAAGGCAACACTCCAAGAACAAATCGACAGAAAAACTGTTTAAAAAGTGGATTAATCATGATCTTAGTGACATTTTGATGCAGTTATAAAGATTAAAATCAGCACACAAGTTAATACTGAATATTAATTGTAACATTCAAAATCCTGAAAAGTCTTGAAATACATAAATAAAATGAAAATAAAATTACATAAAACATACGTAAACTGTTTTTATTCTTTATTCTAGTAATATATTATATAATATTTCACCATATACTGTATATTTTGTTCAGTTTTGTGAAGCAGAACACAATGTTTTGAATTAAATTTCTTTCAAATACTCTTCATTTTGTCTTAAGGGGATGCAAACTTTTGCACTGTAGGAGTCATACTGAGAGAAATGATCACAGAATTGGCTACATGGAATAAAAAATATAATTATAATATTATATAATATAATATTATATTATTAATTATAAGATCCTTTACCCTCTCAAACTCAGCGATAACTTGAATTAGATTTACAGGTTAAAAGTGGACATACAAGTTAATACTGAATATTATATGTTATAAAATTAAATAATTTTATCTAATCTCAGCTAAAATCAATAATTACTAATTATTTGAAGATTAATTTAAAAAATCATGACTGTTCTGCTGTAGTCTCAAATTGTATGCTATTTTAGTCTCAGTCCAACATTATATATATATATATATATATATATATATATATATATATATATATATATATATATATATATATATATATATATATATATATATATATATATATATATATATATGTTTGTATGTCATTAAAGAAAGCAGCATATTACGTAAGAGACACTTTTCAGACAAAAAACACAATGAAGGCTGCTGGGTTTTGCTGCAAAAATAAGAAGCAAGTGCGAAAGTCAAAGTGTCCAGAAGAACTGTGTCTGGTTCTGCAAGATGCTCACTATTTATTTTTTGTCACACAAAATATTGATTGTTTCATTTACTACTGTTTACTGCTCTTTACAGTATTTTACGGTATTTAAGTTTTTTTTTTAAATGTAGAAACATTTAATTTCATTATTTTGAAGGCATCTTTGTGCTACAGCATTTCTTTGCATGTTCCTAAAGCTTTTGCACAGTACTGTATATGTGCGTGTGTGTGTGTGTCTCCAGAGAAGCACATGAATGTTAAACATACTAATTAGCTTTATGGTAATGTAGTAAAATCACTGCTATTCACACGGCCTGGCCCTCAGACTGTAACTCAAGCACAGGAAATGAATAAAATCAAGCTTGTTAGATCAAGAAACAGAGTATGAAGCGGACGCTTTTCAGAATTAAAACCTGTTTCCCTCCCCCTTTTAAATTTTTATTATATATATATATATATATATATATATATATATATATATATATATATATATATATGTGTGTGTGTGTGTATATATATTATTTTTATTTTTTAATCAGAGGTCATTTAAATCTCCAGGCGTGAGGGACAATGGGCCCTACAGCGGCAGGAAGCCTCGTTCCCAGGCCGGGAAGTGCGGCAGTAAAGAGGCAATCGATGAAGTGTCTATTTCTGCTCCACCACAATGGGAACCGACTGCCGTGGCGAAAGGATCAATACGACAAATTATTACAATTTCCACAACCTCCACTGGACATTCCGTGGGGTGCGAACACGCGCTCCTCTGCCTCTCGCCTACATTAGTGCAGTCAAATACCGCACGCCTGAAGAGAGTTAAATACACACGACGCAAATGCCTATTCAACCACAATCAGGCCGCTTATACCACAGGGGAAAGGTTAAATCATAGTGTATGAATAATTGCAGGAGTAGAAATGGATCTAATTTTGGGTTTGGGCACTAACTTTGGTCAGCTATTGTGAAAGCCATGGAGAAGAGGGTTAATTATATCAAACGATATTTCAGGATCGGGCGTGGACGAATCAGTAGCAGATTTCGTCTCTAGCTGTTTATAAGTACGCTCAACATATATATATATATATATATATATATATATATATATATATAACCTCGTTTATTACATACATGTTTATTTGGCATGTAGCTACGTTTACACAGTGATGTGTCACACCTCAATGCTCTAACAATAGCGCATACTTCTGAATCCCACCACATTCCACACCACGATCTGGCAAACGATAAAAAGATTTTACTATGTAGGTTATGTAAGGAATAACACACAACAGACCGTAAGATTAATAAAAATACACCACCTTAAAGTGTACTATTTCCATAAAACAGCACGGTCTGGAGTATGTTTTCCTCTAAAACTACGATTACAATATTTGATTTATTAATGAACACCACGTCACACATTTTAACAGTTTATGGTAAGATTTAAGTGGAAAGTTAGTTCCTGTTCTCACTTACATTATAGCAGCTATAAACGTGTAGTTCCCTCACCAGCCTCTCTCCTTTTCTCTCTCTCAAAAGCACAGCTTGTCATTTTACTGAGAAACTGGAAAACGTAAACTCCTCTTTGTTAAACACTTTTAAAAAAAAATCTGATCGTTATTAGTCTTGGATTGTGTGACGTGTCCACTGTACATGTCCCTGTGAATGAGCTGTTACTGTGGAAACGAGCGCAGAAATATAAACACATCGTAACTAGTGTCTGAACCGTGTTGTTAAAAAGAAATAATATCTGCCTGCTGACCAATCAGATTCAAGAATTCATGCTCTGGTATAAGTAGCAGAAATGGATGACAGACCATCTTTTCAGAATGAAGAACATGCAGGTATATGGAAATATTACACACACAATCAGCTCATGGTTGAACATAAAGAGAGGAAATAAAGACGCTAACCAGACCTGAAAAATATCTTTTCCGTGTGATTCTATAAGAGAATATGACTGAAACACTGGCTAATCTTTAAGTTATTATATTGCGTTAGCTACCACGGGCATGTATGATTTGTCCATCCCTGAGGAAGTATTCGAGTTGTCCTGGGACAGAAAAGCGACTCCAGGGTTAACGATTACAGGGTCAATGGTGTAGGACCATATAAATTTGGCCTGGTTTCAATTTTAGCTAAATTTTATTAATACAAACTGATTGAGGGACATGAACGAGGCTTCACAAGCTGCACCAGGATGAAAACAGAAAGCCGTAATTGCAGAAAGGCAGTTTACATGAGATGACAAAGTAGAAGGGCGGGGGGGGGGGGGGGGGGGGGGGTATGGGGGGCAAAGGATGGGGGGTTTCCCAGACACAGCTGAAAGACATCTGGACTAATAATCGGCATTTTGTGCGTGGTGGGAGAACCTGGGACCCCGTCGAGCCACCTGTGGGTGCGCCATGTTAACTTCCAAAAACACAGGGAAAAAAGTGAATGAAATTTCAAATAAAACTGATTAAGTCAGCCAGCAAGCAAAGATCAAACTAAATACTCCAAAGGCCAAAGCGCTAGTTACATGAGCACATGCTGGTTTGGAGCTGACGCACACTGTACACAGATTACACACAGATGCTGTTTAAACACACGAGGAAACACACGGCAAGACATGCGCCGCAATTCTCCCAACAAACTACAGTTCAGCGGCGACCACACTGGAGTTCCACCAATTACAACTGGTCCTGGTGTCATGGGAGTCGTTCTGAAGGAAACATGGAGCTACGCTGAAAAATAATTTTTTCAAAATTGTAGAATATTTCTTATTAAAGGATTATTATAAAACAAATCTAAGATAATTAGTCAACTTCTAGTCATAGTCAACTTTTTATTTTCACTAGCCGGGTGAGTCGGGGGTCTTACGGTGTTACTGCATCTTACCGTAGCCGGGCGAGTTGAGGGTCTTACGGTGTTACTGCATCTTACTGTAGCCAGGCGAGTCGGGGGTCTTACGGTGTTACTGCATCTTAGCGTAGCCGGGCAAGTCTGTGGTTTTACGGTGTTACTGTATCTCACCGTAGCCAGGTGAGTCTGTGGTTTTGCAATGTTTGTGTATCTTACTGTATCCGGGCGAGTTGACTGATGTCCTCGTCCTCTTCAGGATTGTCACTGGGCTGCTGCTCTGCAATCTTGAGAAATGATGGTAAGAAAACAGCACTGTCTTCCTGTTCAAGTACAGTACCGGCTAGAGAGAAGAAAAAAAGAGGAATGAATGGAGGGAGGGAGGTGAGGAGGAAAAGAGAGGCCTTAAGGTCTATGCAAATCCATGCTTAAATAGCTGTTGACTAATTACACTTGCAATTCTGTATTTAAAAATACATTGTGTACATGTTAAATATTATTAGATAATGGAAATGAATACATATTAATTTAGATGAATTGTATTCCCTATTCACAACAAATATAACACACAATAATAAGAAATCGTAAAAAGTGACTCATTTGCAACTCAAATTCATACAGAAATCTTTTTTCAGTATTTTTGCTGTAAAACCTACAGAGCCAACAGCGATATACCTCAGGACAAAGACTAGAAATTATATTGTGTCATTCATTCATTGTGCCACAGTGAAAACTTTGTCCTTCACTAAAATGCTGTTTTGCAAAAATCTGTATTATTAAGATTTATATTTGTCCATTGCTCATACATTTTCAAGCCCAATTCTTTTGTGCCTGTCCACAAAGCAGGAATAAATTCCAGGCTCCAACAATAGATGGCACTCTTTACTTTGAACCTGAACTCAAACGCTGAAGAATACAGCTGAGCTTTTTTTTTTTTTCCTTCTCCTCTTTTGTACATCTATCATGAAAAAAAAAAAAAAAAAAAAAAAAAGCACTGTTCTGGCTTTCCTATAGTGAATGTATCGAGTGTGTGTTTAAAACACCTACTTTCAGCCAACATATTGAAGCAGCGTTGTACCTTTACATTCGATATAAAGTGAGGGATAATTTTTGGAAATAGATCTAATAAAACAGACTCCAGTCAGAACCTAGTCTCAGACTATGGATTATTGAATGCAGAGATGATTGTGTTATTTTTGTAAGTAGAGCCTCCCCTTAGTTTGAGCTGCTGAGTGTAATGGATCCAGCGCAGCAGAGCTTTAAGGGCTTTCAGTCTCTTCTAAATAGCGTGTTATATATGGCTGGTAGGGAGTACGGCTGCTTAAAAGTGAATGCTAAAAATCCACGGTCAAATATGATTAATTTATGGCGTTACAGGGCCCAAACTGTTTAAATTGGAGCCGCAGGAAATTGAAGAGGCAACCGAAATCTCTAAATATTTAACAATGTACACATATGAAGCCTGAACGCAAGCCCAGCTCAGCTAGATTACAGAACCTCAAGGTAAAAAAAAAAAAAAAAAAAAAATTGTTATACATCTAAATAAATCAATACCATGAGGTAGAGAGGTGCTTAAAATTCAGCTTTGGCTAAGAAAAATAAATAAATTAAAATAAAGATCACATCCAAGGTATCAATCCAATATAACCCCGTTAACACTGGCATCCTGGGAGAGAGTCAAGAGTTGGTGGAGAGCAATTAATCGTTGCCAGGGCACGTGATTTGTTTATTTATTTATTTTTTGCTTCATGCAGGTAAGGTTGAGTTTAGAGTGCTGGAAGTGATGGAATAATGTCTTTTCACTGAAATCTAAAAGCTGGAGGCTGCCAAAGCTGGCGTGAAGGGAGGGGAGAGGAGGAAAGAGGGAAACATGTTTAATTCTGGCTTTTTAAGGGAGAAAACGTCGGATGTGTGCATGTGGAAGGTTTTGAGTGGACATGTTCCTATAGGACTTGACCACTACGCTGTAGGCGTCGTCATGTGGGGAAAAGCGGGATTTTTAAAATCTGCATCACCTCGGTTTTGAGCTCGACTTGATTCTAAGCCAGAGGCGCTCGCAGCTGCTGCCTTATTTACAATCCCTTTGGCAGACTTACAACTGCCCCGGGCTATAACACAGTGTACCTAATGTTCAAACTGGCAGGTAATCTTATGTCAAACATACTCCTTTGATATAAAGTGATCAATAGATTCTTGTAAAGAAGTAATTTCTCTGATGTTCCAACCCGAGATTTTCTTTCATTATGATACTTCATAATAATAGAATTCATTCAGCATCTCCAAAAAAAAAAAGAACAGAAGTAAAAATAAAAAAGGAGGTGCATTGTAGGATAGATAGCAATAAAGAGAGCTCAGAAATTGTGTGTTTAGATGTTTCCTGAGTACAACAATTTTTCCGATCAATACTCCGTGTAACACAATTATCTGCAGTAATCTAGTTGTATTGGAAAAGAGTTTCCTCGGGTCCACTCCCGGGTTTTCAGGCGGAGAGATCTCACTGATAATTCCATCATCTTTAAAATGTATACCTCTCAGTAAAAGGGATAGGATGTCACTGCTCGCTCAAAGGGCAGCATTTCAGAGCAAAAGGAATGAAAATTTATGGCCTACTGTATATTACTCTGTATGAGCACGAAGAGCCATTTGTTACACAGGAAAATGATGCGTATTTTTTTTATTTATTTAATTTTATTTATTTTCAAGAAGAATTGTCCAAATGTAATCGCAAAGCAAATCTGTGCATCAAATACATAAATAAATAAATGCATGTGTACGACAGTGGGGTGTGTGTCCTGTGCATTCAGCACACTCAGCCTTCACCTCTCACACTATAAGGCTGCCATTTTTCACTTTTCTCTGCATTAGCAGCATTTGCATTTACACATTTTTACACTAGCACTAAAGATTCTTCAATTATTTTGCGGTGTATCATTTTCCAGAAGGTTCTATCCATGGCAACCTTCGCAACCCCGGCCTCGTAAATCATGTCGCTGCCAGCCAATCAGTGCTCGGCTCTCTTCTGCAGGGATAGACGCGGAGCTGCTGCATTAAGTTATATTCCGGGCGCATAATGCATTATTCCTCCTCATCTTTTTTTTTTTTTTTTTTTTTTTTAAAATCACAGAGCTGTGTGTAATGGCACAAAATAAACACCTCGAGCAGCCACGGTGCAGGTCACCGAGGCCAAATCATATGCAGCAGAGACTGACAGAACGAGGGAATGGTGCACATCGTGCCACATAGGTCATGAATTTGCAAAAATAAATAAATAAAAAATGCATCTAGATGTAGGGAGCAGAAGAGAAATAATAACAGCTCAAAGTGGACAACCCTGTGCAGAAGCGAATAGCTCCGTCCTTCATGGATTAGCCGTAGGACAGCGGTGACATTGAAGCGGAAGTGTATAAGGGGGAAACACAATGCATGGCAAGGAGCTCTGTTCTCTTAAGCACTCCATTCATCCATGCCAAGGGCTCGGCTGAGTGGCTGAAGCGCAAGACGGTCTCTTAACCTCCCGTTGTTGAAGTCTGCGAGGGTTTCTCGACAGGTCGCTCTCGTTTTTAGTCCGTCTGTCATCATACGGTTCAATCAGCTACTTGAACTCTGACGGTTCTCGGCACATCTTCCATTTTCTCCTTCGCATCCCCCCCCACCTCAAAAAAAAAAAAAAAAAAAAAAAGATTTCCAAATGAAATCCATCACTTATGCATGGTCAACACCAATTCCAATCAAACCCCATGGATACCTTTTTTTTTTTTTACATTTTAATCACCCTTGGAAATCAATATGCGACGCTGCTGACGAGTAGACTTTAATGTTACGGAAGGAAAGGATGGAGAGATCAGTGAAACTGTTGACTTGGCACCCGGGAATGAAGACGCTAAGCTCTTCTTTTGGACAAGCTTGGATATGACGACCTCTGGGTCTCATCCCAGGATGGACATTCAGGGAATTGGGGGGAGCTGTTAAAAACTGAACCATTTTGAAAAAGCTAGCACCCGAGCAGCTGGCGTTTTTAGCCGAGTGTGGGAGCTGGAACGTAATGAGGAGGCGAGGGTGCCAGGTGAGGCCGCGGCAGCTCGGCATGCTTCAGAATCAGATCATAACCGGCACTGCGAGGACAAAGGGAGGGGAGGGGGACAGGTAACTCCTGATAATTAAAGCGCTCAGGCTGGAGGGCTGTGTGTGTGTGTCGCAGGGTGATCTCTGCCTGTCGCCTGCTAAGGATGCCCACGTTAATTCTTAATGAGACATTCCAGGCCGCGTAACAACACTGTGCGCATGAACAACAAAGGCCTCCCAGACTGCAAATGAGGAGTTCTCTACAGACAGCCAAGCCAGGCAGCACGGCACCGCATCATTACCCCTCACACACACACACACACACACACAACCATCATTAAGGTGAGCTGCAGTTCCTGTGCGTGTGTATTGAACATGTACAGCCAAGCAGGGGCATGTCAGCTTCAGCTAAACCAAACACACCAAGCCAGACGCACAGCAGGGCAAAACATGTGCATCCTAAACCTGACATGCCCTTAAGTAACCTCTGCTCTCAGTACAACCAGGATAACAGTAAATATATCCCAATCTAGCCTTACTGACTCACACGGTACTTTCCAAACTAACAGACACGTCGAACCAGGAGTGACTGCAATCCTCCGAGCGCTGTTGCAATCAACTAGATGCAGAATATTTATAGGACTCAAACAATCTTCTGTTGGAGCTTAGTGGTGTTCCACAACTTTGGCATTTTCCGCTGGTACAAATCCCATTATTTCTTTCAGGATTTCCATTTTCAGGTGACCCTGTACAGGTACTGAATTTGGTCCCTTCTTGCCAGCATACCAAGAGAACCAAACCTGGGTGGAGACATGATGCGGACCAGTGATTAGTCAAATAGGAGCGTCTGATACCGTTCACATTTCCATCGAGTACACAGGAAAAACCCGGAAGGTTCCATTTGCTCTGCTGCATCGTGTCGTTTCACATGAACCCTGATGCTAACTAACATACCATCGCATCCTGAATATTTACGGTTAATAAAATTATCGATGAGAGTTGATAACCTTGGGGATTGTTTTAATATTTAATTTTGCTATCTCATATTAATTATGATAATAAATAACTCGGGTGGATTGCTACCTAGCTATTTAATTAGCCGTCTGATTCAGGTATTTAAAGTATTTAAAGTCAGTGTGGCTATACAAATCTCTCAGATCTCTCTTTGACGATACTTTACGTTTATTTGGCTACTGTCTACCAGAAAAGTGTTGACCAACATTCCGGGATGATCCGATATCAATTCTACACTCTTCAACTGTATTACTGATATTTTGCAGACTAAAAATATACAAGACTCCCGTTCTTTGCATACTAATGCAGAAAACTCTAGAGAACATGTGTGCTCTGCTAGGCAAATATTTATTTTTTCGTTCTGTATTATAAACACAAGCAGCGTTCTGTTCGGTGTAAATGTGGGGAAAATTTAAATAATGGCACGAAATATTCATCTGGTATCTCGCTACAACACTGCTGATCTGACAGCGGCGAGGGGGTGGACGGTGTAACAGGCAGTGTGTCAGACTGTGTGTGTTAGTTTGAGTGTGTGTGATGAGGTGTGAACGTGTGTGTGTGTGTGTGTGTGTGTGTGTGTGTGTGTGTGTGTGTGTGTGTGTGTGTGTATGCAGAGTGGCGTCAGGCCATTGCATCAGTGACTTAATTAGCAAGCCGCTAATGAGGCATGCCAATCAGGCTGCGATGTAGTGATCACACACTCAAAGTGCCAAGACAACTTGGTCAACACACACACACTCACACAGAAGCCGCTGACTGGGATTTTGCAATGGTTAAATAGTTGAATTCTGGATTCTGGTTGGTCAGAAGGTGTTGATTCATTTTCTATAACAGCAGCTCTGACTGTACAGCCGTGGCCAAAAGTTTTGAGAATGACACAAATATTAATTTTTACAAAGTCTACTGCCTCAGTTTTTATGATGGCAATTTGCATATACTCCAGAATGTTATGAAGAGTGATCAGATGAATTGCAATTAATTTCAAAGTCCCTCTTTGCCATGAAAATGAACTTAATCCCAAAAAAACATGTCCACTGCATTTCAGCCCTTCCACAAAAGGACCAGCTGACATCATGTCAGTGATTCTCTGGTTAACACAGGTGAGAGTGTTAATGAGGACAAGGCTGGAGATCACTCTGTCATGCTGATTGAGTTAGAATAACAGACTGGAAGCTTTAAAAGGAGGGTGGTGCTTGAAATTATTGTTCTTCCTCTGTTAACTATGGTTACCTGCAAGGAAACACGTGCAGCCATCATTGCTTTGCACAAAAAGGGATTCACAGGCAAGGATATTGCTGCTAGTAAGATTGCACCTAAATCAACCATTTATCGGATCATCAAGACCTTCAAGGAGTGAGGTTCAACTGTTGTGAAGAAGGCTTCAGGGCGCCCAAGAAAGTCCAGCAAGCGCCAGGACCGTCTCCTAAAGTTGATTCAGCTGCGGGATCGGGGCACCACCAGTGCAGGAATGGCAGCAGGCAGGTGTGAGTGCGTCTGCACGCACAGTAAGGCGAAGACTTTTGGAGGATGGCCTGGTGTCAAGAGCAGCAAAGAAGCCACTTCTCTCCAGGAAAAACATCAGGGACAGACTGCTATTCTGCAAAAAGTACAGGGATTGGACTGCTGAGGACTGGGGTAATGTCATTTTCTCTGATGAATCCCCTTTCCGATTGTTCGGGGCATCTGGAAAAAAGCTTGTCCGGAGAAGAAAAGGTGAGCGCTACCATCAGTCCTGTGTCATGCCAACAGTAAAGCATCCTGAGACCACTCATGTGTGGGGTTGCTTCTCAGCCAAGGGAGTGGGCTCACTCACAATTTTGCCTAAGAACACAGCCATGACTAAAGAATGGTACAAAAACATCCTCAGAGAGCAACTTCTCCCAACCATCCAAGAACAGTTTGGTGATGAACAATGCCTTTTCCAGCATGATGGGGCACCTTGCCACAAGGCAAACGTGATAACGAAGTGGCTCAGGGAACAAAACATCGACATTTTGGGTCCATGGCCAGGAAACTCCCCAGACCTTAATCCCATTGAGAATTTGTGGTCAATCCTCAAGAGGCGGGTGGACAAACAAAAACCCACAAACTCTGACAAACTCCAAGCATTGATTATGCAAGAATGGGCTGCCATCAGTCAGGATGTGGCCCAGAAGTTGATTGACAGCATGCCAGGGTGAATTGCAGAGGTCTTGAAAAAGAAGGGTCAACACTGCAAATATTGACTCTTTGCATAAACTTCATGTAATTGTCAATAAAAGCCATTGACACTTATGAAATGCTTGTGATTATACTTCAGTAACAGTTAGTAACATCTGACAAAAAGATCTAAAAACACTGAAGCAGTAGACTTTGTGAAAATTAATATTTGTGTCATTCTCAAAACTTTTGGCCACGGCTGTAGTGTCTTACCTGTATCTGTGAAGAAAGAGAGGATCTGCTGAAGTTGATGACCCAGCTGCTCAAGCTCGTTCCTCATGACCTGGTTCTCCTTTTCCGTCTGGTTCTTCTCCTCGGTCACTTTCCGCATCTCCTCATGGAGCTCCTGCAGTTCTTCACTTCTGGTTTGGAGAGTCAGGAGTGTGTTCTGCAGCTCAGCTTTCACCCCTGCCACATCCTTCTCGACCTGAGGGGTACAGCAAGAGGAGCGTCGTGACCAAGACGACCAACACTAAGTGCTAAGAAGTAGCTGTAGGCTAGCGAGTGGTTGGTTTTGTTTTTTTCAGTAAAAATTCACTTCACGTGCAGACCAAGGTGCATGATGGGCAAAATGGGTGAGCAGCCCTGGGTTTAGGGTGTTAACAGGATGGTTAGGTTCTAGGTTTGGTTAACAGGCTCTAGCTTCGGTTCTACTTGGAACCCCGTCTGAAAGGAAACCAAAGAATGCCATCGAGTATTAGATTTAGATTAGATTTTTCTCCAAAAGCATACTACACCTAGGTGGCCAGGATGTTAAGATTCTGAGACCGGTTCTAGCTGCAGGTGATTGGACAAGGCTATGGTTGCGTCTTAGAACCTTAAGTGCTGCCACTATGTTTAGCAAACGCATACTAAACAGGAATTACACCCTGGGTCCACTTCTGTCAATCTGGAATTTGCATCTATATCCATTATTATTTAATTACCTTAATTACCCTCATGTATGTAACCACGTGGCTCATTATTGAACTTGTCAATGCGTGATCATGTTAATTCAAGCCTCTTAATGTGGCCCTGTTATTCAAAACCTTGACTGTGTGCCAATGGCTACTGATGAGACCTGACAACAACAAAAAAAAAAGAAAGAAATTAAGAAAGAAAGAAAGAAAGAAAGAAAATGGCCCATCAGGGGCTTGTTCTCACACCAGAACACATGTCTACTGCTCAGTGAATGAGAGCCTATTATTTCACCTCAGGTGCTAATGAATGGGTGGTTCTTTCCACTGGCATCGCTCCACACCTCCATTCTCCGTCAGGCCGCCAATCACCCACTCCTCTCATTTGAATATTCAGCGTCCTTTCATACCATAAT
The DNA here is from genome assembly GCA_023630585.1 of Cranoglanis bouderius. Classification (NCBI taxonomy): domain Eukaryota; kingdom Metazoa; phylum Chordata; class Actinopteri; order Siluriformes; family Cranoglanididae; genus Cranoglanis; species Cranoglanis bouderius. Next base: position 6,639,933 of record CM042539.1, read on the forward strand.
TGGAGTCAATCGCATTGACTCGACACGTTTTGTTGGAATTAATCCGGCTCTAACGCCCGAGCGAACAACGGGAAATGTTACAGACCCAGCTGCCATGCAAAAGCCGGTTGATGTATCGAACATAAAACTTTTAATTATTAGTATAGCTCAGCTAATATTGTTAACCCGAGCTAACGATCCGCACCAGACGAGTCCAGTGTACAAGCGGTGCTGTAAATCCAACACTGCTGATTCCACTGAGCCATTAAAGACAACGGCCCTCATTTATCAATCTTTTAATAGTGTGTAAATGTTCACGTAAACCAAACCGGACTTACAAAAGTTTCGTAAATGATGATTTTCTCTGTACTCATGTACAAATAAATACACCCATAATGCGCATGCCGTGTTCCCGACACAGCTCATTTGCATTTTTACCGACGCCCACAAAACTCCATAAAAGGTCAATTGCACAGACAGCTGGGAGCGTAAAATGAACAATCAAGGTAAAGGCTGAAAGGTAGACATGAACATTATTTTTGAACAATTTATGCTATTTTGAAGCATTTGTTTACGGTTATATGCAGACAGACTGGCCCGTCCTCCATTTATACAGTGCCATTTCTTTTATCATAATGAAATGATTTGTTTTATTTGTCTTAATTTATGGGTTTGTGTTGGCTTGTTTTCTATTTTTTTTAATTCATGCCAGTAATATATGACAAAATGTGTTCGCTCCCTAAAAAATCCCACAATGCACCGCAGAAACCAGGGAGCATCGATGCTCACTATGTTCCCTTACTGGAAATGATGTTTTCTGAAGCCTCTCAACTCGAAAAAAATGGTGGACGAACTTCTACAAATGTAAGTAGCTTGTTATCGTTGTGGCTCTCAAATGATTACTTATGTTAGAGATTTTTAACTTTGATGTTCTATATACGATTTGTTCGAGTGTTTAATGATTAAAAAAAAAATCCACTAGCTAGCCTACGATCCTGCATGAAATACCATGACAGAAACATGTGACTAGTCTAACAAATTTACATGACACAATGTCAGAAAAATATCGGTCCTGCCTGTGGTTACGTTTTACAACGCAAGTACGTAGTCATTTCGCTGTAAATTCATAGGGTCATCAGTGTCCCAGTGTGTTTGTACCTGCCTACAATATTTTTAAAACACATTTAGTTAGTTCTATTTCCGGAAATAAAAACAAACTAGTAGCCTAATTTAAAGCACAACACAAGTGGGCGAATTAACACTGAGGCTCATCAGTTATCTTATATAAAACACTTCCGAATAATAAGCGACTTTAATAAAAAGTCAGGAATCAGAAGCAACACAAAAAAGCTTTCATATACATCGATATTAGTACCGGTATATAAACTCTCTAGGTGAATAAGTCTGAGATTAAAAAAAAAACAAGGCCCTCGAGTGAAAGGACACGCAGAGCTGAGAGGCACTCGGGTACCGAGCGACTCGGATACGTGTCTCTCTACAGCAGCTAGAGAATCAAACTCATTATTGAATGTAATAAAGAATAAAATACAGTCGTCCTGCAAATTGCTTTCAGAAAACACATATAAAATGTTACTTGATTAAAAATTTAATTCCACCGGCTTGACCTCGTACATAGCGGTTACGTTTGTACAAATTAAATTTGCGCACTTGAAATAAAGGTTCGTTTCCAGACATGATATTCATCAAAACGATGCTAAGAAATGGGTACGAGGAGTTTCTTTGTTTACTTTGTTTCCCTTCGCACAATATATATATTTTATGTTTGCTAACTGATATTAATGAGCCCTGATGTAGACGCTAAACTGAACGTGTGGATGATCTGAATAAGCAGTAAGGAAAATATTAGAAGCAAAGAAAAGTCCTGAGCTCAGGAAAATGCCTTCAGGAAACTGACTTGTTTTTGCTGAAGGTCCATTATGACTCGTAATTTCTCCATCTCCTCCTCGCGGTGCAGGTTTCTCTCCTCTCGGCTCCTCAGGCTGTCTAGCGCTGCCCGGAGCTCGTCCGTGAGCAGCACCATCGCCTCCTCCGAGAGCGCCGCCTGCCTCACTTTCTGCTCATAGCGAGACTCTAGACTGGACATTTCAGCTCTTAAACTGCAAACTTCTGCTCGGGCCTCTACAACCTGACACACACACCACATAACACACTAAAACACATGCTATCAGAATGTGAATGATATTTGCCTGTAAAACAAAAAAAAATTAAATTACTTTTAATTTTAATTTTTTTTTTCCATTTAATATAATTGAATTTTATTTCAATTAGACAAAATGTGTGTTGTGATGCATCTTGGTGCAAATGTGTGGTAATCTGTGGTAAATTTTGAAAAATCGCAAGCTCCTCAGAATGTTCTGGAGTTCGCATGATTTTGCGTTAATTTCTGAGATTGCAAAATCTCGAAATCCTGGAGGGACTGATTAATGCCCCCCTAGATCAGACACGCATCATTAAAACAATAAAATCAGTAGTTTGAGAGGCGGGACATTGATGTTGATAATTTTTTTTTACCATTTTCTAATTTATTAACCAACATTTATTTCTACTCTTGCAATAGTTTAGGGACCAAATCGAATCAACCCGGGTTCTTTCACACTCCACCAAACAAAATCCATGACATTTCATCAGCGCACTCCTCCACAATCTGTTTATCGTAAACACCGTACCTGTTTCTGAGAAAGCTCCGCCTCTTCCTCTGCTCTCAGGATCTGGACCTGCAGTTGTTGGACCTTCTCCATGGCAGTGGTGTATTTCTGTTTGAAGATGTCCAGCGCGGAACGGTGACACTGGGACGAGTTCCTGCTCTTTTGCACCTCATTCTGGATCTCCTCCAGCTGCTGGTTCAGAAGTCTAATCTCCGTGTCCTGGTTCTTCAGGTACTCCTCATACTCTGTTGCCTGAAGTTCAAACAAAATCATCACTAATCCCTAACAGACATCACGGAGGAACAGAGCGTCTGTGAGTGGTGTTCTATCCCAGGTCTCCGGGCCTGAGAAGAATTTTATCATTTCTATTTAGTTATTTTCACTTAAAATTGTAATGTAATATTGCTTTTACTTGTTTTTAACTGTATTTATTTACTTTTGTGTATTATATATTTAATTAATAATTTTATTGATTTTCATCTTTTAAAAATTTTCTTTACTGCTACACAAACAAAAATATAATGTTATCGATCATGTTTGTTAACCCCTGTTTAACTTATGTGAGGTCAGGAAAGCAGGTGGGTCTATAAAGGGAGGAAAATCATCTTTACCAATATAAACAAAATATATAAAAGAAAAAAAATGAAAAAAGCATTAAAGGGTGAAACAGGCGAGATCTAAAGTCAGAAGATCTAGAACCTTAGTGTCTTGAGTATTATGTGCTGACTTTTTATTCTATTTTATTTTATTTTAAAAGAACATCGATCATTTTTTCCCCCAAAACATTTTCCAAATTACTCCAGGTCTGGAAATGAGCGTCGGACTTTTCCAGATTTCCAGACCTGTGCAAGAACCCTGACGTTTGTGAGATATTACTGGTCCTGGCTGCGTTATTTGACCCATTTTTCTCAGAAAACATTGCACACCTTGGAAGGAAAGCACACGATAAATGGTATTTTGGTGTAAATGATACTGATCGTGACCCAGGACTGATGTGCTGCGCGCGCACACACACACACACACACACCAAGCCGCTCTGCAGGCAGATGAATCCCGCCGAGCCAGAGCACCCAAAATGGACACAATTAAAGCATATTTGAGTCAAACACAATCACAGTGATCAAACACCCAAATATCTTATTTTGCTTCTAATTTCGTTTTGAATATCTGACATCAGTCTAAGCTGTTTTCCTGACCTCTCGGGCTGATGCCATTACAACATTATCGCCAAAATGTTTTCATGCTTTTTAAAAAGCTTTTTATTCCCCCCCCTTCCTCGTTCCTTTGATAAATGACTCAGAATGTACATAATGGCTTTGATGATATGCTCCTCTTGTGACTGTAATAAAGAACCTGTGATTAAAATGGCAATTTCCATTGGCTGATTAACGGAGAGGGACGCCGGGCTGACCTTGGGGCTGCTGTGTCAAATTTGTCTGCCTTTTTGTGCTCATCACATGGCGCTGCGATGCGGCAACATCGGAAACTCAACGAAGTACGTCTGATTTTCCAGTAGCATCTATTAAAACCAAAATGTGCACCAAACCACCCTAATTTCAGTCACAAAAACAGCAGCTATTTTTTTCTTTTCCCCCCCAAAATAAAGTAGGTTAAAAGGTTCCAGCTGTCTTTGTCCTGCAGGAAAATATTCCACACAGAGTTATAGTGAAGCTGCAACGTGTTAAAAAGCAGGTAAACAGGGACCAGTAAGCACTCGGAGCTCAGAACTTCCTGTGAATGTGTTTATCTGTAGCTTTACCTTCTCCTGGGCGAGGTGCTGTGTGCGCTCGGCCTCTCTGAGCTTCTCTCTGAGTTCTCCGAGGATCTGTGTGTGCTGGACGTTCTGCTCCTGGAGCTGCTGGACCTCTCTGTGCAGAAGAAGGTTCCGCTGAGTCCAGCGCTTGGCGTCGGCGGTGTGGTCGAGCTGTGAGGTGGTCAGTTCCCCCTGCAGACGCTCCGCACGCTCGGCCTGCCGCTTCAGCTAAACACGACACAGGACGATCGGTGCTCTGGGTTACGGGTCTCAGCTCAGACAGTGCGAAGTGTTTAATAGCAGGAAGTGAACGACCTGAAGATGTTTCAACTTGACTTCAGACCACTACACTTACAAAATGACCTGGATCCATTTCAGTCACTCTCTTTTTTTTTTTTTTTTTACTAATATGCATGCAAATGACCCTTGATGAAAAATGAAGTTGATTGTGGGTTTGTTTCTACATGTTTGATCCTTCAGCTGCCATTTCAGAACCAAAAGTCCAGGGTGTAGAGCTGGACCTGATCCAACTCCTCCTATAACCCTAACTCTAACACATGAGATGCTCTACAACATGGAACACACACTTATCCATAACATATGAACATAACATAACATAACTTATGAAACACACTGAGATGTCTCCACTCCCTGGACTTTTGGATCAACCCCACCCAGGTAGGAGGAGCTGGATCAGGTTAGGCTCCACAGCCTGGACTTTTGTTACTGCAGTGAGGGGTACTTGGCTGTTTCTGGGTTTTGAATCCTCAGAGAGGGCTAGCTAACTAACAACTAACTAGACAAGTAACACAAACTAAAGAAAAACTTTTTTTTTTTAAACAAACAAAAACTATCAACCTGAAAATCTAAGGATCCAAAAAATAACTAACTCACAAGCAAAAACTATAAATAATAAAATAAATATAATATAATAAAAACTAACAACTAAACCAACTAAGAACTAATAACTCAACTAATGAAAACTAACTAAAAAGCCCAACATGCGGACTGACAAGTCAACCAAAAACCAACTAGCTCCCTAACAGAAACTAAACCCAATAACGAAACTACCTAAAAACCAAACTAACAAACAAACTTATAAAATACTAAAAGTATAAAATGACTAAAAGGAAACAGCTCTAACTAACCACGTAACAAACAACCGACCAAACAAACAAAATTAAACCAATAAGAACTATTGGTTAACAATGTAATAAATACTAAGAATTAACCAAAACAAAAACAAAACATTGAACCAAATAACTATGTCTATGATGACGACTAAAAACTAAAACAAAGTAACAAATAAAACAAACATTCTAAACAAGTACGTAAATAAAACAAATCTAAAAGCTTAAATACTAACTAGCACTTCATCTTACACTTTTATTGCTGTGGTATAATGGGGTATAAAATATAAGAGACTATTATGTTTTAATATGCACATGAAGACAATGCAACATACACTGTTACTAAACGAGGACCAGGGGCGGGGCATGTGTTGGATTTGGGGATGTTCCTAATTTGCATATTCATAGAATCTCGATTTATAGATGATAAAGGTTCATATATATATATATATACATATATACATATATATATATATATATATATATATATATATATATATATATATATACACACACATATGATATATGTAGGTGATCCAAATTCACATTCCCTCCATCTCTTATGTACAATTTGTCATCAGGAGGATTTCCAGGGATTGTGGAATTATTTTTTTTTAATTAATAGATAACATTTTTAAAATATATATATTTTCTTGCTACACAAATGGTCAGACGTGTCCCTGGACCAGTAGGGTGTGTAAGCGGTGAACAGTGGTGTGTGAGGACCTGTTGCTGGGCGAGCTGTAGCTGACTCTGAAGCTGCTGTGTTTTCTGCTGTTCATGGTCCATCCGGGCGTTTCCGTGGCGACACATCTCTCTCAGCTCCTGTAAGTGGGCCTGCTGCTTCCTCACCTTCTCATTAAGCCTGCTGACCTCGGCCTCCTGCAGACCCAGCTACACACACACACACACACACACACGGTACCGCAATGCACAAAAGTTCAACATCATCTGTATTCATAGCCTGGCTAAATATTGAAAATTATTCTGCAGCTTCCAAACACACACTCATGCATTTTTCATGAATCAGTAAACAAGCGGGTGGCGATGAGCTGCACGAGGGTCAGGGGAGATTCACACATTCCTCCTCTTCCTTCTGCTCTTCCATCCTCTTCCTCTGAACACCTCTTAAGACCAGCTCAGCTTTTTATACAAACAGCTGAAGTCAGTATAATGATGACAAAACTGCTTAGAAGATTTCAACCTCTTCTCCTGCGGCTCCTCCACGCTAGACTCCCCTCATATATAAACTGAATTTACTCCCCCCCCCCTCTCACCTCCTCCTGTACTCCCTGGTTCTTCTCCACCGAGACTTGAAACTCCGCCCTCAGCTGCAGAATCACCTGATCTCGGCTGGACACCTGAATAACGAAAAGCGTTGTGATGATGTTGGTGTAATTCTGCAGTAATATGTTTAATGGTGTGAGCAGACAGACCTCTTGTTGAGCCGTTCTGTGTTTCTCAGCGATTATGGCGAGCTCCAGCTCCAGCTTTCTCTTCTCAGAGATTACTCTCTGAAGCTCCTCAGCATTCTCCTTCACCAGCTCTTCATGCCTTGTGGTGTCTTCTCGCAGCTTCTCCACCTCTTTCTGTTTATTTTCACACTGAACACACAAACACAGCCCAAGTGTAAGTGTGGATTACTACAAACTGAACACTACTATAATGGATGGATGGATGGGTTGACTAACTGATGGGTTTATAAGTGAACAGCAGCATGAATATAACGATGGGTGGGTGAATGGGTGGGTGAATGGGTGGATGTGCAAGGAGATGGTTGGGTGGATGGATTGATGGATGAGCAGGGAGATGGTTGGGTGGATAGATGGAAGGATGAATAGTGAGATGGTTGGGTGGATCGATGAGCAGGGAGAGGGTTGGCTGGATGAGTAGGGAGCTGGATGAGTAGGGAGATGGGTGGGTGAGTAGATGGATGGACGGCTGGGATGCGTGTGAAGGAAGATGGTTGGGTGGATGGATGGATGAGTAGCGAGATGGTTGGGTGGATGGATGAGTAGCGAGATGGTTGGGTGGATGGATTAGTAGCGAGATGGTTGGGTGGATGGATGGATGGATGAGTAGCGAGATGGTTGGGTGGATGGATGAGTAGCGAGATGGTTGGGTGGATGGATGGATGGATGAGTAGCGAGATGGTTGGGTGGATGGATGGTTTAGTAGGAAGACAGTCGGGTGGATAGATGGATGAGTAGCGAGATGGGTGTGTGGGTGGCTGGATGGATGAGTAGGGAGATGGTTGGGTGGCTGGATGGATGAGTAGGGAGATGGTTGGGTGGATGGATGGATGAGTAGGAAGATGGTTGGGTGGATGGATGGATGAGTAGGGAGATGGTTGGGTGGATGGATGGATGATTAGGGAGATGTTTGGGTGGAATCGGTGTTGAGCTCGCTAGTCATGTAGCTCATGTAGATAATATAAGGCACTTTAAGCTCACTAACTATTTTCATTTAGATGCTATACTGACCTTTTGCTGCAATGCTGGCTCATTTAATAACTAGCCAACACAAATTAGGTTAGATTTAGTGAACAGACACATTTTTAATGGTGAACACAGCGGTGAGAGTCCACGTGGTCACCACACACGCCAACGCCGGTGGAGTAAAGGAACTCTGTGATATGCAGCATCTTCTAAACATCACCAGTGAAAGTGTAATAAAAAGGAAAGGTGACTAGCCAGTGCATCTCTGTAATAAACAACTCAATGTAATGGTTTGCAGACTTTTGTTTATGAATGCCCAGGGATCTTCACCTCTTTTTTCAGCTCTGTGAGCTGCTTCTTGTTCTCGTGCAGTCGCTTCTGGGCCACAGACAGCCTGCTTTCGGTCTTGTGTATCTGCAAACACAAAACCAAGACACAAAATGAATATTTCCTGTCAAACACTTCATTTTTTACAACAGAAGTCATCCATTATAATAATAATAATAATAATAATAATAATTTTAAAAAACCTTTAAGCACGGTTACTGACGTTGTCCTCGAGAGCGACGCAGGCCTGTTTTAGGAACTGTTACTGAACGTATCGAGCCTCTTTACATGCACACTGTTCATTATTTCTTTCAAATTGAGTCACTTTCTTTAAATCAGAGAAAGGAGAATTAATCATTTGCACAGATGTTGCTCCTAAAAAATCAGCTAAAACTCAGAAAAATGTCGCTCCCGCTCAGCGCACGTGGCGCCTCATGGAAAGTGAAAGGTCGTTTGTAACTGTCCGCAGGATTGATGGAGTTAAGATAGCTTCTCGCCCTTCACCCTGCACTCATGAAGAACGGTTTCGAATGACAGAGCAGCGTCACGCCGGACCGTTTCTGCCACTTTCTTTCCTCTCGTGCGTGCTCGGGGCCACACAAAAGCCTCGTCCAGATTTAATTACCCCTGCTTTCTCCTTCATTAAAGGCTAACCTGTCATCCAATACCACGCGCCAAAGTCTGCAATTTGTGCTAATTCCCGGCGTTTCTGTCTGCTTTTGGCCTTCTCCTCAGAGCTATATTCAGAGAATAATTGCTTTTGTGGCCTATGCAAACACGGTCAGGATCAATCGTAAACTGGCCTTAAATGTTTTTGTATTGGCCATCTGTCTGGAGCCGATGGCTTCAACGCTGAGGCTAAGCAGCGAGGGCGTGCGGCCTGATCGTCACACCAAACAAACGCCGCTCTTAAAAAAAAATTTAATAACCTGTAAAAAAGAATACATCTAAGCAACTTAGAATAAAATTTCCTTTCACAATATTTTGTAAATTTACAGTTATATACTATCAGCAGAATTGTCGAGTTGTGACTGTAATATATAATATATAATTATATAATCTATAAACGTAAATGATTACTCCTCATGTAAATATTTATTTACCACCACTGTTATTTGTCAGATAGTTTGACAGATTTTATCCCGCTCCAATGCTGTACAGTATATTGCACAATTTATGAACATTTTTATTTATTATTAACAATCATTTATTTTCTACTGCATCATCCATGAGGCCGAGAGCTTGTGCATATGATGATAACGTTTTTGAATCTTGAACCATATATACTGCTGTTTTAACTCTCACTGTACATAATATAAATCTTTTATAAACTCAAGTCAAAAAAATCCTAACAAAAGAACACGGTTAAAAAAATGTGATCCAAAAGCAATAGTTTCATTTCAACCATAAGACACCAAATTATACATTTAGAACTTGCTAAAATGAAAAACAGTGATAGCACCAGAGTCCCGAACACCACGGGGGGAAAAAAAATGAAAAAAGTAGTCTGTGGGTTATAATGTAATCAGGCTAGCTAACTAGACTAACAATACGAAGCAGTGACTAGCTTTAACTCCGGTTCAAACTGAACCAAAGCTTCACTAAAGTAAAATTTTAATATTTGACCATTTCAGTTTCATTTCAATGACCTCAAAACATTGTCTTACACCGAAAAGGAGTGATTTAAAACAATGTTTTGGGGTTTATGAAATTTATGATGTATTTCTACATTTTTCATTTGATACAGTTTGTACATGTACATGGAAGCACACCAAAAAGGACAAACCATGTGCTTCCATGTACAAACTGTCTATCAAATAAATTTTTTAAAAAAAGTAGAAATACATTATAAATACACTTACCAACATTTTCCTATTCTCACATTCATTCAACTTTAGATTTGTTATTTGTTTCAATCAAGAATCTGAAGTTGGTTGATGCAGAAAAGTCACTTTAAGACTTGCAAAAATGTGTGATATATAGAGGACGAATAAACGAGAAAATGAGGAAAAAGTCAAAATTCAAAAGTGCTTGAAAAATGTACTTAAGTTCAGTCACAAAGTGGCGGTAAATAAATAAATAAATATCCCCGATTGACTCGTAGGACGTATGCCACGTCAACGCGTGACACATTAGAGCTGTGCATAATGTGGCCCATGGCAAAATAAAAAAAAAAAAAGGCAGGTGAAATATTTGTGCGCACGAAAAAGCTCTTGAGAGACGTGTATCATATCAGCGGTGCATAATTCCATTGTGTTTGTACATTTCATGCATGCATAATATATTGCATTACACCCTTCCGAAGCACATTTAACAGGCCGCATTGTAGCACTGTCTCACAAAGCTGACATCTGATGCGCGCCACTGCACAGCGGCTGACATTAACCGCATCAGAGCGACGCACGGGGCCCAGACACGGCGAGGTGCGAGCGCATCCGCTCGTGGAACGATAAAAACAAAGCAGCTTTTATAGCTCGTTAATAACACAAGCGCGGTGGCAGAGAGATCGTGGCACTCGTGTTCGGTCGGCGCTACACACCTCATCGCCACCTTTGTGTTTAGTGATGCTCAAATTAAATGTCAAAGCAGAGGGGATCATTTAGAGCTGGAGATAAATAACATACGAGACAAAATTAGCATTTTAAAGTGAAGGAAATAGAAAGATGAGTTTGGGTTACATTGCTATTGTGATGCTATAATACCCTAATCCTCAAATTTAAGCAGAGAATAAAAGTTAGAACGGGAAGTTGTAACTTTGTAGACATTCCACAACATTAAATGTAGCTATAGACAGATAATCAAAAAAAAAAAAAGAGTAGGATGTATTGTTGTTTAATTAATACAAAATTTATAATCGTTGGTAAATTGCTGTCGTAGAAGAGGAATAAAACACTTTTGGATGACTTTTTGTAAATAATCAAGTTACCGTTACGACTATGGTTATTATTTTCCTGTAACAGCACGTCCAAAAGTGTTTTGTTCCTCTTACACCACAGCAATTGTTTTATTTATTATTCAACATCATATTTATCCATTTATAGTTACATTTAATGCTGTGAAACATCCATGAAAAAAAGTTACTTCCTGTTCTCACTTGCACTACAGCAGCTATAAACAGTCGTTCCCTCACCAGCCTCTTTTACTCTCTCGCTTGGCGTTAATAAGACAAAAAAAATAAACAAAAACGCAGCTTGTCATGTTACCCAGAAACCACAAAAAATGTGTAAACTCCTCTGTCCTAAAGATGTAAGGAATAACACACTCGGTGGCATGCTGTTATAGGAAAATAATCAGCAGTACAGTTACTGTTACCAACCCAATGTTGAATATTTTCCTATAAAGTGTTTTATTCCTCTTGTACCACAGCAACTTTCCAATGTTTACAGTTTTGTTATTAAAAAAAAAATCCGTTCATGGTTACATGGAACAAGATAGTTCCTGTTTTCATCTAAACAATCGTCCTTCACTTCCTGTTTTTCTTCTCTTTCTTGTTAAGACGGAGCTTGACGTTACCGAGAGACCACAAAGAAGCGTAAACGCCTCTGTCCTGAAGATGTCGGAAAACTCACAGCTTTACCTCTGACTGTTACAAAGTGCTGACACTGGAGACTCCTTCCCTAAATGTTAAATAAACATCTCCTTACGGTAAGAAAATGTCAACATTTTTAAAATCTATTTAGTGGTGCGTCCACTGCACGAGTCCCTGTGAACGAGATGTTGCTATAGAAATGATAACGTATTAGAACAAGCGCATTAATTATAAATAAAGCTGTGATTTGCAGCTGCGCTACTGTCAGAGCTGCTTTTCCAGAAAATAAATCAAAATAAATCAACAATGAGCGATTCTACAATGTACATGTGTACAATGGCATTAGTGTGCTTCAGAGTCGAGAAATTCAGTGTAGAATGAAAGTAAACGTGGATTAGGTTTATAAACCTCACTCGTCAGGCGTTGTTGTCATTTCATGACAGGATCCAGACTTTGTTGATTATTTACCCACCTAAAGAAACGAGTGTCAGGAGCAGCTCAGCGAGTCGCAGCTCAACTGGCTCCATCACTCCTTAACTTTCAGACAGGGGGAAAAATAAGCAGACTGGAGGAGCGTTATGGACAGGAATCAAGGAGGAGGTATTTTTAAAAATCAATCGTTGCTTACGCGTCTCCCCTGTGCGTCTCTGCCCGTTTCAAACGCTGACAGAGAGAATCCCAACTGACGTGCAGTCGCTCCGTAAAGAGAACAGAGAGAAGAGAGGGAATGAGTGTGATATGAAACCAGCCAACAAACAAATCGAGCGACTGTCAAACACATCTGATATTGATGCCGGAAAAAAGAGCGCCTTTATCACGAGTTCGCTGTGAGATATCAGAGCGTAGCGACAGTTAGACGGCCCTGAAGGGTGTGCGTGTGTGTGTGTGTGTGTGTTTGAGATGAGAAGTGCAAAGTCATCACACACATACACACAACTATATCTTCTCACTCTGGCCACTAAGACAGACGCAGTGGATTGTGGGTAGTGAATTCATCATGGCTGCCGCTGCTACAGAAATGGAGCAGAACCCTTCTCTCAGCCCACGTCAAGCCAACTTCAACAGAACCTCTCGAATTATTGTCTTCTTCTCTCGTCTAATAGAAGCCTGGGGGTTAAGCTGTTTAAAAAAATAATAAACAAAAAACCACTCTGAAGGTTCTAAGTAGAACACAAACAAAAATGTTTTTGTATCAGGAAAGCGTTCCATATTTAACCAGATTTTGGAATTAATCATCCAAAAGAACCCTTAAAGAGCCAAGGAAGAACCATTGTTTTCCCTAAGAATCTATGAATCTGGGTAAGTGTGCAGAACAAACTACAAATTATTGCTTATTATTTTCTTCCTTTTTCTGAGAGATAAGAACCCTTAAATACCTCAAGAACCCTTTAAGAGCCTGTGAAGAACCCAAAAATGATGACTAAATAAATGACACAAATAAGTGAGTGAATGAATGCAGGCAGATCGAAGAATGAAAGAAAGATAGATTACGACATTTTATTTATGACTAAATAAAATGTAGGTCGGGGGGGGGGGGGGGGTCGTTGGTGAGTGGGTAGAAGGAAAGAAAGAAAGAAAGAAAGAAAGAAAGAAAGAAAGAAAGAAAGATGACTAAATAAAATGCAGGTCGGGGGGGTCGGTGTGTGGAAGGAAGGAAGGAAGGAAAGAGAAAGAAAGAAAGAAAGAAAGAAAGAAAGGCAACAGGAAGGAAGGTGACTAAATAAAGAACAAAATAAAATGCAGGTCGGGGGGGGTCGGTGTGTGGAAGGAAGGAAGGAAAGAAAAACAAAGAAAGAAAAAGAAAAAGAAAGATTACGACATTTTATTTATGACTAAATAAAATGCAGGTGGGGAGGGGGGGTCGGTGAGTGGGTAGAAGGAAGGAAGGAAGGAAAGAAAGAAAGAAAGAAAGAAAGGAAGATGACTAAAGAAATGACTAAATAAAATGCAGGTCGGGGGGGTCGGTGAGTGGGTAGAAGGAAGGAAGGAAAGAAAGAAAGAAAGAAAGAAAGAAAGAAAGAAAGGCAACTGCAAGGAAGGAAGGTGACTAAATAAAGGACAAAATAAAATGCAGGTGGGTGGAAGGACTGAAGGAAGGAAGAAAGGCAACCAAAAGGAAGGAAGATTACTAAAAGGACAAAAAATAATAATAAACAAATAAATGAATGAATGCACAGGAGGTCAACTTTAAAAAGAAAGAAAGAAAGAAAGCAAAGTAAGTGCAATAAAGCAAGTAAATGAATGAATGAATGAATAAATAAATAAATAAACAAACAAATGAAGGAATGAATGCAGCTGAGGTGTTAGTAGTAACCAGAAGGTTGTGGGGTCGGATCCTGGGGCAGTCAGTGAGCCGGTGTTGTTCCTCAGTTATATTATCAGCTCCTTAACTGTAACTCACTTTGAATTTAGAAATAGAAAAAAAGAAAGAAAAAAAGAAAATGTTTTCACTAAACTCAAAAATAATGCTTAAGTATTTTCTTTAAAACTTTTTTTCCCTTTTTTTGCATGGACAGGATCGTCTTAAAATCAAAGCTTTAAATACACAGTAAATAAATAAAGTGAAGCAGTTTAGTGTGGTAATGAAACAGAATGAAGAGCCTCGATCCAGAGCCTCGATCCAGATCGGCTGAAGCAATAAATATCTGAGCGCTTGCTAAACACCGCAGATGGAGGACTTCTTTCATACTGAAGTGTTAAAGCTATTTGTTCAGCTGCACTAAAGCAGGAACTTCGCTGGAACAAAACCTATTATTGTTCGCCCTCCATCTCTCGTTCCCTCCCTCCCTCCCTCCCTCGCCCCCGCCCTTTTCCCCTCCGATAGGAAATTGACAGTGGCAAAGTTACAGTAGTTCAACATATGAGATCAGAGACGAGGTTTTCTCTCTAAAGCAGAAGCAGATGTTGGAGCTGGAACATGACCAGGGTTCAGATTAATGACCGTGCTGCTTGCTTTAAAAAATTAATCTAATTAATTCGAGACCTATCACAGGCTTGGTTATATACATATATAGTTTTAAAAAACTCAGGGGTTACGGGGTTAAACAGATATTGTTGTTTTTTTTTTGTGGTGCAGAAGAATAACATCTGCATGGATAAACATTTGGGAAAATTAAGTTAACCCGACTTAAACTGTGCGCTCCATCTGGAGTGAAAATAATTCGGCTAAGCGAATTCATGCCGTCTCCGAACTCCGATCATTACATACGACGGTGTGAAATCAGCATAATCAACTCTGCATTCTTCTTTTTTTCTTTTTTTTTTTTTACGAATCAGAAGAAGAGATAGAAGTGAAGGGTGGAAAAGGAAAAAGAGGGGCAAGCAAACACTCTCTGTACCTCATTGCCAGCTGCTCTGCTGGTGTCTTTGAGATTTCTCCTTGCCCTACTTAAAGCCTCCTGCTGCTTGAGAATTTGATCTCGCAGCTGTCGAGATTGTTCCATCTTTTCCTGTAATTTGGACTGGAGCAGGCCGACGTCTAAACCCGGACTATTAACTTTCTCCTCGCCGGTCTGCCGCTGAGAGGAGAGAGAGAGAAAAGAGAACGGCAAGAGCTGAGTGTCTTTACGGATCGACGTGACGGGGCTTTGAAGTTAAACATTTGCACTTTGACTTAAAACAGAGAGATGCTGCATTTAATAATAATAATAATAATAATAATAATAATAATAATAATAATTATATCATTTTCGGCCTTCAGAACACATTCAGCACCTTCGTGAGGTGACCTTCACAAAATATGACGATTATTTAACATTTAGGGAAGGAGTCTCCAGTGTCAGCTTGGTAACGACACGCTGTGGGTTTTTTTCTTTTCTTTTTGTCTTAACTTCGAGAGAGGGAGAAAAAAAAACAGGAAGTGAAGGTCGATTGTTTAGACGAAAAACAGGAACCGACTTGTTTCACGTAAGTATGAACGGATAAAAAGTTTTTTTTTTTTTAAATAAAACTGTAAACGTCGGAAATTTGCCGTGGTACAAGAGGAATAAAACACTTTATAGGAAAATATTCAACATTGGGGTGGTAACAGTAACTGCACTGCTGATTATTTTTCTATAACAGCATGCCACCGAGTGTGTTATTCCTTACATACGTTGCAAGTTAGTGTTCTGTTTTTATTTAACTAAAAACACATCACTCGTCACTCCTACATACACACGTGACAATCGTACACATCATTTTGCATGAAAATAAACCACATCTGGAGCTGAGAAACATTAAAGTCCAGACTCCTAGATGAAGAAAACGGACACAAAGGATAAGATTTCAGGTGGATGTGCTGTTCGAGAAGATGAACCTGCAGGATAAAGGAGTTTCACATACACTACTCTACACAAAAAAACTTCAATGTCACCACTTAATGAAAGATTTCCACGACACAAAAGATATAAGTCACCTTCAAATAAAGTGTTACCACACATCAGCAGTCACTCTCCATTTACTATGCATGTACTCTTTTTATTTATTTTACATCCTGCATCAATACGCATCGCGTTCACA
>CM042539.1:6658754-6701254 GCA_023630585.1 Cranoglanis bouderius
GATTTTGCTTGACAATCCTCATAAGGCTGCGGTTCTCTCGGTTGGTTGTGCATCTTTTTCTTCCACACTTTTTCCTTCCACTCAACTTTCTGTTAACATGCTTGGATACAGCACTCTGTGAACAGCCAGCTTCTTTGGAAATGAATGTTTGTGGCTTACCTAGTGAACCAAACTGAGAGACCATTTTGAAGGTTCAGGAAACCTTTGCAGGTGTTTTGAGTTGATTAGCTGATTGGCATGTCACCATATTCTAATTTGTTGAGATAGTGAATTGGTGGGTTTTTGTTAAATGTGAGCCAAAATCATCACAATTAAAAGAACCAAAGACTTAAACTACTTCAGTCTGTGTGCACTGAATTTATTTAATACACGAGTTTCACAATTTGAGTTGAATTACTGAAATAAATTAACTTCTCCACGACATTCTAATTTATTGAGATGCACCTGTATATATATATATATATATATATATATATATATATATATATATATATATATATATATATATATATATATATATATATATATATATATACACACACACACACACACACACACACATATATACACACATATATACACTCACACACATATATGTGTGTGTATATACATACATACACACACACTATATATATATATATATATATATATATATATATATATATATATATATATATATATATATATATATATATATATATATTTATATTTTTTTTTTTTTTTTAATCCTTTAGGGTTTTTACAAATGAATTCTTTATGTGACTTTTCCAGTTTTTTTGTTTTTTAATTTATTTATTTTTTTCTTTAAAGAGTGATTTTTAGTCTCAGTAATGTCCAGTTTCAAGGTTTTTAATTTTATTTTATTTTGGTCACTAATAAAATAGCAATTTTAATCCAATATGCAATACCATCAGCCAGTGTAATATATTTTGGTCAAAAATTAAAACACAATCGTAGTTTTGGTTAAACCTGGCTTTGCTTATAGTATTAACTTTATTAATACTAAGTAAATAAAACATACTAAATAAATAAAAATAATAACTTACTAAATAAATATATATATATTTGAAAATAAGAAAAAAGGTTACATTTTAGAAATACAGTAAAATATTCAAACATACCAAGTACGACCCGATATGAAAGGTTTTTTGTTGTTGCTGTTTATGTTTTTTCTTAAACAGCAGAAACTAAAAAAAGGCTTATTATTAAAAAAAAAAGTCGTCTGGAAATAAAGTTATAAGAGAAACAACTGAAAGTTTTCATCCATGTTCACAAAAGTGCTACTTTAGCGAAATATCACTTTTATCAACAAACAATATATCAGTCAAGCCCTAATATTCCTCATCATCATCATTTGTAAAATCTCATTATTATATAAAACTACGGGGAAATATCTAAGAAAATTAATTCTGAAAGTATTAAAAAAACAAAAAAACAAAACAAAAAACCCAATATTTTGACGTCGCAGGAAGCTGCTGTTGACGAATACAACGCTAGTCAATTTCACATCGCTGTCAGGTCTACAGACCTCGTTGAACAAAGAACGCAGAACATCAGCGCCGCTTTCAAATGCTAGCAGGTGAACTGGGAATTCCAGGATAGGGGAAGAGTTTTAAAAAAAACAAAAAACAAAAAAAAACACAACACTGCACTTCCAAACAGCCCCCAGCTCGGAAACCTGCTTCTTCTGATAGCTAAAACAGCGAAACATTTCTGACAACAGCGGCTCGTTTTGAACACCTGCTTCTTTTTAAGTTGTGCAGCGTGAGCTGGCGATGACACGGTAAAACTGCGCTCGTGTGACAACGCCATCTGTAAGAACGAGAGATTAAAGTGTTCTGGCGCATTCTGTCCATTACAGTGATGCTTATGGGAGTGTGTTTGAAAGAAAAAAACAAAAAAAAAAAACAAGCATATTATTGAAACACTTTCTTTCAATAACACTTTCTGTCTTTGCAAAACAGGCTTTAAAACTCGGTTCTGTCAAGAAGGGGGGGAAAGAAAAAAAAAAAGAAAAAAGAAGTCTCCTGTTTCATCAAGATTTAGAGTGAAGATTGAATGCGATGCTCGGAGAAAACACTTTTAAACAAGGAATTTGCTCGCTTTTACACCTATTGGTCCGGAGTCCGAATCTGATCACTGCACATAATTAAACAATTAAATAAAAAAAAATTAAATCGTGATGATGTGAAAACAGTAAAAAAAAAAAATAAATAAATAAAAAAACTCGGCAACGAAATACAGCACGAAAAAATTGTCAACAAACCTTTACCAAGTGTGTGTATGACATTATAATTATATAAATAACTATAAAAACTATAAAAAAATAAAATGAAACATGGATAAGAAGGTGAGCGTCAGTCCTGGGATTGACCCAACAACACAGTGAGCGAACAACGAACCGTCAGGAGGATCTCAAGAACTTTGAGGACACTCGGTTTAAAGTCTGAAAATCTGCCACATTTTTAAGAAAGAACTAACTAAAGAAAGAACACCTCCTACTCCAGGAATGTGCAGCCCAATTCCTGACAGATCAGATGACGCAAATTGCTCTTTTCACAACTTTTACGGTTTCGTTTGACCCTGCTGAAAGGGAGAACTCAAAATAGAATATCAGATTGCTCTAATTCGAAATGGTGGACTTAATCCTAAATATTATATTAGAGGACTTCAGCTGGAGGAAGAATCTACAAAAGGACATAATAAACTAATTACTTTGCCAATCAGAGTCTCCCTGGGGGAATTTGCTCAGGCTGTGCGTCCGGCTCGGTGCTGGATTGAGTCCCCTTTTCTGAATCCTGAGACAGAGGGAGACGCTGCGAGAAAGAAACACTTAAATCCACGACGGGGCAAAGCTCTCCGTCTTTTCAAGACGTCAATCCGCAGGAGCAGGACAATGTGAAAGAGACTAGCCTTCACGGCGTCTGGCAGAAGCCGGGGATGTGCATGTGTGTGTGTGTGTGTGTGTAATAAATTAAACAGAATCTTCAAGGACTCTTAAAAGTCAGAAGTATTTTAAAGTGACAGGAAGTAGGTGGGTGAATTTTATATTCCAATAAGAAAAGAAGGGAAAAAAAAAATTATATATATATATATATATATATATATATATATATATATATATATATATATATATATATATATATATATATATGAATGGGCTTTCCAAAAACAAGAGCATTTTGCAGATGAAGTTTGAAAAAATGTATTAAGTCATTGTGATGGGAAGGTACTTCCCGAGTCGAAGGACGCAATCTAAAGGCATATAGAGCTCAGCTTTAATAATAACAACACGTCCAGCTTGAAGCAAGACTGAGCTTCAGCCTTCAACATAATTAATCCATTAAAGTGTTTTCTACTATCCTACTCAAACATGATCAGTGCGTTGAATAGAAGGCAGCGGCGCAGTAACAATGGACTCAACGGGCAAAATCCTGCGGCCAGAGAGGGCGAAAATTCGTTTACAGACGAGCCGTGAGACTTCACACGAAGGCGCACTCTTAAAATAACGGATTTCAGGAAGTTTACTGTAGTTAGAGGAGTGTATTTACAGTGGGGGGGGAAAGTATTTGATCCCCTGCTGATTTTGTACATTTGCCCACTGACAAAGAAATGATCAGTCTATAATTTTAATGGTAGGTGTATTTTAACAGTGAGAGACAGAATAACAACAAAAAAATCCAGAAAAACGCATTTCAAAAAAGTTATAAATTGATTTGCATTTTAATGAGGGAAATAAGTATTTGATCCCCTATCAATCAGCAAGATTTCAGGCTCCCAGGTGTCTTTTACACAGCTAATGAGCTGAGATTAGGAGCACTCTCTTAAAGGGAGTGCTCCTAATCTCAGTTTGTTACCTGTAAAAAGACACCTGTCCACAGAAGCAATCAATCAATCAGATTCCAAACTCTCCACCATGGCCAAGACCAAAGAGCTGTCCAAGGATGTCAGGGACAAGATTGTAGACCTACACAAGGCTGGAATGGGCTACAAGACCATCGCCAAGCAGCTTGGTGAGAAGGTGACAACAGTTGGTGCGATTATTCGCAAATGGAAGAAACACAAAATAACTGTCAGTCTCCCTCGGTCTGGGGCTCCATGCAAGATCTCACCTCATGGAGTTTCAATGATCATGAGAACAGTGAGGAATCAGCCCAGAACTACACGGGAGGATCTTGTTAATGATCTCAAGGCAGCTGGGACCATAGTCACCAAGAAAACAATTGGTAACACACTATGCCGTGAAGGACTGAAATCCTGCAGCGCCCGCAAGGTCCCCCTGCTCAAGAAAGCACATGTACAGGCCCGTCTGAAGTTTGCCTGAATGATTCAGAGGAGAACTGGGTGAAAGTGTTGTGGTCAGATGAGACCAAAATCGAGCTTTTTAGCATCAACTCAACTCGCCGTGTTTGGAGGAGGAGGAATACTGCCTATGACCCCAAGTCATAACACCATCCCCACCGTCAAACATGGAGGTGGGAACATTATGCTTTGGGGGTGTTTTTCTGCTAAGGGGACAGGACAACTGCACTGCATCAAAGGGACGATGAACGGGGCCATGTACCGTCAAATCTTGGGTGAGAACCTCCTTCCCTCAGCCAGGGCATTGAAAATGGGTTGTGGATGGGTATTCCAGCATGACCCGAAACACACAGCCAAGGCAACAATGGAGTGGCTCAAGAAGAAGCACATTAAGGTCCTGAAGTGGCCTAGCCAGTCTCCAGACCTTAATCCCATGGAAAATCTGTGGAGGGAGCTGAAGGTTCGAGTTGCCAAATGTCAGCCAAGTACTAAGTCGAAGGAGTCAAATACTTATTTCCCTCATTAAAATGCAAATAAATTTATATCTTTTTTGAAATGCGTTTTTCTGGATTTTTTTGTTGTTATTCTGTCTCTCACTGTTAAAATACACCTACCATTAAAATCATAGACTGATCATTTCTTTGTCAGTGGGCAAACGTACAAAATCATTTGATCAGGGGATTAAATACTTTTTCCCCCCACTGTATTACATGTTTGTGTTAAGGATGAAAAGACATTTCACTGGGTGTAACGCTCATCTTTCGTTGTTACTACACTTATACCGGCTGTCAGTCAGTCTGTGCGATGGCATGGCAACATGCAACGCTCAATCCAGCTGTGGCTTCTTTGGGAATGATTTTCACTGACGGAGAAAAATGTAAATAAACTTTTGGCCATGTTGTGTCTGAAATGTCAGTTACTAGATATTAATTTCTTGCTAATAAAACTGTTGTACAAAAGCAATATCACACTCGCAATCGTGCTGCTGTACTGAATATCAGTACGGCTGTGATTACCCGAGATTACCTGCGGTACCCGTGTCTACAGCCGAATCACAGCCGTGCTGATTTTCAATAGAACATCACTCTCGCTCGTGCGATATTGCTTAATATTGTCTGCTGCTGTAACACTGGAATTTCCCACCTGGGATTAATAAAGTGTTACCTTTAAAAATAAATAAATAAAATAAAAAATGTTTTTCATCATTTCATGCAGTTTATTATTATAAAATGTAAATTTTACCTAAAAGTCATACATGCTCTATAATTATGTTTGCGATTATACACAGCGTTGATGCGGAATGAAAGTGTTTCCGGGGGCGTAGTGATCTGGTTCACGTTCAATTTAATACATTTAATTTAAAACTGCATATGATTTAGGCCACACCTTCTCGTATTTCCTATGCGAGTACAGATATGAATATAATAAACAGACAGGTTACACCCATACTGAGCACACAGAGTGATTCGTCATGCTATTCAGAGTGAACCAAGATTTATCCTGATCCCGGAGACGCCGATACGCGGGAGACGAAATGGCGATGGCAGTGGAAATTGCTCCTTTGAAAGCCAGCATCTTTTTTTGTGTGTTTGCGTGTGTCGTTACGTTGAGGGATAAAAACAGACGCCTTCTGCATCAACAGGCAGGCTTCAATCCCTGAGCTGAAGAAACGATCGCATCGAGTTTGATGATCCATTAGCTTCCCGTGCAGATGGAGATAAAAGGGGGATTATTCTGGACACACAAGAGTCTATAAATGACAAATGTAATGCTTTTTTTCCTGGAAACCACATCCGATGGCGTTAGGATTGAGGGGGGAGAAGCTTTTTAAGCTTTCAGCAGCACAAACACAAGGTATCACTTGAATATATAATACAATCTGAGCTGACACTGGAACCAGAGCCCTGGGTATTAGGCCCTATATCTCGGTTTCCTGAGCCCAGTCTGCACCGGACACGCAATCTTAATCAATTTCTATCCAATTGCCGTCCTCGCCGCAACACCATCCCACATCCACCTCCCTCCCTGCCTCCCTCCATCCCTCCCTCCCTCGCTCTCTGTTTTTAGCAGCAGCTCGTAAAAGTGCAGTTAGCCTGATGTCCCCAGGATGTTAATACATCCAACTCAATATGGCACGCTAATGTCCTAAACGAGCACGGTGCCGTGTTTATTCCGTTTGGCCGCAATGAAATACTGTCCTCCAGCTGGAGAACAATGTAAACAGATCAAATAAGTTTATACTCGCCTGGCTCCTGCTTACTCGAGATGTGAATAAACATACTTGGGGAGGTATGTAGGGGTGGGGGGGGGGGGGATACCACGATATTTTTAACAAATATGCAAGCAAAAAAGATTCTACAAAACATTTATTGTCCAATCAGATCATCAGAAGTTGCTCAGTGTTATAAAAGTACCCTTTTAACATTTTTAATACAAATCTGTGACATCGATACGTCATCGTTTCCATGGTAACAGCTTATTCACAGGGATTTGTACGGTGGACACTTTCTGTAAGAAGACATTTATAAAAGCTGTAACTTTAAGTTTTTGTTTTTTGTAGTTCACCCAAAAATGAAAATTCTGTCATCATTTACTCACTTTCATGTCTGTATGACTTTCTTACATCTGTGGAACATAAAAGAAGATATTTTGAGAAATGTCTGTGTTTTTTTTTTGTTTTGTTTTGTTTTTTGTCCATACAATGGAAGTCAATGGGTACCAAAACTCTTTGGTTACCATCATTCTTCAAAATATCTTCTTTTGCGTTCCGCAGAAGAAAGAAATACATACAGGTTTGGAACAACATAAGGGTGAGTAAATAATGCCAGAATTTTCATTTTTGGGTGAACTATCCCTTTAAGTTAAAGAAAGAGGACAAAAGAGAGGCTGGTGAGGGAACGATTACATCTATTATGTTTATAGCAGCTATAACGCAAGCGAGAACTTCGTTTCGTGGACGTTCCACGACATCAAATATAACTACAAATGGGTAAGAAGTATGACGTGTCATTCTTTAATTAGTTAAAATTGTAACAGGTGGAAAATCGTTAAAATGTGGTGTTAGAGGAGTAAAACACTTCGTAACGTGCCGTTATAGGAAAATAATCAACATTTTCGTAAGAGTGCTGATCACGTCTGCTAAACGGTGGTGTGATCGCACATTAGTACTGCAGTGGTACGTCTTTAATCACGTGGAATGTGTTAAAGAAATGCACTGCTAAGAATCGTCACACTAATACACCGTCACACTGACTGAAACGCTCCCCAACACACACTCACACACACACACACACACTCACACACACACACACGATGATGTAGCAGCAGCAGGTGACATTTTCAACAGGTACCCGTGTGCAAACACAGCCATATGGCACCTCCGTGGCGCCCCATTAGCGGAGCATGACAAGGAGGAATTATCGCACGCTCGAGACTTCATCAAACATGCCAGAGCGCTGCCAACGCCAGACATCAGATAATGAAGACGCAGCGAAAAACGGGATGCTGCTACAGACAATTAATTAAGTAATTAGGCTAATGACTTCTTTACTCAAGTCCTCTTCTTTTGGCTGCAGATATGAATTAATTAACGCAGCTAATTTAATTAGCCAGGTTGTAATTTCCCAGCTGCTCCGGAGGTCCTCCCTCCCTCCCTCCCTCCCTCCTCCCGGCTCATCGCCAAGTTTGGACGGCTTCTTCAATAAAACACCGCCAACCATCAACCAACCCAATGCAGCTCACCGAGTCCTAATCAAACTGAAATGAGTGGGTCCAGAATTACTGGCACCCTTCATTAAAAAAAAAACAAGCAAAAGTACATAAATAAAATGAATAACACATCCCACAAATGATATTTTGGCCTTAAACACACGAATACACATAAGGACGTTACAGTTTTAACACTTTTTTCTTTTTCAACTTGAAGTGGTTAATTTTTCTATAGCAGAATACAGTCTCTAGAGTTTATAAAGAATGGCACAAAAAATAAATAAATAAATAAATAAAAACACTGAGTGAGTGACAGTTCTGTGGGTGGAAAAGCCTTGATGATGAGAGAGATCAGAGGAGAATGACCAGATCGGTTCAAGCTGCCAGGAAGAATATAGTAACTCAAATTATCTCTCTTTACAACCATGGTGAGCAGAAAAGCATCCCAGCATGCACAAAACATCAAACCTGATTCCTGTTCTTGGCTGATAGGAGTGGAAACTCATGTGGTCTTCTGCTGTTGTAGCTGATCCACATCAAGGTTTTTGTGGTCTTGTGTGTTCCGTGATGCTTTTCAGCTCACCGTGGTTGTAAAGAGTAATTATTTGAGTTTCTATAGCCTTCCTGTCAGCTCAGACCAGTCTGGTTCTTCTCCTCTGATCTCTCTCAGGTGCATCAGCCTGCAGACCCTCTGCTCGCAGGATGTTTTTTGTTTTTCACACCATTCAGTGTAAACTCTACAGACTGCTGTGTGTGAAAATCACAGGAGATCAGCGGTTTCTGGAATGCTCACACCAGCCCATCTGGCACCAACATCCATGCCACGGTTACAGTCGAAGATCAGATTTTTTCCCCCATTCTGATGTGAACATTAACTGAAGCTCTTGACCTGTATATGCATGATTCTATGCATTGTGCTGCTGCCACATGATCGGCTGATCGGATAACTGCATAAACGAGCTGGTGCACAAGTGTTCCTATTAAAGTGGACAGGTGGGCATATATTGCATTATGAATAGATTCTCACCTTACTTAGAAAAGATGATTTTAAGCCACCGGTACTGACCTTTTTTGGTTATATTCCAGAAATGGGTTTTGAGTTAAATGCTCTTGACTTATAAAATCTAAGAACTGAGAAATGTGTGTGAACTATTTTTTTAAAAAGAAAATTCAGATGTAACTGGATGGGAAAAAAACGATCTGGGTCACTTAAATTAGCACTTGTAGCACATACATATATTTGTGTTACAAGTGATCCTAACATGGTCTAATATCAAACTAAGACAAATGATTTCGTGTAGGATCTGAGACTGGATGACAAACAAGTCCTTAAATAAAGAGAAAGAGTCCAAGTTCTTGCCAAGTCCATGTGTTCAAATACTTTGACTGGTCTTGTGTGTTTGTGAACCCGTCTAAATGTACAACATGCATATTATCGATTAAAAGTAATAAAATATAAATGTGTTGTAACTGTAAAGGGAACGAGAAAAAGAAAATAAGACCTCCTGAAGATTATGGAAGAAGGGGTGGAAAAAAAAAAAAGATCTGAATGACATCTGCTATTTATTTATCCAGGGCAGAGTCCATATCTCACACACACACACACACACACACACACACACACACACATACAACGTTTCCCAGACGCATGAATGGTGATGCATGAAATTTAGGAGGCCGAGGATTCCTCCAGATTTTCCTTCCTGCAGCTTCCCCATGAGAGCGCATGAACATCTGGACTTCACAGAGCGGCGGCGGCTGAACATGACTCGAGCGTCCACAAAGCAGCGCAGAAACGTGAATATTAAAACCGAGCGTCGAGAGAGTAATCAGCGTCGGCCAGAGGAGAATTCAAAGTGATGGGGTGAGAAGAAAAAAAAAAAAAAAACCCCAAAAAAACCCCAGGAGAACTGGACACAAAGGCACTTTCAGGACGTCACCCCCCCCCCGCCGTCCTCCTCCACACCCCACCCGTCCCTAGCAGCCGTGACCCAGCATGCACCAGGGGCTCGGCGGGGATCCGAGTGGAAGGAACGGTTTGGAACCAAATTTGGTGAAAATGAGCGAGATGAATGGAGCTTGGTGGAGGGTAGAGGGGGGCGGTAGGGGGGCGGCAGGGGGGCGGCAGGGGGGCAGTGGGGGGGCCGGTCTCCTGGCAGTGATGCAGATAGTAAATCAAGGCTAAAAAGAACCTGTATTTTTCATCAGGTTACCAGATGGAGACTGGCCTCATCTTTCATCTGATCGCACGAGAAGAGGAACGTCAGGGGGGAGGCTGTATTTTTTTTTCTTTCCTTTTAAAGCCACCAAACCATTAAATCAGTAGAGCAAGCAAGAAAGCCTTCACGTGCATATTTGTTTGCTAATATATGTTCACCTAGCATGCTAATCAACAGCGTATGCTAGCGTACTAATGTAAAATAGCTTGTAATTGGCGCGTTAGATACGAGACCCATCTTGCTTCGCTACATATGATGTTTGTAGTATTTCTGCATATGGACATTTGTAAGAATATTTCTATCTTTGTTATATATTATAGGTTTATTTCAATAGGTTTTGAAAAATCTATTTGGTCATTTTTATTGTCTTGAGCAAGTAGAGCAAGTCCTGTCTTTTCTAAGTTTCTTTTTCCTTTCGTTGTGGAAAAATTTTTTCATTGACTTTTACCGAGATTCAGAATTCGAGTTTTTAAGAAAGAGGTATGAACACTAACTCTGCCCTGAACCCTAACTTCAGGTTTCTTCCATATGACATGAAGTGTGGGAATGTTTACGAATCTGCCAGTTTGTTTTGGTGTTTAAATTTATAAGGACTAGAGGGAACAACTATGTACAGTTGAGGTCGTATGTTTACATGCACCTTGCAGAATCTGTAAGATGTTAATGATTTTTTTAATAACTATAAGAGGAATCATAAAAATTGCATGTTGTTTATTTAGTCCTGCCCTGAATAAGCTATTTCACATAACAGATGTTTACATATAGTCCACAAGACACAATAATAACTGAATTTACACAAATGAACCAGTTCAAAAGTTTACGTTACGCTCAATTCTTAATACTGTGTGTTGTTACCTGGATGATCGACGACTGTTTTTATGTTTTGTGATAGTTGTTCACGAGTCCCTTGTTTGTCCTGAGCAGTTAAACTGCCCACTGCTCTTCAGAAAAATCCTCCAGGTCCTGCACATTCTTTGCTTTTCCAGCATCTTCTGCATATTTGACCCCTTTTCCACCTTTTCACACTGAGGACAACCGAGGGACTCGTACACAACTATTACAAAAGGTGCAAACATTCACTGATGCTCAAAAAGGCAACACCATACATTAAGAGCCAGGGGGGTGTAAACTTTTGAACAGGATGATCAGTGTAAATTGTTATTATTTGGTTTAAAGATCTTTTTTTTTTTTTTTCATTTAGTACTGCCCTTCAGAAGCTACTTAAGATATTTACATGTTTCCCAGAAGACAAAATAATAATGTATATGATGTACATGACGAGATGTGAATTACAGAATCTGATTTAGTGCTGAGAATAAGTGAAAGTCTAAAGATGACAGATTTAGAAACTCGGTATTTTGGTTTGTATCACTCAGACTACTGAATTTCCTCACGTACCTTTCTCACATTTTCTAAATTTCCGGATTTTTCCATGATCGCAAGAACACCGAATAAAACACGTTCTGGTTGTGAATTCGTTAACGTAAGTGAGAACAGGAACTAACTGGATGTGGTTACACTCCATCCCACCACGCTGTCGTTGATTAGTTTCCTATCACGATATGACAACCGGGTGTTTTCATTCCATATTCTCAGTGTTCGATGATTCGGTTCGACCTTCAGCACAAATCAAACAAGTTATCATCACGTTCTAGAAATTTGTATCGATCTACTTCATGCAGAATAATCCAGATTCTGCAGGTTTAACGTCTTATGGGGACATCCCTTACATGCTCCTTAAATATATAAATAAATAAATAAATAAATAGATAAATAAATAAATAAGGAACGTTTTGAGCCGAGACAGTTTCAGATGAACCCTTGACACAATGCATGTAATATTAATGCTGCTTTTTTCCCCACCCCCTCCCTTCATCACACACTCACTCTCTCTCTCTCTCTCTCTCTCTCTCTCTCTCCACCCCACCTAAAATATTGTTAATCAAGGTCCCGTTTCAAATGACAAAATGCAGTGAGAGGGGGAGTGAGACGCTGTGATATGATAATTCGCAGCAGATATATCATTTTCTGAATAAAATGCTGAAGCCTATGATTAACTACGGGCTCGCCGTAGACGGCACACTGATTAATTTCCCCTCTCTTCAGCCAACGCCAAGGTCTTCACTCTTCCCACCCCGTTTTTTATTTCCTTTTTTTTTCTTGCTAAAATCAAATCGGTTCCTCTTTTTTTAATTTCTGAATAACCTTGTGCCATTTCCCCCCCTCCCCTCCCCTCTCTCTCTCTCTCTACTCTCCATCGTTCCCGGGGAGGCGAAACTGAACTTTTTAAGTCTTCGATAGATCTCCGATGGTGTCAATGCAGGAAAAAAAGTAAATAATAAAACATCTCTACATCCTGCGGTGGTTCGTAAACTCTTTTCTTCTGAGTAAACAGGAAAGAAGTATCGCTCTATTGTTTGAACATTTTTTGCTCACTCCTGATGTGTAATCCTCCTAAATAAAAGCATCAAAGCAAGTTTTCTGGCATGTTGTAATGATCGGTGTGGAGGTAATTGGGCTCTTCGATTTGATATCTCTCAGGTACATCTTTGTCAATAAAGCCACACAGCAAAGCCGAAAGGAATTTAAAAAAATAATAAAACACAACTGCGTTTTGCTCCAAAAACATTGGATTTGTTTACAACACAACATGATTGCATGTGAGAAGGGAGGAAGGGAACGAGGGATGATAACCTAATAACCGAGTCCCTGGTGTACCGGATCTAGAGAAAGACACAGATTCCTCCTTGCTATAATGACAAGCTAAAATTCTCTAGAATCAGGAAGTGTGCTGTCACAGCTGGTCAGAGAACATTTTAAATGATTCGGGAAGAGAGAAATAATAAGGAAAAACACAGCACCACTACGCAGAGGTGGAATTTCGGTTGTGGAGGACAATCGATGTCTCGGTTTAATCTTATGAGATGTAAGGACTGGAGGACGAGCAAATTAGTGGATGTGGTTGATGAAAAACGGGCACTTGAGCCTCTCGTGATGAGTGAAAAAAAACAAACAAAACAAAAAACCCTGGTCGTCTTTAGACCTTCGTGGTGTTTATGGTGGTTTAATTGAAGACAGCAAAATAAATAAATAAATAAATAAAAGCATAAACCAAGAAACATGCACGGTTGACTCTGCCGATTTGCCCCATAAATCATCCTGATGCTCAGACAACTCGTCCAGACACAAATTCTGATGATAGATGACCTGTTTAGCTTTGATTTTTGAAAGCAATGAGCTCGCCGCCGATACGTCACGCAGAAAAATGGCACCAAAATGCTCACGAGAAGCAGGAGAGGGACAGAAATCACTTTCTGCGCGTCGAATAATCTCGCGAAAATGAGCGCGTCATTATTAAGGCCGGCCCCCGTGACGACGCCGGGACATGGGAGGGGAAGAGAGCGAGGACGGGATTTGCGTTAGTGGCCCTGTAATGTGTGCATGATTTGTGATATACAGCAGTCATCAATGGACTAATTCCTCAGTCCTGCGTGCCTAACACAGCGCTATAAATATTAGCCTAGCAAGACAAGCACACACACACAGAGAGACACAGGGACGTAAATCAGAAGGGGAGCACGAGCAAATGAAGAGCAACGTGGCTCTCGGGGATGGAATTAGCATAAACAGGGTGCATTTTTAAATTCTGACTTAAAACCCTGGGCTCTCGAGCCGGATCACAATTAGAGAAATTAGAGAGGACGCGGGTGAGCCGTGAATTTTTCATGTGTCCTTTAAATGAGCGAGCGTCTCTGTGCTGATTGGAGACGTGAATTATTCATTCTGAACACGCAGAAGCCGTTAGAGGAGACGGAGATGAAGCCTCTCTCTGACTGACACTGTGGCACCACATGCAGCAAAACTCCAGCTGGTGGCTCTCTTCCCCTCTGTGTGTGTGTGTGTGTGTGTGTGTGTGTGTGTGTGTGTGTCTGTGTCTCTGTCTCTGTCTGTGTGTGTGTGTGTGTGTAGACTTGAGGATTCAGAGCTTAAGCTTTGCCAGATGAGGAAGAGGAAGACAGAGAGAGAGAGAGAGAGACAGACAGAGAGAGAGCTAGCATCAAAGAATCAACCTTATTTTTATCTTATTAATTTCATGAGAGAGGTGAAAAGACTTAATGAGAGAGTAAAACAACTCTTTACAGCTGCTATAACGCAAGTGAGAACAGGAACCCACTTGGTCCAAGAACATTCCGTAACATTAAATGCAACAAGAAACGAATTAAAAAAATAAAAGGGTATTCTTTAAATTTCATTAAAAAAATAAATAAATCATGAGCTGTTCCAAACCGCTGTGGTATAAGAGCAATAAAAACACTTTTTTTTTTTTTTTTTTTTTTTTTTTTTTTAAATTGTCATGTTACAGGAAAATGATCAGCCTTGTTGTTGATTATTTTCCTCCAACAGCAAGACACAGCATGAGTGTTTTATTCCTTACTGAAAAGAGAACAAAGAAATGGGTGAAGAGGAAAAACAGTGAAAGTGATGAAGGTCAGAGAAAAAGAGACACATGAAGGTGACATGATGAGACAATTATGGACATGATGCAGCGCTGGTGATGCAGTAAATGTAAAGGATGTGTGAAAACACACACACACACACACACACACACACACACACACACACACACACACACACTTCGACATCCACCAGTCGAAGACATGAGTGTGAAATCCACGTCAGCGAGTGAGGAGCTCCAGTCAGCCTGAAAGGAAGGAAGGAAGGAAAGAGCACTGATATTTGGATGGATGAGTGCAGAAGTAGGAAGAGGAAAAAGCCCCAAACGGTGAGCTAAAGCGCTCCCCCGTCTTCACACGCTTGATTTCACCCCTTAATTAGAGTCATTCATCAGTGTGGCGGAGAGATGAGGCGGCCACGTGCCACGCCACACCTTGCCACCTGTCAAAATTACAGCTTTGGCGTCGTGCGCCATCCCTCAAACAGTTATTTTCTACAAGCCTGGCTGCTTCTCACAATTCACTATTTACTACGGTCTTGCCCCTGTTGCTTGCTCTCTCTCTCTCTCTCTCTTTCACAACTCGCACACATGGTGAGATGGAGGAGGAGGAGGCGGTCGTAATGTCAGTGTCAGACAGTGCTAATGGTCATTAAGCTGCAGATCAATCCCAATTAAACACCATTAGCAGTTTTATTATACACACGATTATTGTTTTCATAATTCAGACAAACAGCCGTGTGTTTGTCCTTGACAGGCGAGCGGGAAAAAAAAAGTGCAAAGCTTTCCGACCGTGATGACTTTCCGAACAAACAATGTAAAAACATGCAGCACTCATTGTGACATGAGGCTCGATAACAAAACAAAACAAAAATACATTACAGTTTTTATTTCATTTTTCAAGTGAGATAAAACTTCAATTTCACACCAATGAGCCATCTTAAATCTTGTCCTCACACCAGTGCCACACTGTTGAAGGAAAATAATCAGTGACAGAGTTACTCTTATCACCCTGAAGCGGATTCCTTTTATTCTTTTACTACAACAGCATGTCCTGAGGTGTTTTATTCCTGTTAGTCTTACAGCAACCTGACAATTCTAATTTTTTATTTACTAGGGCCAATTTACAATTACTTTAAGATTTTTATCCATTTAGTCCATTAAACAGGATAGTTCCTGTTCTCGCTTACGTTATAGCAGCTATAAACAGTCGTTCCCTCACCAGCGTCTCTTTTTTTCCTCTCTTGAAGTTGATAAGCTTCAAGACGCAGCTTGTCCTGTTACTAAAAAAAACGCAAAAGGTGTGAATTCCTTTGTCCTGAAGATGAAGATGTCAGAAAACTTAATTTTCAGATTACATATTAGGAAAAAAAAAAGTCTCTACAGAAAACTTCATACAACGATTTTTTAAAAATCCGTTTACATGGAGCGTCCGCCGTATGAGTCCCTGCGAATGAGCTGTTGCTATAGAAACGCTTAAAGTATTAGCAAGAGCACATTAATTATAAATAAACCTGTGATTTGCAGCTGCATTACAGTCATTACAGAAAATGAATCAACACCTTCTGACCAATCAGAATCCAGAATTCAAAAGCGCTGTAAGTAATGTTTTCTCTGCTTTTGAGGCTCGTGTATAAACTGAAACGGTCAAAAAAACACCACATCTTTATTTAAAAGATGCAGACGTCCATCATCATATGACAGACCGGCTCCTGATCGTCACATGACCACGAAAAAAGTGAAAAATTTAAACATGGATCTCAAAATGTGAGAGCTAGGAGTTTACTTCAAAAGAGCATCACCATGTCCAACACACTCCGGTGTAGTTTTCCTGGAGCTTCTTGTGAAATCCGTTCCAGACGAGACGGACGTCGAACGCATCTTTCGGAATCCTGCCCAGATGACTAATGAAGTCCCTCGGATCCGAGTACGAGCAGCCATCTTAAGCACCTTACCGATCGCGTCTTTCTCGCCCTCCGCTTCATTACAGAGTCTCAAATATTCTTTTAGGGCTTTTCTCCCACCTTCAAGATGCACTGTAGATGTGAAAGTATGCAGCTGAGAAATAAATAAATAAATCACCATCGCTCTTAAATTATTGGTGGATATTAATAACACAGTAAATATTCCTCTAAGGAGTAAACATTGGGCGGCGAATAAATCCGGTTATGGTATAGAAAAAAAAGAAAAAAAAAATTCTAACCAGGGACCTAAACGAGGGCATATTTATACATTTCCCCCCCCCTCAGTTATCCATATCTTTAGGTAGCAAGAAGGACGATTCATTGCTTTGGAAATACAAACATACTTCACCTTCAATTTCATTTTTTTTTCATAACTCTAGAAGCCCACGAAGGAGATTCAATTAGGTTTTCTGATTGGGGCGCTGGCATTCCGTCGGGTCATTCAAAGGTTAAAGAATTCGGTGCTACAACAAACACGATTATGCCACTGTAGCATTTGATCAGATGCTGTGTTTATCATGCGAGTCTGAGCCATGTCGAGATCTCAAAATAATCTCTTTCGTCCTGCAGGTAATCACAGGGCTGGTTCCCCCCCCCCCCGAACACTTCCAAAGGGGAAAAAAAAAAAAATGGCGACGTACGCTGCACCAGAGCGAGAGTCAATGATGCCGAGAGCAGAGTGCACATTAAATCATTTTTATATAGTGAAGGTACGGGCAATGTAATGTCATTTCCTTCCCTCTTTCTACTGCTCTCTCTCTCTCTCTCTCTCTCTCTCAAGGAGTGACTGAGCGAGAGAGAAACGAGGGGAGAAATAATCGGATGTTTAATTAGATAAGTCGGGAGTTCAGGGTTCGTCGCTGTGCCTGTGCTTTGTACCACTTTATGCATTGTTCTGAGATCAGGTAATTGCCAGAGATGCACATTGGGAATAAATACATACATACATACATACATATATATATAAAGGCGAGACGAAGGATGTCAACTTCCACAGTGCATTCTGCATGACATCATACACACTCAAGATTGCATTAGCTTGGATATGAATTGAAATTTAGACTTTAAGGTGCCTAGAATCTTCGAAATCATTACATTTTTTTCCCCACGTTTCATGTTTCCGAGCTGTAAATAACAACTTTATTTACTTTCTATGCTAATATCCATCTGTAAGCAACCCAGAAATCCTGTCTCTTCATCTCTAATCACCGCCTGGCCCAAATGTCGGAATGGGGGGGAGGGGGGAAAAAAAAAAAAAAAAAAAAGTGAGAGAAGCAAAGAAGAAGAAGAAGAAAAAAAAACACACTCCACAACAGGGGAAAGGTGAGCGTGTGAATAATGCATGAAGAGTTTTATATAGGGAGTGATGCTTGTCAATCAAGACCGCCTAAATCAAGACGACACGGATCATTTCCATCCCGAGTATCGGATATTCAGGTTGGAGGCACAGCTCCAGAACCGGGCGTGCTTTTATAAAAAAAAAAAAAAAAAAAGGCACAAAAAGAGTGTTTAGACATGAGGGATATCCCTCGCTGTGCTTTAATTACAGCCGCCGAGGCCGTCGGTCTCATCGGCGGAGCCCCGATAACTCGAACGCACGCATTCAATATCTGTATTTACATGCTGGGATCACTGAGCAAACAAGCTCATTTAAAAGTTCATATGCTAATGGATGACATTTAAAGCAAACTTTACACGAGAAAAGGACATACAACAAAAGGCTTTGATTCGTTTTCCTTTTTTTTTTCCCTTCCCTGCCGTGAAACTTGCCGAGCTTTTCCATATTCATGAAAAAGCCTCTTAAACCTGAGAAAGCTGTCAGAGTGGCTTTTACCTTTTATCTTTGATTTCCCCCCCCCTTCTGCTATAAATTGTGATCTGTACAAATGAGGAGATTTTAGGAGATGGTTAGAGAGGCTTAAGTGTGTGTGTAGTTGTGCGTGTTGATTACATGGACTTGTTGTAGGTCACCTCAAAACATGTCCACCAACACGTAGAAGTTACTAGCAGGAAGTCTTAATGAGCTCCTAATACAGGTAGGATAGATTTAAAGAAAAAAGAAAAAAAAAATCACATGTACAATCGAAACATTAATAGTTAACACTTTATGGAAGAAAGAATGTATTCTCTGTTTCAGGTTGTCTTTAAGTAGAGTGACGTATTTAAAAAGTGACATTTATTATTTTTTATTTCATTCATCTGAGTTTGAGTGGTTTGTGAAAAGTAATAAGAAAAAACAATAAAATCACGCGCAATCGTAAATATGGTGAAGCTTTCTATTAAGAGACGTTTATTTAACATTTATGGAAGGAGTCTCCAGTGTCAGCACTTTGTAACAGTCAAGAGGTAAAGCTGTAACTAGGTTTTCATGACAAAGACGAGTTTATACTTCTTGCGGTTTGGTTTCTCAGGTATGTTTCTCCCGAAGGAACCATCTTCAGGAACTCACATAGTAGGTGCATTTTCACTCGAGGTACTTTTTCAAGAACCCAGAAACACAAAACTGCCACGTTTCCACCATAGGTACCTTTCTCAAAAACCGAGGATGTCTACGAGTGCATTTCTATCACAGGTAACTTTTTAAGAACCCAGGAACTTACAACAAATTAGCTATGGACTGCAGGTTTCCACCATTTTCAGGATCTTGTACATTATTTCCAATGTAGGAACCTTTTCAAGGGCCCATAAACTGAGGATCACAGAAGTTCCAGGTGTGTTTCCACCACAGGAAGCCTCTTGGGGAACTCGGACAGAGGGTGAATTTCTATTCTACAAACCTTTTCGAGAAAGAGTTTGACTGGCTTGTGAAACAATGTAATAATAATAATTTTAAAAATAATAATAATAATAAAATTGTGTGCAATTGTTAATATGGTGAAGTTTTCTATAAAGAGAGGTTTCGGGTTTTTTTTAACGTTTATGGAAGGAGTCTCCAGTGTCAGCACTTTGTAACAGTCAGAGGTAAAAACTGTTACTAAGTTTTCCAACAAAGAGGAGTTTACACTTTTTGTGGCTTCTTGGTAACATGACAAGCTGCACTTTGTTTTTTTTCTCTCTTAAAGTTAATAAGACCAAAAAAAAAAAAAAAAAAACAGAGTCAGGTGAGGGAATGACTGTTTATAGCTGCTATAATATAGGTGAGAACAGGAACTAACTTGTTTCAGGAACATTAAATGCAACTATAAACGGATAAAAAGTATGATGTGTTGTTGCTTAATAATTGAAACTTGTAATTGTGAGCAAACTGCTGTGGTGTAAGAGGAATAAAACATTTCAGGATGTTCAGGCTGTTATAAGAAAATAATAATAAACTTTGGGGTTGTGAGAGAAAGTTCACTTCGTCACACCACCCCGTGGCTGATTAATTCCCTTTAACAGCATGACAAGGAGTGTGTTATTCCTTGTCTGAATCTGGACAAACATAGTTTGCCAGTATAATGATGAGTATCTAATGAGTTAGTATCAACTACTAAGAAAAAAAGAAAAAAAGAAAAGAAAAATGTCAATTTATTCTAAATCCCAAAATACAGTAGAAGACGTTTAAGGAGGTCTTTAGATAAAGTGCGCTCGTTCACATACATGTGATTTGAAGAAGGTGGGAAGAATTTAGAAACATTTCTGTGTATATGGATGTTTAATAAATTGTTATTTAATAAATTGTTACATCTTGAATGTACACAAACAAAGCCTCAGTTACTTTTACATTAAAAATAAATTAATAACGCACGTCTCACGTGAGGCCGCACGGACACCTTTCACTACGCCGAAACATTTTCGTTTTTCCGGATTTTCTCCTGCAGCTCTTTCGACTTCCCTTTTTTCCTTTTCTCGAGCTGAGAGTTATAACACAAAAAGAAAACCACAATGTCAACCAATTGGAGCTCACTTAAGCAACCTTGATGATCGATTGGCGGAGCAGTGGATGAAGCGGGGCGTGTATCTGCAGCGTGCTGTTCAAACTGCTCATTCATTAAAACATGCTCTTCCTTATTGATTTTGGCTTAAGTAATGAGAAAGCTTATCTGAAAATCTTTAGTGTTTGGGCTCAAGTTAAGGAAATCGATGCCACCGTTTCCCATTTGAACAGCAGATGTGAATTTTATGTACAAAAGACAAGATAAACCCAGAATCGGATAAATCAATACGCATTTGTTGATGCAATATAGAGGCCCGTGAATGGAATTTGGAGTTAATTAAAGCTAGATGTAAACATATCAAGGCCAATTAGTATATACACATTTTTTTTTTTTAATAGTCAGTCAATCCTGAAAATCTGGAAGAATTGACTATGTAGAGCAATGATCATGAAGCATGTTCCTGTAGATCTAAACTTAGTCGCAACCCAAATAATCAGACGATTATTTTCAAGAAAGAAAAACATGTTGGACAAATAGTTTTTTTAAATTGGAACCATTTTTAGGAAAAAAACTAAACAAAAAGAAAAACAGATGGCATTCGATTTAAATCACGTGTTGTCAGCATGAACCAGAGGGCGTGGCTTATCTGATTGACAAGATGTTAAAAAAAAAAAAAAAAAAAAAAAAAGCTACTAGTGAGATGCATAAACCAAAGATGTGAGGTTGGGAATTCCTCCTCTTCATCCTCCTCCTCCTCCTCCTCCCTTCGGTGCCACCATCGGTGCAAAGGCTGAGCTCCGACACTAAGCTACATTTCCCAGGGATCATTTCCGTTCTCATTAATATTCATTCCAGCCTGATTTGGAGAACATGTGCGACATGACGAGGTTTTGATGTATGCCTTGTCTCATGCTTTAACACCACTTTTCCTGGAACACGCACACGCTGAAGACTTTCTCTTGTCAATCTTCAAAAATAACGCACGAGACACGCATAGAGACATACGTGTTTTTTTTTTTTTTTTACCTTATCCCATCTTCCATCACTTCCCAACTCCCCCAATATCAAAACATTCCATAATGTAGGACTGGTTTAATCACACGCAAGGAATAACACTGGCTTCTCTGTGGAACGGTCACGCCTTTCCTGCTGTAGAGATGTGACAAAAGTGTTTTTTTGTTTGTTTGTTTTTTGGGAGAGCTGGAGATGTGGAAAGAAGATGCAGGTCACTATGTTCAGTCGACGTTATCATGTAGATGATGAAGAACGGTGCATGGCAGCATGAATTCATGGATTTGGGCTTCGCATCACTGTGATACTTAAATTGTACACATTTGCTTATAAATAAATAAATAAATGAATAAATAAATAGAGAAACTTGAAGTTGGTTATCAAATTTAGTACTCTGCAAAATAAATAAATAAATTAATTAATTAATTAAAAAAAACAAAAAAAAAAAGAGAGATAAAACAAAATAAATCTGAAAGTATTAATACTCCGGCTGATTCGTATGAAAACACTGAGAACTGAGGTTCTTTCCAGGACCTCACAATACATGCACTTCCACCAAAGATTTCCATCTTTTTTCAGGAGCTTACACAGCAGGTACCATAGGACCCAGAAACACAAAATTGGCACATTTCCACCATTGGTACCTTCTCAGTAACCCAGGATATCTACAGAAAGCTTTTTCAGAAATCCAGGAATGAGTGCATTTCCATCACAGGAAGCTTTCTAAGAACCCAGGAACTTACAACAAATGGGCTTTGGAGCTTTTGGAGCTTTGGTCCACCATTTTCAGGAACTTGCAGATTATTTCCAATGTAGTGACTTTTCAAGAACCAACAAACTCAGCATAACAGAAGCTCCAGGTGTGTTTCCACCACAGGAGGCTTCTTGGGGAACTCAAGACAAAGGGTGAAATTTTTATTCTTGAAAACTTTTCAAGAAATGCAAAACTGGCATGTTTCCACCACTGGTACCTTCTTAGGAATCCAGAATATCTACCTTTTTCAGGAATCCAGAAACGAGTGCATTACCATCACAGGTAACTTTTTAAGAACTTACAACAGATGCATGGTTTCCACCATTTTCAGGAACTTACACATTATTTCCACTGTAGGAACCTTTTCAAAAACCCAACACTATACGTTTCTGATTTTAGTTTCTGGATCACAGTTCTTGGATTCTTGGAGAGTTCCTGCTCCAGAGTTGTTACTTCAACACTAAATAATGTTGATTGGTCAAACTCAAGCTTTTACCAACCGAGGTGCTAAACCGATGTACCACTCCTTTACAGGTTGAAGTCAAAGCGTAATTAAAGTAAGTTTGCTCCGAGATATTAGGATCACTTTTAAAGTAAATCACTTAGACTAATGCGATGCCTTCGAACACTATTTCATCTTTTTCTTCCTATCCTACAGGAAAGTTAATCTGTTTTTCCCTCTACTTAAGCCAGACACCTCCATTTGCAATTCGGATTAGATGGATTGTAATTAGAGGCCAGATCATTTTACGCACACAATCAGACGAGGGCGCAGGATTGACGAATCAGCAAATCTGATGAATTATCGTTTCATGGTGACGCGCTCCCATTAGGCCGCGTTGGTGTGCTTTTTAGC
The DNA here is from genome assembly GCA_023630585.1 of Cranoglanis bouderius. Taxonomy (NCBI): domain Eukaryota; kingdom Metazoa; phylum Chordata; class Actinopteri; order Siluriformes; family Cranoglanididae; genus Cranoglanis; species Cranoglanis bouderius. The sequence goes on from CM042539.1 coordinate 6,681,879, forward strand.
CTCTAATGCCCGGACCTCCAGTCTGGTTCCCAGCTCACATTGCCATTAGTGAGCGTAATGGACACTTCTTATGCAAAGTGGCCAGGAGTGAAGGCGACACGGCAGAAATGGGATTAAAATATTGCAACCTCCTCAAGATTTGAGTGAGACGGCGGGCACCGTGGCGGTGCACTCTCTCTCTCTCTCACTCACAGAGAGAACGCACAACGGCGCTCAAAAGCAGTCGCTTAATCATATTGTTTTGTTTTTTTAACATGATGCTGGAAACCTGCTTACCTCAACTAATACGACCCAACAACTTTCCGCAAACTTTTTGTTTGTTTGTTTTTGCTGCTTAGCATTTTCGCTCCTGTGTAATAAAATTACACATTGTGCTTCAGATCGGCAAAGACCTGACACTGGAGACTCCTTCCATAAATGTTAAATAAACTAAGAAAAAAAAAAAGACCATATCAACGATTACACATTATTTCTTTCAGCCGTTTATGAAGCATCCGCCATAAGGGATACAAATCCCTTTAAACGGGCTGTTACTATAGAAACCATCTAAACTACTGTTACTATACGACATATAATATCAATATCATGGTACATTACATCATAATAGACGCTTCTACGATATAATAGATACTATATATATATATAAACTGTCTTCAGCAACCTCAGCTTGTTAGCCGAGTTTGGCTGTTCCTCACCCAGTTTTATTTCTCCTACACAGCTGTTTCTGTTTCAGTTAATGATTGTGTTTCAACCTACATATTGAATTGATGATCATTAGCACCTGTTTGGTATAATTGTTTAATCATACACCTGACTATATGCCTACAAAATCCCTGACTGTGTACAAGTGTACCTAGAAGAATTGATGCTGATTTGAAGGCAAAGGGTGAATACTAAGGGTAAAACAAATACTGATTTGATGTAGATTTTTCTTCTTTTCACTCACTTCGCATTTTGTTAATTGATAAATATAAATTATTAACATGTCTATTTTTGAAAGCATTCTTACTTTACAGCATTTTTTCACACCTGCCTAAAACTTTTACACAGTACTGTGTGTGTGCAAAATAAAATATATATACATATATATACACAAATACATATATATATATATATATATATATATATACACACACACACACACACACACACACACACACACACACACACACACACACACACACACACACACACACATATACATACATACAGTGGGGGGAAAAAAGTATTTGATCCCCTGCTGATTTTGTACGTTTGCCCACTGACAAAGAAATGATCAGTCTATAATTTTAATGGTAGGTGTATTTTAACAGTGAGAGACAGAATAACAACAAAAAAATCCAGAAAAACGCATTTCAAAAAAGTTATAAATTGATTTGCATTTTAATGAGGGAAATAAGTATTTGATTCCCTATCAATCAGCAAGATTTCTGGCTCCCAGGTGTCTTTTACACAGGTAATGAGCTGAGATTAGGAGCACTCTCTTAAAGGGAGTGCTCCTAATCTCAGTTTGTTACCTGTAAAAAGACACCTGTCCACAGAAGCAATCAATCAGATTCCAAACTCTCCACCATGGCCAAGACCAAAGAGCTGTCCAAGGATGTCAGGGACAAGATTGTAGACCTACACAAGGCTGGAATGGGCTACAAGACCATCGCCAAGCAGCTTAGTGAGAAGGTGACAACAGTTGGTGTGATTATTCGCAAATGGAAGAAACTGTCAGGCTCCCTCAGTCTGGGGCTCCATGCAAGATCTCACCTCGTGGAGTTTCAATGATCATGAGAACGGTGAGGAATCAGCCCAGAACTACACGGGAGGATCTTGTTAATGATCTCAAGGCAGCTGGGACCGTAGTCACCAAGAAAACAATTGGTAACACACTACGCCGTGAAGGACTGAAATCCTGCAGAGCCCGCAAGGTCCCCCTGCTCAAGAAAGCACATGTACAGGCCCGTCTGAAGTTTGCCTGAATGATTCAGAGGAGAACTGGGTGAAAGTGTTGTGGTCAGATCTCTTTGGCATCAACTGAACTCACCGTGTTTGGAGGGGGAGGAATACTGCCTATGACCCCAAGTCATAACACCATCCCCACCGTCAAACATGGAGGTGGGAACATTATGCTTTGGGGGTGTTTTTCTGCTAAGGGGACAGGACAACTGCACCGCATCAAAGGGACGATGAACTGGGCCATGTACCGTCAAATCTTGGGTGAGAACCTCCTTCCCTCAGCCAGGGCATTGAAAATGACCTTAATGACTTGGAGAGGATCTGCAAAGAGGAGTGGGACAAAATCCCTCCTGAGATGTGTGCAAACCTGGTGGCCAACTACAAGAAACGTCTGACCTCTGTGATTGCCAACAAGGTTTTGCCACCAAGTACTAAGTCGAAGGGGTCAAATACTTATTTCCCTCATTAAAATGCAAATCAATTTATAACTTTTTTGAAATGCGTTTTTCTGGATTTTTTGTTGTTATTCTGTCTCTCACTGTTAAAATACACCTACCATTAAAATCATAGACTGATCATTTCTTTGTCAGTGGGCAAACGTACAAAATCAGCAGGGGATCAAATACTTTTCCCCCCCACTGTGTATATATGTGTGTGTGTAATATATATATATATATATATATATATATATATATATATATATATATATATATATATATATATATATATATATTTTTTTTTTTTTATTTTTTTTCCTCCTCATTATTCCACCTATGTTGCAAACTTTTCAGCATTCAGCTTTGGATTTTTCTATTTTATTTATTTATTTATTTTTTAGAAATTTAATTACAAACTGACTACAGTTGAACTGTTTAACATCACTTTTTTTTAAAAAATGTTACATTTCTTAAATCTTAAAGATTTTTTTTTAATTCTTCTTTTCTGCGTTATAAGAAAGAAGAAAAACAAAAAAGGGTTTCACAAACAGTATCTAACGCGCACTTGCTAATAAGATAAATATATTACTTGAATCGCTGCCCCCGGTGGCTCAATCACCTTTCAGCTTGATGAAAATTACGGCGTCTATTTAGATGCAAATACAAATTAGCTCTCGCTGTTGCCCAGATTAGAGAGAGCTCTTAGCAAAAAAACAAGAGCGTCTCTTCTGAAGAGGGCATCTGCGTCCCGCTCTCAACATCCTGCCAGGAAAAAGAGCGACGGAGTGAAGTGAAGTGAAGAGCGCGAGGTGGCAGTGCCAGAGAAAAGCTGGAACTGTGACAAGCTTGAAAAAGAGTCCCAATAGGCCACGTTATGGATTAATTAGCGGGTGAGTGGCACCTCTCTGAGGACGTCGCGACAAGCCCGGAATTACCATAAATAAACAAACAGATGTGGACCAGCTTATGACGTTCAAGTGTAATGATATTCGCGCCTCATTATGATTATGAGGTACACAAACTGCGCACAAAAAGGATTCATTAGCGGTATTATGAGTTCATTTAAATGTGGGAATAAAAGCATGAAACAGACGTGTGACAACATGTTGGCAAACTTCCAGGCTTTGATCCAGACACACGAGCGCGTTCGAGAGTCTCTGACGTGTTGCCAAGGTTAACGATATTATTGCGGTTATTTGCATATTTAATTACGCTCCTTGTTAAGGATAAGTGCTGTCTATTCAATTTGCGCCGCTTTGTTGCTGGCATGTTTTCAATAAGGCTCAATGAGCCAGACTGGCAACGTGTGTGTGTGTGTGTGTGATGGGGGGTGTTGAAATTAACATGCATTCATCAATTCAGTACAACAGATGCTAACAATCAGGTGCTTTCTCTCAACAGGATCTCCTCAATCTTTCATTATCATTATTCCATTTTAGCGTAATTATCCGGGTGCCGGCTCGAGTCTCGGCCACAGCGTACACGTTTAATACGTCACGGGTATCGGGTGAACGTGATTCTCATAAAACACGGCAGAAAGACGTTCTCCGAAATTAAGCATTTTCTCATTAGCCAAAGGCTATTGGACTTATAAATTATTCATCTTTTCTTCACAAAGGAACATTAATCAATTATGAAGATATAAAGAAATTAAACACGGGGGACGACACGGGCCTTTTCATATTAATATGCAGACACGTGGCGGCGCCACCGCATCCCGATCAATACTTTCCTGATTAATTTGGACAATTCGCCCGACGACGTGATCTCGGGTCCAGGCTGGCCTGCATGTTTGTTTTGGCTCGCTTTAATTTTTCATAACACGTTGGGAAATATCACCTTTTTCCCGCGCTGAAATCCAGGGCGTCATAAAACGCACGAGGACCTCGAGGGATCGCCGCCGAGTGGAGGCATGCGATTGGTTTGAACCTCGTGGCACTCAAATTTGTTTTTAATGCATTTTTAAAGTTTTATTGGCATTCAGGTGCACACGGGGAATAAAACTCATCCATTCAAAGTGTTGACCCTGTTCGTATTAACAGATGAGGCAAATCTGGTGCAACATTCGGTTAAGAGTCGAGGCGCAAAGTCGAACGGAATACCGTAGGGCCTGAACTCCAGGCGGAGTGGAATCTTATGAAAAATTAAGCAGGAGGAAAACAAAACTTACATTTCACCTACCAGACTCGAGCTCTCTGGGAGACAAAAATAAAATCAGTGTAAGAAAAAAAAAAAAATTTAACTGCTGGCTTGATCCTTGCTTTTGTCAAATGCTAAGCCTAATTGAAAATCAGTTCAGATTAATTATATTTTTTATGAATATATTATTTAATATATAATTTTTATTTCATTCTTTTATTTAAAATACATTTATGCCCATCTACTGCTGCTGTATTTGTGGGCAGGGCTATGTACAAGCACAGTTAGTGATGAAAAAAAAAAGAAAAATAAAATAAAAAATTTAATCCAACCACATCCGAAATTAGTTGTATCTGGAAAATTTTAGCCCATCCAGGCTAAGCTAGCAGGCACCGCTAACTAACATGTTAGCTAATGTTAGTGATGAAGGAAATAGGTGGTTGTCATGGTAACACTATACTTGGAGAGATTTTGGCTGCTGTTAAAAAGATAAGTGAGAAAACTTAACAAAAGGAAGGATGTTGAAATGTAATCGTGCCGACTAGTTTACTAGCAGTCAGCTAGCCAGCGGTCAATATAGCTAAATGTTAGAGATGGAAGAGCATTTGGGATTTTTTTTTTTTTTTTTTTTGCACATAAATGAGTTAATGCTACAAATCTGTTATTTAGATGCCACTAAATATATGTGAATCTTTACACAAAAAATAAATAAATAAAATAAAAGTTGTCACAACAAGATGTCAAAACAGCCCAGGACAGAGGTCACCACCTCCTGAATTCGAATCACTGCTCACTTCGTGTCTACTTCCTGGTTCATTTACTAAATAAAGCACATTATACTGTATAAATCAAGTGTAAAACGCGAAGTCTTGCCATTCTCTCCAGTTGTTTTAATTCTAAGCAGTGTTTTCATCTTTGCCTTGACTATTCTGTTACAACGTGTTTTGTTACACTGATTATATCAGTGGCTCTGAGGGGGAAGAGAAGGGGGCGTGGCCAGATTTACATCAAAATTTTTTAAAAATACACCAGAATCTTGTCACAAAGCACTAGCATTAGCTTATTAGATTATCAAGGTTAGCAAGGTCAGAAAATATATGTAACGAGTTATTAGCTGTAACTAAGCTCATTATAAAATTTTAATTATATAAACCACACGTGCATGTGCTCTGTGGTGAACAGCAGCGGAGATACTCACTGAATTCTTGCGTAGCGGAGTGGACCATCGGAACACGTCGTTTCATTTTCTTAACTCAAACCCCACTCACGTTTTGTGAGAAAATACTAATCACGGCTTTATCTATTCGTCAGCACGGACAAGCGAAGCTAAGATGCGACAGAGAGATGTTTTGTTGCTCTGCTCCGAAATCAGACGGCAGGTTATTAAGGTTTGTACAGGATACAAAACAGGTGTACGAGGAAACGTGTATTACGAGGTGTAACAATTTATGTTCGTCCATATTTAACCTGCAGACTTTTGCATTGCTGCGATGACATCTTGAGATTTCCATCAAACTTCATTACGCCATATTTTCAACCATCGTCTATTAAGAGTTGTTGTTTTTTTTCACTTCTCTTATATAAGATGATTAGTGCAGGATGTCGGGTTCATTCCCTGCTACGACACTAGCAATATGACGCACGTGTTATGAGCACTTGTGTCGTTGTGCATCGTCTTAGTGCGTATTAGAAGAGGCCATGAATGGAGTCGCTGATGAGGTCAGAGGAAGTTGCATAACGGATGCGGTGCTATTATTCACCTCCATCATGCCACTCTTTCCGCCCTCATTACCAGCCGAATTCGAAATTAAAATGTTTATCTGTTGGCCTTTAAAAACGTGCAGATAAATCCAGCCTCGGTTAAAGGCTCAGCGTCAAAGGTAGAGCGCTGAAATAGAATTAGAGGCCTTAATATTGCTTTCATACTCCGCAGGTGATGTTTACGCGGCCCACCGCTGAGCCGTACGCAGATTCATCAGGAAAAGCTGCTTAGAGACACAGCTTCGTGTTGGAGCGACGATGACACCTCTCGACGGCTTTAATGAACGTTGCGTTGTTTTGGGGGAGAGAATAAAAGAGATGCTGAGAGTGTAAAATCTGTGTATGGGGTTGAGTCTGATTGGCCAGAACGTTTATCAGATTCATGTTCTATAACATCAGCTATCATTCAAACTAGGGCTGGGCGATATGATGATAAAATATCGATATCATGATGAATTGTGTCAGGATGCACTTTTCCGCGATATCATGGGTATCATGACATCTTTTTATACTTTTTTTTTTTTTTTTTTAACTAACAACTACAAACTCTGGAAGCAGATTTTAATCTCTAAAATTGTTAAATTGTTAACTTTAACAGATTTTATTTTTTGCTTTTAAAATCAATATCAAACCAATTTTTAAAAGTTTTACTTTTAAATGCGACGCTACTATTTCGCTGGCAGTTTGTGAGCAAACCTACATATCCTGCATTGTAGAAATGTCTATAATATATAGTAATGTCGAGATATATATATATATATATATATATACACACACACACACACACACATATGATATTTTGGTCATATCATATCGTCCCACCCCTAAACCAAACGAGAGGTTTGTGTTAATGCACTCGTTCTAATACGTTACCGTTTCTATAGTAACAGTACATTCACAGGGGCTTGCACGGCAGACAATTTACATAAACTACGTGAACTTTTGTCATCTCACGAGTTTTCATAAAAGCTTTACACAAATCCTGTTTATGAAAGTGTTGTGAAGACCCCTTCAAAAAACCGTGTGAACGTCTGCACGTCTCCGTGGTACAAGTGAAATAAAACACTTTGGAACGTGGCGTTATAGGAAAATAATCAACTCCAGTAGCGTTCGTCTATAAGCGCAAGGTTCAATCCTGTTTTATTCGTCACTTATTACAAGTGTGAGCTATACAGTGTAGTAATGAGCGGTCCGCTGGGATAAATGACTTCAGCTTCAGTGCGACTGTCGTGTCCTTCTCCGAGCTCTAAGCACGCTCATAGCGCGATATCTCATTACTCCAGTGTCCTGGTTCCTCGCCGCTGAAATGCGCTTCAGCTAAATGACTACATTTAAATGTAAATGAGACATCAGTAGAAATTTGTCAACCGGGAGAAAATTTCAGATCCTGTTTTTATCGGAGTACAAATGCAATTTACTGTAAAACTGCAGCGCTTGTGCGCTTGTGGTGTACCGGAGAGAAGCGATCACTTTAAAAGGCTTTAAAGGAAAACACCGCAAGCAGGAAGCTCTTAAAGACAAAACTTTTTTTCCCCTCTCGTTCACGTCTCATTTTCCATGACGTTCATTTTCAATGTCGTATTCTGAGGTCCCAGAATGCACTGCAGCTACATGACACGTCGGCACTGATTTACAGCAGACACTTGACTCGGAGATCACTAGTTAGTTAGCTCTACGATGGTATTAGTGTGAAATTTGAAGGACGGTTTGAGCGTAGTGTACAGAGAAGGTGAGAAGGTGATCAGAAAGCTGGACAGACTAAAGTGCTGCTGCATCGCTCTCTCTAGCTAGAAATGAAGCGAGGGCTAAATCCCACTGCTCCACTATCAGCACGGCATTGTGGGTAGTGTAGGAATGAAACTAAAAAAAAAAAGTTTTTTAAATTGACCAACATATCAAAGAAAGAAGTTTAAAACATAAAATAAATCTTGGATGTCGCTGAAGATCACATGTTGGTTATAAAGATTAACATGCAAGTTTTTTTTCCGCTGGGTTTTTCAGTCAATGCTGCTTTTTGCCTTCGGAATGCAAAATTCCCTGTTGCAGTATTCCTACAGCACCGTTCCTGCTGTATCCCAGATCTCCTATTCACCGTTACATCACATCTAACACTCGTTATCCTTTCAACACACTTAGTACCGTTTGCCTTTGATTTATTTTACTCCACACTGTGATGATTTATAATCAGGTGTCGGCTAGTGGCTAGGTGTCGATTTAGCCTGTTTCTAAATCATCTCATACTACGCTACAATATGATCTAATCACTGAAATAAGGAGTTATACAAGGCCCCGGTTCTCACAGTGAGGTCAAGGGTCCAGAATGTGTTCATTTTGTTAATGGTGTTATTATTGAGCTGTTACAGATATTAGGCTGTTTGACTCGTTGCTTAAATCGGATGGGTTTAATTCATTAAAAACCTTAATAACGCAATAATTTCTAATCTAAATCACAATTATAATTTTAAAAACTTGTTCTGTGAGTGAAAAGTTAATAAAATAATTATATATATATATATATATATATATATATATATATATATATATATATATATATATATATATATATATATATAATTATTTTATTAACTTTTCACTCACAGAACAAGTATATATATGGCTCCGATAAATAGCCAAAAATAATAATAATAAATCACTGCACACAATTGAATAATATTTCATAAATTTGTGTTTATGTTATATTATCCTTTTTTTAGCAGCCTGCAAAATGTTTGCAAACCTGTGAGTCATGTCATTATAGAAAAATAATCAACAGCAGGGTGGTGTAATGAAGCAGAGTTACCACCCTGTTACCACCCTTCACACTGATTATTTTCCAATAACAACGTGTCCTGAAGTATAAGAGAGGCTGGTGTGGGAATGACTGTTTATAGCTGCTATAACGTAAGTGACAAAGGGAAATAGAGAGATAGACAGAGACAGATAGATTCTCAGTGTACTGTATCTGTATTTTTTTCTTTCACTTCACTTTTCACATCAGAGTGGGTGTAATATTTTTTTATATAAGAGGGGAAAAAAAAAAAAAGCACAACTAACCTGCGCAGTGTGTTTTTGCTTCTGCAGCACGCTCAGCTTAAACACCTCCTCTTTACACACCTCCTCCAGAGCTTCTGCAACCCCCCTGCCCTGCAACTACACACACACACAGTTCTGAAATGTAAAACAAAAACTCCATGACTTTTCGTATTGACAGGTTTCGATTGGGAAAAAAAAACAAAAAAAAACACAGTTTATGTGAGGTTTTAATGCCACAACTGTCAATTTGTAAAGGCACAAGCCGCAGACAATAAAACAGCGGTGGGGTTTAATTTGGTCACACTTCATAAGGAGGTGTGGGAAGCAGTAAAGCAAAAAAAGGGGGGAAAAAAAACAACAAAAAAAACCCAACACTGCTCGGGCACCACTTCGAACCTCCGGGGCAGGCGATGTTAGCGATTCGTCACATGCGGCGAGAGTTGTGTAATACATAACACATGCAAAGCTCACGGCGCAACGCAGCAAGTAATATCGCCCCCGCTGCTGCTACAGCGTGCTTCTATTTAACAGCACAGGAGAGAAAGGGGGGAAAAAAGATAATGAAAAAGCAGCCTGTAGCTCCTCTACCTCATTCTTCTCCTGGACACTGTGGGACAAAAGCATCTTAATTTCCTCTTCCAGACGTTGAATAATCCTGTTTTTGGTCTTCAGCTGATTCCGCAGATCCTCCACCTGAGCCTTCATAAGGTCGCTTGGCTTCTGCCTGCGAGGGAAAAGGCCATGGAGAATATTAAATATGACCTGCAGATCTCAAAAAACACGCATAAAGACCTAAACACAGCCGCCCAATTCCCAAAAACCAAACCTTTAGCAAAGAAATCAGGAAGTTAAGAAAACAGTGTGTGTACACAGCAGTAACGGCTAAAATTAATAACAATCGTGCTTTCTGCATTCAGTGAAATGTTCACGTTAATTAGAAATAAAATTATTTTACTGCACTTTTTCATATTTAATAATTAACACCCTTTTCTTTCTTCAACTGATATTCCTTAAAAAGTTCTAAATAAGTTTCCTCATTCATCAACGTTATGTAGAAACGAACACAAAGTGGTGGATGAACCTGACTCATACCACAACGCTGCTGGATTCTGGATTCCGATTGGTCAGAAGGTGTTGATTCATTTCCTATGACAAATCACAGGTTTATATTAATACGCTTATTCTAGTACGTTACTGTTTCTATAGCAACAGCTCGTGTCAGAGGGGAAGCTGTAACTAAGTTCTGACATCTTCAGGACAGAGGGGTTTTCGCTTCCTTGCGGTTTCTCAGTAACACAAGCTCTTTTTTTTGTCTTTTTAACTATAAGAGAGAGAGGAAAAAAAAGAGAGGCTGGTGAGGAAACGACTGTTTATAGCTGCTAGAAAGTTAGTTCCTGTTCTAACTTATGTGTTTTGTGGCTCTTCCATGGCATTAAATGTAACTATAAACAGATAAATAATTTTAAAAATTTAATCGAGACATAACATTGGTTGTAGTGTTCATTTTCTTAAAAAAAAAAAAAAATATATATATATATATATATATATATATATATATATATATATATATATATATATATATATATATATATATATATATATATATATATACACACACACACACACACACACACACACACACACACACACACACACACACATTATTATATACATACACACACACACACACACACACACATACATATATACATCTTGTATATATAAAATTTTTGGTCTACATGAGGTGAAAATAAATTGTAATATTTCTGTATCTGATGAAACAGTTACAGATTGTGGACTCGGATTGTTGTAGATACCAAAAACAGAAAAGAAGAAAAAAAAATCAGAAGCCGTTATCTGGCCTTGAAAGAACGAAACTGTTCCAGATGCGATTTTATTTTATCCCTAATGACACCTTTCACGGCTTTGTTGCGGTTCCAGGAGGTGATGGACCTCTAATGAGAACGTCTTGAACCTCCCGATCTGCATTGTGTACTCTGGATGGTTTTCTTTTCTTTTTCCACTTTCTCTTTTTTTCTCCTCAGAACCTCCTGCTGAGAGCCACAATTATGATGCAGCGGCTGGAGCGTTCTTTACTCGGGCTAATTCTGTGTGGGTTCTCCGAATCGTTTCCCTCCATCCTGCATCATTACTGTCACAATGTCATACACAATGTCTCTCACACACACACACACACACACACACACCTAGAAGAAGGGCTGTGACATGCAGTAAACACACGACACTCTGAACCACCTGTTCTAAATATTTGTGTTATTCTTCCTTATTTTCAATGTTAAATTATTTATTTGTTAGATCATTACAATCTCTGCTTGCAGAAAACATTTTTGCTGCTGAAATGTCATTCAAATGTAAATTACCTTTTACAAATGATTTTTTGTCCTCCTTCTAAGTGTTACATCATATATTTACTTATTACAACAATTACCAACTCTGCTTGGCTACAGATTTTATTTAACATTAATGCTTTTAAATGAATGTGAAATTGAATTATTTTTATTTTTTTTTATTTTTGTTTTTTACAAATTTTCACCCTCATTTTCAGTAGGATGAAAAACTTTTTTTTTTTTTTTTTTTTAAATATCAGTTAAAAATTCTTCACGAAAGCCACTTACTTGGAGATTCTGTATCGAATCTTTAAAATCAATTGTAAAATGTTAATTTTACAGAACTGTTTTTAATCTGTCCTTCTTAATTATTTAAATTATTTAAATTATTTATTGTTAGATTATTAATTGTTAGATCATTACCATCTCTGCTTAGAAGCAGCTTTGTCTATGCTTTAAATTTCTAAAATGTATTTTAAAAACAATTTTCATCCGTTTCAGTGTTAATGCATTTATTTCTTTTTTATAATAATTACAAACTGTGCTTAGAAGCAGATTATTTGATAACATTTTGTACAGAGTTTAAATTGTGAAATGTTTTTCTACTTTAAATTGTTTCCTCTTTTCAGGGCTAAATTATTTATTTATTTATTTATTTTTATGGATGTGGCATATTTAATTAAAACATTGTTTTTGTGTGCTGAATTTTTATAATTGTGAAATGCTTTTACTTTCGATTAATTTTTTTTTAAACTTATTCTAATAATAGCAATTATATTTTAATACTTATAATTATTATTTCATTATAATAATGACCTGCTAGCAGATCAGTTAATTACTGTGGTAAATACTGCATATTGTAGAAATGTCACGTATCGCGCCCACACTTATGGACTTGTATGATGTATACTCAAAGATAGATTGAAAAACGTGTACGTCTGTGTATAATGTATAAAACATCCTCATATAGTTCACAGAGATCATGTTTGTCTAGAAGAAGTCTCTCATTTTTCCTGCAGTCTGAAGCAGTAAAACAGAAAAGCGGTGTGGAGCTCATCAGCGGCGATAAACAGGGAGGTTTACGTGGGTTTTTTTTTTTTTTTGGCAGGTGTTGGACAGCTGATCCTGTGGGGCCAGGCAGCCGGAGAGAGGAAAATGAATCGACAGAGTGCTAGTTGAAGGTTGAGGAACCCGCCGAGCCCGTGTTCCTCGTCTCCCGCCGAGGTTCTGAGGAGCGCGCGGCCCTCGAGTTGCTCCTAAACTTCTCTGACAGAGCAGGCAGACGGCCCGACTTCCTGACGAGATCTGCTGAGCTGCTAGCGACAGCTGTCACGCACCGTGCCATCAGCAGTCACAGCCCATAAAAAAAACGCCTGTCTAAACTTGCCTGCAAAAAATAAAAAATAAAAAATTTCTAAAACAAATCCACACTAATCCACGCTTTTATTTGAATATGTAAATCCCACTTTATAAAACAAAGACATAAAAAAAATCTTTTTTTTTCTTTTCTCCCTGGCTGTCGTCCTGTGCCATCAGACACGTAGACGGATAAACGTGTGACGAGGCGAAGAAAGTGCTGAGGGACGATGCCGAGGGAAGATGCTCTGTACTCATCAGAAATAAGAAAAGAGGAGTCGAGGACTGAGGATTTAGGAATCGGAGGTGTTGCTCGAAGCAGATGCAAGTCTGGAGGAGTTAAACAAAGAGGAAAGTTTGTAGGGACGACGCAATATTCTTTTTAATATTCTTTCAAATTACGGGCAGTAATGTATTTCAGAGTGCTTCATCAGGGGATAAAGTTCTGCTACATTCAAATGGAAGGATGTAAGAGCTCAGTAAATAAAAGGCGACCATTCTGAAGCAGCATATGGCAGACAGACTGTTGCATGCTGGGGGGGGGGGGGGGGGAAGTGTTCACATCTCTGTTCTTAGGGACTCAAACTCCTCCACTTTCAGAATGTTCAGGAGGAGCAGGGGCAGGAGCAGGGAGCAAGGGCAGGATGGAGGGAGCAGGAGCAGGGAGAGGAGCAGGGCGCAAGGGCAGGAGCAGGGCGCAAGGGCAAAGAGCAGGGAGCAGGAGTAGGAGCAGGAGTAGGATCAGGGGTAGGGAGCAGGAGCAAGGAGCAAGAACAGGAAGCAGAAGCAGGCAGCAGGAAGAAGGAGCAAAGAGCAGGAGTAAGGGGTAGGAGCAGGGAGTCCCACCCTGGTGTATAAAAGTCCAACCTCTGTACTTAGGGGGGCAGACCGCTTTCACGGCACACACTCCTGACAGGCAGTCAGTGGAGCTCAGGGACCCGGGGAGGCACGCAAATCGACTCCTGCACCCACAGGGCATCCATTTAGCCTGTCTGTACAGAGCATGTGTGTGTGAGAGAGAGAGAGAGAGAGAGAGAGAGAGAGAGATGTCAGCACGTGAGCGGTCACGCTGCCTCTGATGCAAACACGATACGCAATTAATCATTCATCATGACATGCGTATGCTCACATCGATCACATCACAAGCTAAAGCCAGCCAAAACCCTGACGCAGGACTGTTCCAGCTCTCCACACTGACAAAATCTCACCTTTCTCTCCCGTAAACTGGCTATCAGATCCTGTTCATTATAAAATAAATAAAATAAAGTAAATAACATTTAACATAGAAATCTAATCATAGAAATTAACAGAGCTATCAGACCTTTTGTGCTTTACATTAAATGAATGAATAAATAAATAAATATCTGAACTTTTCTTGTTTTCATTTAAAAAAAATTTATAATATAAATTTAAAAAAAAAAACTTTTAAAAATGTGAATAAATAAATGAATAAAGAGGGAGTGGCTCAAACAAATAAACGCATCACAATTACTGGCACAAACTGCACATTTTCACACGTTAGCAGTTAATACACTGTTGAAACACGAAACAATTTCTCAGTTACAACATGCCTCGCTAAGTGTCGTTAAAAAAAATGGCCTCCGTACTCTAAGATAAAATTAGAGCACTTAATAAATTACATGGCATCACACTGACAGATGGTACAACCTGTTATATTTAGCAACTAAGTGTCTTAATGATCACTGGATCGGCGTCGTGCGTTGCGGGAAACGAGACGTAGGAGGGAAAGAAAAAAAGAAAAAAAAAAGGCGGTGTGCTTCGCTGCCCGTGAAAACGCCGTGGCGATTTTTCATACTGTCACTCTGCTCTATTAGCGAAGCCTAACACAATTAGTTATGAATATGCAGTAATAACATGCAAATCATTCCCCCTACGAGTTGCCCCCAGGCAGAGGTCCGTGCCTCCCTAAACCCAATTCTTTCTACATCATTACAGCAGCTTGGCATAATTCATCAAAAAAAAAAAAAAAAAAAGGCCACCCCCCCCCCCCCCCGCCCAGCCGAAGTGGCAGCAAACGTAACCAATCGGCAACTGTTAAGCGTGTGGCATTAACCGCGCCGTCGCATCGCGCCACCTCGCCACCCTGCCACTTGTGCATGTCTCCCCAGGGTAATGTCAGACACGACGTCGCCGCCTGCCACAACAATTAACCCTCGTGTTAATTAGGAGGAAATGTCAGGAGCGCAGATGGTACGAGCTGGCACAGCGCCATCGCACCGACTGCTGCTGAACGAGCCTGACAGCTGCTCCGCCACTCCAACCACCCAACACACGTCAAAACTTTCCAGCTGGGAAGCCCTCGATAAGCGATGCGCGTGTGTGCGCGCGCACGCGCACGCGCGAGAGAGAGAGGGAGGGAGGGAGGGAGAGAGAGAGAGAGAGAGAGTGTTCAGGGGTGAGGGAATTGCTCAGCAGCACAGCAAAAGGATCTGGTACTTTTGATCACAACGTAAGAATGTCTCGGCCTGGCACGCAAAAACGACCAGAGAGAGAGAGAGAGATGGACACCTTGGGCTAGAAAACACGAACCAGATGTGTCCACAGGGGCAGTGTTAAAGAAACAAAAAAACATGTAAATACATTAGCGTGATCCATCGGTGTGAGGTTTAAATAAATAAACCTTTATGATTCTAAAACTTTGTGGCATGAGTTAATATTAGAAATATAATATTTACTTGCCATTGAGTATAAGTCAGAAGTTTTTTCTTTTTAAATAATAAAAATGAAAAAAAAAAAAGTAGTGAAAAGTAGTGAGGGCCATAGTGTTATAGTTCTAATAATTAATTAATAATTCTTCATGGTTCTAACTTTGTAGCATGAGTTAATATTAAAAATATATATCTTACATGCAACTAAGTGTATGTAAAATTTTTAAAAAATACATGTTTAAAAAGCCCGCTGTGTTACGTCTCTGTTAATTAAGTATGTAATTAATTAGATTGACTAAAAGTAGAAATAAACAGAACCATGTAATTCAATTGTCCCAAAATAAACTTCTGAAATAAAAGCACTTTTTTAAACTCCTTATAAATGTTACATTGATCTGTGTATGGATCGAGTCAGAGTTCAAACGCAACACAAATGATTTATTCTTAACTGAGCATTATTTTGCATCAGATTCTGCGTAACTGCACTCGCACTGCCACTACGCTCTGATTCGTGTGACTAACGAGCGAAAAACAGCTGCTGTGCAACTCCACAGATCTGCAACGCAAATAACGGACAGAGAGAGAGAGAGAGACAGAGAGACAGTGAACAGAGCTAGAGAGAGAGAGAGAGAGAGAGAGAGAGAGAAAGACACACACAGAGACAGAGAGAGATAGTGAACAGACAGCTAAAAGAGAGAGAGACACACACAGAGACAGAGAGAGATAGTGAACAGACAGCTAAAAGAGAGAGAGAGACACACAGAGACAGATAGTGAACAGACAGCTAAAAGAGAGAGAGAGAGAGAGAGAGAGAGAGACAAAGACAGAGAGAGATAGTGAACAGACAGCTAAAAGAGAGAGAGAGACAGAGAGACACAGTGAAGAGACAGAGCTGAGAAAGAGACAGAGCGAAAGAGAGAGAGAGAGACAAAGAGAGATAGTGAACAGACAACTAAGAGAGAGAGAGAGAGAGAGAGAGAGAGAGAGAGAGAGAGAGAGAGAGAGAGAGAGACAGTGAAGAGACAAAGCTGAGAGAGAGACAGAGCGAAATCAAGAGAAAGAGAGAGAGCACAAGCGAGCAGGAGTCATGTCTGCACTTTGGCCATACTGTACTGTATTGATCTGTTTGCATCCCCAATAACAGAAAGCCAGAACCTGTAAAAGTCAATAAAAAAAAATAAAAAAAACTTGTGTCCGCCCACGAAGCAGACGTTACTGAAAGCGAAATTTCTCACTTTCACACACAGCGGTGCTTTAAAAGTTACTGAAATAAAACAACGATTAATTCTTATCACATCGTCTCATGTTGAATTTAAATTAGTCTGCTCTGTCCGTCTTTTGCAGCGCTGCTGCGCTGGGAATTAATTATTATTATTATTATTATTATTATTATTACTACTACTACTACTACTACTACAGCAACAACACAGCACTGTTGAATTAGGGTTTCTGATTGGTCAAAAGGTGATTAATTTTCTTTCACAGTGGCTCTGACAATAGTGCAGGTTTATATGAATGCGCTCGTTCTAATACGTTATCACTTCTATAGTAACAGCTGTAGTTTCACATAAACAGCTTAAATATGGGTTTAAACATCGATATGAAGTTTTCTGTAAGGAGAAATGTGTTTATTTAACATTTATGGAAGAAGTCTCCAGTGTCAGCGTTTTGTAAAAGTCAGAGATAAAGCTGTAACTTTAAATTTTCAAACATCTTCAGGACAGAGGAGTTTATGCTTCTTTGCAGTTTCTCAGTAACATGACTATCTGCATTTTTTTTGTCTTATTAACATCGAGAGAGAGAAAAAAAAAAAAAAGAGGCTGGTGAGGGAACAACTGTTTATAGCTGCTATAACGTAAGCAAGAACAGGAACTATCTTGTTTTGCGGACGTTCCACATCATCAAATGTGACTATAAATAGACGAAAAGTATTTTGTGTTGCTTAATAATAACTTTAAAATTGTAATGTTTGGGAAATCGCTGTGGTATAAGAGGAATAAAACTTCAGGATGTGCTGTTAAGGGAAAATAATCAAAGTAATTAAGAACAGGAACTAACTCGTTTCTGGACATTGTACAACATTAAATGTAACTCAATAGATATATTTTTTTAAATAATAAACAAATAAATGCTTTTCTTTAATAAATAAAAACTGTAATTGTTGGTTAACTTCTGTGGTACAAAAGAAATAAAACATTTTGGAATTTAGGGAAATAAATCAACTTTATGGTGGTAACAGTAACTCTGCTTCATCACACTACTCAGTCACTGATTATTTTCCTAATGCAGCACAACACGGAATGTTTAATTCCTTTTTTCTTTTTCTTTTTTAAACACTCATAGGTCAAATAATAATATTTTTTAAAAAGTGCTAATTCGTATAAATGCATAAATCTCTGGTGGAGATTATGATCAAATATATATATACATATATAATAAAAAAGTGAACTTATTGAAGAGCAGCTTAACTGAACCTGACATCAATAAATCATTATTTTGACTTACTCGAGCTTTTGTAAATATATAAATAACTCTGTAGATAAACAAAACAAATAGGAAAGGGGGGGAAAAAAAGGGAAAGACAGTAAAATTCCATCACCCAGCGCAGCGAAAGCACCGCCGGGGATCATTTCAATCTGTTCCTTTTAATGTTGACGCTGGTGGCAGGGATGCAGCCTACATTTCATATTTACATGATTTGATGCCACGGTTATTATTCGTATTATTATTTTTTTTTATTTTATTTCGTGATGTTTGAAGGCGCCAAGGCTCTTCCTGGGAGCCGACTGTAAGAACATAAACCGCGGGACACGCAGGCTCAGGCTCAGCAGCGTGGCACAGCAGCCTCCCGGTACAACACCTTCCTCTTTGAAGGCACTCGTCTGTCCCTCGGGGTGGGGGGTGGGGGAGGGAGCAGAAGCCTTTTTATCCGCGTGCTTTAGCACTGCTGTGGCTCGTCGAGAAGGAGAGAGAGAACTTCGGGAAACTTTCCGTGGAGGGAAAAATAAAAGGTTAATGAGAACTAAAGGTGACGTGTTACACGAGGAGAACTTCAAATGTAGTACGAATGAGAAGAGGGAGGAATTTTAATTTCTGCAGGCGATATAGGGAAAGAAATACTAGTAATGCGTATATTTTAAATCCAGTGCTCGAGCTCGCAAGGAGTTGCTTGACGAGTAACGCTGTTCCTGTTACTGCAGTGTTGCACAATGTGTTTAAAACTCAAAACTTTCACTACTACTCAAAACTCTTATTTTATTATTTAAATAGACTAACACCATGTTGGCGTTGCATTATTCCTATATATACACACATGAGTCAAGGAACTGAGCAGTTGCAATATTTCAGTCCCTCCAGGATTTTGGCAGAAATTAACGCAAAATCAAGCAAACTCCGTAATATTTGGACGGGCGTGCAATTTTTCAAAATTACCGAAGATTTTCCGCAGATTTGGGCCGAGACGTGTCATGTGACATCACCACAACGCGTATTCAGCCAAAGCCCTCTTCGATTCTCACGTGCGTCGAACATGAGTACAGCTAAAAGGTCTCATTATGGTGTCCATCGTAGCCTTAAAACTACAAGCTTTAATTCTTTAATTCTCGATTCCGATTGGTCCGAAGGTGTAATCTTCTATAACAGCTTTATTTTCTAATAAATAGATTAAAAAATGTGTGTAAACATAG